>JABAKD010000030.1:6905304-7367804 GCA_012845835.1 Undaria pinnatifida
TTTGGTAAGTTCGGTACATCAATACCGGTATCGGAAACTTCGGTAAGCTCGATACGACATCAATACCGGCACCGGAAACTTCGGTAAGTTCGGTACGACATCAATATCGGTACCGGTGACACTTCGGAAACTTCGGTACACCTCCAATACCGGTACCGGACACTTCGGCAAGTTCGGTACAACGCCAATACCGGTACCGAACACGTCGGTAAGTTCGGTACGACATCCATACCGGTACCGATAATACCGGTACCGTACCGAACACCCTCCACTATTTATGGTTCTGTTCCAGAATCTACTTAATAGTTCTCCACAATCGCCAGCACACTAGCAACATTTTGGGTGGCAGATCGTCATCGCTGTCCAGCCCCTATTTAACCAAACATTTACCACATCAATCCGAAATAGCCCACTTTTTCCTAGGTGACTCCCACTGCGCGCTATTTTCAACGAAGAGGTACATGCGTTTTGTTCAGCGATGGGTTTGTGTATATAGCGTAGAAACTATGCAAAGCAGCAAACAAACCATATAATACCGCGTTCATGATGTTCCCATTTCACACTTCACGACGCGGCCTTGCGCGACTCCAACCATTTCTCCACGATTTTGTTCCTAATCCACACCATTCCTCCCTTACCGTCGGAAACGCGCTCCATTATTTCCCGGAAATCGACATAACCATCCCCGGCTTTCGCCTTTCTTTCCCTTGCGCGCTTCTCCTTGTCTATGAACGTCTTTAGAGCACCGTATGAGGGTGCTGTCACATATTTCAGACCTTGGTCTTCCGTTTCCGTGCCCGTGATTGCGTTGTCTACAGCGCCATCGTCCATGAGGCTGTCGGCGAACTCATCCAAGAACCCTGCCTGCACGTCGTTGACAAAATCAGGCACCGGCAGATCTAACCCAGCGGCGGGCCTCACTGCCACCCTGACTGTCATGAGGGTCACCTATCATACAGCGGTACAAGGCAGTCGGGAACATGGAAGGTTTCGATGGAGAGTTACAGCGGTGAAATCGGGCCAGACAACAATCCTCACAAGAAGTCAACAGCAAGGTTTGTCAGCGAGGGCGACCAGCCGTGAGTGTGGGGGCTACACACTTGTCAGACGCAAGGGAGACAAGACGCCCTGCCAACGTGAAAGGTTCAGCATGCATGGGAAGCTACCCAGACTCTAAAGACATACCTGCACGATCGGGGCAATCTTCTTCACTCATTAACGAGTCACCCAAACCTTGTAGCCTCTGCCTTGATGGCCGCATGGGACCTCACTGAAGTCGGTCGAGCACAAAAACGTAACCCTCACATCTTTCATTGCCACTCGTCAAACGCGAGAAAACACTGATTGGAACGGTATCTTCTTGGCGTTGGCCTTCCCCACGGATTGCTCGTCTTCTCGAAGGACTGCCAGGTACGGGTAGGGGTAGTTCGGGCCCTGCAAACTTTGTAGCCCCAAGGTGATTTCGGAGGTGCTTTTTCCAACCTCCTCCACCCCATCTACAATAATCCGCAGCGTCTGGCCCACGCGTGCCTCCAGCCCGTCCATCCGCCCGTCAATATGCTTCAAAACGGCAGCAGCAGTATCTCCCTGAGATGATCGCCCTGTCGCAACCTCCTGTGTGTCGGATTTCCTGAGTGTGTGTGCATGTGTCAGCTAGTGTGCATGGAGAGGGATATGCATTTTGTAGGATACGTCTAAAAACCTCGTCATTTTAACAGTCAAGTTGGTTACGAAAGTGAACTACACTTCGCGGGCTGCACAAAGCACAACCTGTACTTGACACAGTTCGTACAACAGACACACTTAACAATGTCTTGTAAACCATCAACGTAAGAGTTGAAGAATTCACGTCAAGGGAGAGCATTATATGGATATGTCCGCGGAGAATGAAGCAACTGATCTCAAGGCAATGGATTTCATGGCGCAGGCAGGTGCACGAAGATATGCTTTTGCAAATGAAATGGTCGCTCTAGCGTTATCAGCGCCAACACGATTCAGGACATGCATTGCCTGCGCACTGCTGGTCGAAGGCCGGCGTATCCCTGCAGCACATGAAGAAACCTGGAGGCCATCTCGCTGAACACCACGCCTGTGTCGAAGAAACCGTGACAAATCGACGGATGGTTACTCCTTTGGCCGAGACTGTACGCAGGACACCGTCGAGTATCAAGGCGTTGGACGGGATATGCAATGGGTGCCCGTTGTTTCGTACATTGGGGAAATACTATCAACATGCTAGCGTGGGCGAGGCGACAAGAACGACTTATATCGTGGTAGTCCAGACGAACCGAGAAACACTGATCAAGTACCATCGGTTTTCTTGGACATCACTATCCGACGAAGGTCCATGGACGCCACCCCGAGGCCTCCATCTCGGGACTGCATCGCCTGCACCCTTTGTTCTGCAGCAGCAGCTTATCGCCTGGACTGGGCGACCTACATGTACAGAGGGGGAGTTTGGCAGACGCGCGTCAGAAATCGGCATTCCAGCAAACGTGGGCAGTTCTACTTCCTCCGTCTAATACCGATGGGTGACGCGGAATATACCATGGGTGTCGCTTTTGGACTCACTTTGGTACCTGAGGGGCATGCCTTTACCGTGCTCCGGGCACTCCAGATACGCCCGGGATTTTCAACCCGGGAAAAGCCGTGACCATGTTTCTCACGGTGAAGATCGCGAAGGCGAGCGCCGTCCACGGGCCCGGTGTCGTGATGTCTCCATACACCTTCATGTAGAGCACGTATGGTTGCCAAGATTTCTGTCCTGCGGCTCGCTGTTCGACTCGTCGCTTTTGGGAAAATATTCCAGCACCAACGCAAACTTGCCCGTCTCGGCCGTCCGCCTGCACCAGCACGCCGAAACGACAAAACGTCTGCACCCCCGCCGATTACCGCAGCATCGTGTCAAGACCTTATCCATTGCTCCAGGGGGGACACCGAGGAAAAACTCCCATCGCACGCTCAAGGCCGCTGGTACGTAGTTGCGAAATGCGTTGATGTCCTCCCCCACGTCTTTCGGGCGTGAGCCCCTAGCCGCAAAAAGCACCCCGAGACCCTCGTCCAGGGTCGTTCTCGAGCGGAAACGTGAGGCCTAGAGAGTCCAAGGTGGGGAGCACGTACTCAAAGAGGCGAGGAGGCCACAGCGCAGAGCTAGTTCAGGTTCGAGGACCCCCTTCTCCTTTCAGCCTTTTCCAGGACTCTTTCTGCTCTTCATCTTCAAGATTGATTGCTTGTTCGCCTGTGTCGCCAAGAGCCGCCTTTCCATCGAAGATGATCTTGTCGTGGTTGAGCAGCGGCTTCAGAATCTGTGACAGCCAGACGACGTCCATAAAAACGAACGTAGCATGCCGCACGAGCGTCCCCTCGAATTCCCTGCCAACAGCCCGAGAGAGGAGAGGGTAGGGCGGGTTGCTCGGATCAAACATGTCCATGCTCGGGCAAATGATCGCACAAACAATGAGAAGGATATCAAAGAATATCTGAAGGGGGAGGGAATTACCCGAGAAGATCAGCTACTCCGAACCCCTAATGCTTCACAATTGGCTTCCGTTCAATTCCTCGCCTATCCTCGCATATCGTGCACTTAAAAGCAATTCGTCAAACGTGATAGAAAGTGCACCCTCTAAGGCAACGATCAGCGCGGTTCATTGGAACGCCCACTTTCGCCAACTCGTTCACGGCGGCGTCCCACTTCGTACCGAGCTCTCTCAGAGTGATACCCTGGAATTGCTTCGGTCTTGCCGTTTGGCTCGTCTCCGTGCTGTGGCCATCAGCTTGAGCTAAGCGTTGGAGCACGGCTTCCACAGGATCGCTGAGAAATGGTACATGAGAGGTGAAATCCACGGGTCCTTGAGCGAAAGCAAGCTTGGATAAGCATTTGTCAGGAACAATTGTGTCACACAACGAATAAAAACGACGGAAGAGAAAAAACTCGGCAAACACCCGACGTTAAGATTACCTGCTGTGCTTGAGAGCTTGAAGCACCGTGAGGGCGGCATCCCAGCTTCTCGGAAGCACCATTTCAGCTCCTCGAAGGCAAGTCGAATCGCTCTCTCGTACGAGTCGGCGAAGCATGCTGCGGGGCGGCTCTTCGTCCTGTGTCTTCGTGCCGTCGCCAGTCGCACTCCATGGCTTGCCCCAAAGCTTTCGTGCCAGGTTTCCTTTTTGGGCGCAGGTGTTTGCGGTTGTAGGCAGCAGCTCGTGAGTCTCACGCCGGTTTCTAACAGCACAGGTTTAATTCCGGCCTTCACCCAGCTTGCTAGCCACTTTCGACAAGCCGTTTCCATTCTCTGGCCCAAGTGAGGTGCCCTCGTCCGCCACAAGGTTGCACTTCGTTACAACAAGAAGCGCAGAAGCTATCTGGAACTCGATAAGATATCGAGCGAAGCCAGTCACAAGCGCGCAAGTCGCAGAGCTTGGCTATATCGTCCTCCAGCTGGTCGATGCCTCCACTGCTTCGCCTTTCAAACTCTCCCGCATTGCAAACCACGACACAAACAGCTTGGGGCTTAAGGAACATCTGCAACAGGCCCGTGTAGGCGATCTGGTTCAAGCGCGCGCGACGTAGGACGTGAGAAACTTTTATCAACCTGTTTGTGGCCGACGAATCGGTCCGACGTTTCGTGCCAGACATTGACAGCATGGTATCGAGATGGTAGTGTGGGAACGAACCCTGTACGTGAGGCACGTTTTGCTCGTCTCAAGCGCCTTAAAAGCGATCAGCACACCTGCCCAGCGCAGTCGTACACGCGAACAGATGCGCCCTCAAGCTTCAGCTGTCCACGTCCACGCAAACCGCCGCTCCTCGTTCGAGCCATTCGTAGGAGTTGCTCTCCGGGTCGTCATGCTTCTGGCGCAAGCTAAACACGACACGGCGCAAGGTGAAATAATATGTTGAATTTATGTTCATATTTGAGCTTGGCCGTTTTCATCGTGTGGAGGCCTGGCTAGAGGCGCGGACAAGAATCATTCGAGCTAATGCAAAATTTCTCGAATGATCCGACGCTGGGTTCTTGTTAGCAGCGTTGAATGGGATGGTCTCACTGGAGAAGCAACGGTTGCCGCCCTCTCGTGTCTGCTGAACGACCACAACATACTTGACATGTTCACCCCGAATAGCTACCTTGTTTTTCCCGCTCCTTCTTGGCCGACCAGCACGACCTTCACGTTGTTTCGTCGTACCTCGAAGGCTTCAGCATAGAGATCATCGAAGTACATTGCAGCTGCGCCATCCATACGTTGACTCATAATGGCTTCTGGGCGGCTCTGACCAAGGGTTACGATCCAACGCGAGTGAGTCTCTAACCATCCCCGCTCCATTGCCCACAACGCTTTTATCCAGACGCAACTTGTCGGGAACTTGTCCACCTGTGAAAAAAAGCGTAATGGGCAGGCTTCGATTCAGCGTGGTGCTGCTACAACGGCAGTCTTCGTAACGTTCACCACCATATATCTCAACGTACCTTGCGGATTGGTTCGAAAGCCGTCACAAGCTCCATTCACCGTTGGGAAACCAATCCTCGTCGGGCGTTTGCGCGATTTTGGTCGTGACTATTCACCGTTGACTTGCCATGGCGAGGCCTCCGCCGGACTGGCAAGTCTCGGAAAAACAGCAAAATGTTGAAAACTAATTTGACTTGAAAATGACCGTGCGTCACGGCACATCGTATTCGCCCGTGCAAAAGCTCGGCATCATTTCGAGCCCGTTCTGCTGTAAACTTGAGCTTTAGATCCATGACCGCTTACGTTGACGAGTGGAACACGACACGATTAACTGAGTGTAGCCAACACACGATCTCCGAGCTGGCACCACCATGTACCCACACCTTTCCGGTGTAAAGTTTGTGGTGAATACTGCCCCACATGTTTCGATACAAATGCCCACTACGTCGAATTGACACATTACCGTTTGAAACGCAGTGTCCTCCCTGGTCGTTTGCAGTGTCTTGGGTGTGGTCCCAGAGTCCTCGCAAACACGGCAAGCACATGGCGCAGATATCAGAGGTATGCGTACAAGAATGTCCACTCGAAGATGCACGTGCCTCTGGATAAACTCATAAATGCGGGGTGAAATGACAAGATGCCGCCAAGTCAAGGATAAGGTAGGCGTGCAAGTGACCCTGATCTGACGACGTGCTGCGTACTCTAGCCTACCCAGAAAACATACACACTGAATGCTGCCCTTTCAAGGCGAAATATACGTGGGAAGGAGGGATTGTTTTGGGTGAAGATTTGACGTCAAGTTGCTCATATATTCCTCGACAGAACCGCCTACCCCCCTACCGCTTATCGCTGCGACGATTGAAGAAGATTCAGCTTACCTTCGAGCCGGTTGCCAGATAAATGGAGAATTTCAAAAGACGGGATTTTCAACCAGCTGCGGTGGAATACACCCTGGGAAGAAGAGAGACAGCGAAGTGTGGACAGAAATTATTCGGTGAGGCCGACCGGCGTGAAGGGAAAATGTCGTTCAAAATGCCTCACCTTCTCAGGCTGCAAATATTCAACAACACCAAAATAACCATTGTTTCACGATATAATACACGTGTGATGAACTGGAGTTAGTTGGACGCAAAAATTAATCAAGGTTTGGGGTACGTCCAACATCAAGCTTTCGTGCTCAGGCAAGATGCCGCGCCAGGCTGGGCGATACCGTAAGGTATTAAGAGTGTCCTCAGTGAAACGAGCAGACCTAAAATATACGCAAGATAGATACTACCAGACTTCTTTCCTAAAAGCAAACCAAATGCTTCGTATTGAATGCATTAGCAGCAACCCACGGCTGTCATCCCGGGTGGGGATAGAAAGACGCCCGGAATGGCCTCGTAGCACCGCTGGCCATCCGTGTCTCGTAACTACTTCATGCTGCTGTCCTTTCTAAACAAGTACGAGAAGGAAACCAACCCAGTAGTGACTGCGAAAGTTCTTGAAAAGGTTACGGAGGCACCTGAGCTGGCCCGAACTCCGCAGGCATTTTTCCTGTCCGGAGTTGGAGCAGGTCGTTGTACATACGATGAAGCGTGTTGAATAGGTCGTTCAGGTCGTGCGACGGCACAGCTTTCCCACGTTGGTGGGAGTGAAAGCCGTGCGAGGAGTGTCGTGGGTGGGATGGTTTTCAGGTTTGTTGACCGCTGACGATACTTGCGAGCCAGTCAGCAAACTCACACCGCGCATATTGGAGAAGTTACACTTCCGCAGGATGTTTCAAATGAGAGTAGAATTATACTCTTCGTAACATATTCACGCGAACCTCTCGACTGACCTCGTCACATCCCAGCACGGCTAACGACGTTTTACACACTCAAACAACCAATTACTCACCATGGACATCGATTTTTGTAAGCGCGAGCACCTCGAGAGCGCAGAGACCACCCAGCTGGGCGGGATAACGCCGGGAGAAGGAGTACACGACGTTTCAGTTTCGCTATTAACGTAGGGCACATTGTTGGTGAAAGCTGGGGCGTTTGCGCAGCCGGTACTCAATAACAAGCAATGCAGAAGGTTCTTCACACTTCGGAAGTGTTGACATAACGATGCCAACTGCCGAAAGAAGTGTTCCATAGAGCCCCGGTGGTATATCGTAATCTTTTAGATCCGTGGTTACGGTTTCTGATGATTTCGTACTTGCTTCTGCAAAGCGTCGTTCTTGGCCAATGTTGAGGGAAGAGACTGCTGAACTCTTCTGGAGCTCTTCAGGTTGAGAGGCAAGCACCGCAGGTGGGAAGTGGATTAAAAAGCAAAAAAAAAGTCCAGATTGCGTGTGACCCCGGCTGGTACAACCCACATACCACCGAAAAGGGGTAGACTGGCGCCAGAAAAATGGGATGAAAACGATAATAAAACAACATCTAAGATCTCAGTACGCATTGCTCGCATATTGCGTGAAATCTTGCATAACAAACAGAGTGCAAGGAAGAAGTCGTAGACACTTTATCTCGCGATAAATTAGGGCTTTCCTCACCACCAAGCGGGTTCCAGTCCATGTTTGACCACCTTCAGCTTGTTCAGCTTGCCGAACGCTGGAGGTATCACGCCTTCACGAGGAATTTCATCACACGACAAATAGACAGACGCACGACGGTTTCGCGTTTGTCTACACATTGTGACGACCCTCTATTTCGACCGCACCCAACTTGACGTTGACGTATACAATCACGACACACTGGCACTGATACTTTCAAAAAAAAGCAAGCGGTACACGGAGGCACACCTCTTACCGTGGAGACGGTTGTTCGAACTAAATAGTGTTTCCAGAGCGTCAAAGTCGCCGATCAGAGCTTGGAAAACACATGAGACACGGCGTCACGAAATCACGAAATAATTGGGGTAGTCCTGAGGGATGCTATGCCTAAGCAACGGGTTGCACAGCTCGGAGCTCTTGTCGAACTAAAAGATGCATAAAAAGTTGCGTCGACCATACTGCGCTTTAGCATTTCTTCCGCGATCGAAAGAGCTAACAACTGCTGGTGGGTACCATTAGAAGCTTGTCGGTCGTCACCTGGGCCGAGAGCTGGCAGCTCGGACGACGGAAACGCTCTAAAGGGCTTCGTAAGTTCTGTGAAAGCCCCATTTATGCAGCGCTCTTAGCTTACCGTGGAGATTGTTGTGCGACATGATGAGCGAGACCACCCGACCATACCGCGTTCGTGACTCCGTACCAACTCCCCCATGAGCCTGTCTGATTTCCAGCCATCTCTTTGTCCACGATGGCCCTTCAGTTGCATCATAAAGGGCACACAGTAGATTGCGATCTCGAGCGTTATCAGGCCCTGTATAATGTCGGGAGAGCAAAACAATGCACACAAGAGGAAAGGCAACTAAAAGCAATGTACGTAAACAACAACGTGTACGTTTACGCTGCTGCTGGTTCCGATTATTTTCTGTTTGTTTTTCTCGTCGATCGATCAGCTTTGTAAATATAATTGCTATTTTTGACAATGTGCAGGTTCACACCGAAAAGTAACAGCCCAATCACCATAGTACAAGCATAATACATGCCAGGATATTAAAACGACGCCATAAAAACACCATAAAGTGTGCTCGAACAAAATCATTAACAAACTTACCAACCCCGACGAATGAATATAAAAATGCGTCGGTCATTGCCTTTGTGCTCATTCTTGTAATTTTGTTCGAGACCTGGAGAAATGAAACCCTCTCAACGACGCGGGATACCAAGCCTCAACTCCGGGTGTCATCCTTTGTCTCCGTTAGAAAGTTCCGTTTTTTTGCCTCCCGAAATCTTGTTGATATTCTCGCAGATATTCGGCTGTCCTGTCAGCTGCGACCCATATTCTCTGGGCTCTCGCCAGTTATGGGAAAGTGTGCTGAGCCCCACTCCCGTCCCTCTATCTACCTGATCAGATGGACTCCCGGCGTTCTCCGTCCCAGCGTAGTATGAGATCAAGGTCTGCGACTTAACGATGCTTGGGGTGGTAGCACTGCTTTAGAAACAACTCTTCCAGGGATTTCCCGGGGGAGGGTATAAGCCACGGTGCCCCCTAGCGTGACGTCGGGGAATAGTTCCGCGTCCAAAGCAAAATTTACATCACAGCGAGCCCAAGGCAGACTACGATATCCCTTCGCTAGCCCATCTTCTTTTGCGGAAGCTTTTCATTCTTCAAGAACGGTTAAAAGGTGAATTACCGACGCGGACACGGTTGCTGTATCGCAAGAAGATTTAAAAAATGCCTACGTACCCAAGGGATTGATGTCGCATGCCTCGTAGTAAGACGGGCATTTACAGAGGCGCGTTTCGTTTTGTGGTGCGATCTCAAGCCACCCGCGGTTTTACTTCCTTGCCTGTTCGCGCGTGGCGCCAGTCTCTTTCTGTCTTCGTGGATCTTTCTCATCGCGTCTTGTCTCAACTAAGTGTACATTTTTTTTTCGTTAGAGCCTTGAACCTAGTACTCCCACTCATCTACTGCGCGAAGGCAGAATGAACACGTATATGTAGCGCTGCTTATTCCAAGGAATCGAAGAGATGGCATTGGAGCGGGAAAATACCTACCTTACGGTAAACACGGGCTGGACTTCCCGAGTAACGCCATGTTGTGTAGGTCATGCCAACGACCAGCGACGGGAGATGTGCCTACAGCAGCAGTACATCAGACGGGATTCTTACGATCCAAACGGACGAAGAAAGACGGACAGCGCATCTTGCAGCTGCCGCGCGCAGTCCCCGTCCATTTTGCCGCTGTTGAGGGTTGTCTTACCTCCAGCAGAATCTGCACGTGAACGACGAATAGAGACACAATGCCCGAACGATAGGCACGGCTGCGGGAACATGCCTACCCTACGGTAAACACGGGCCGGACTTCCCGAGCAACGATAAGTTGTGTAGGCCATGCCAACGGCCAGCGACGGGAGATGTGCCTACAGCAGCAGTACATCAGACGGGATTCCTACGACCCAAACGGAAGAAGAAAGACGGACAGCGCACCTTGCAGCTGCCGCGCACCGTCCCCGTCCATTTTGCCGCTGTTGAGGGTTGGCTTACCTCCAGCAGAATCTGCACGTGAACGACGAATAGAGACACAATGCCCGAACAAGAGGCACGGTTGCCATGGTCGCACGCACACATTTATCGGGCGACGTTGTAGCAATCATCCGCGAAGTCTACTATTGGTCCCACAGCGCTGTTAGCTAGGTTGGGAAGCAGGCTGTCACTGAATTTAGCATCAATCGACGCCCCGAGTATCATCTAGGCCTATTGCATCGCGGTTGCAGAAACACGTACCGTTACATTTTTTATTTCGGGCTGTTGAGCCCTCCAGAGAGCAACTTCAGTGGGATCAGGGACCTCAAATGCCGATAAGCCAAGCTTAAGGAACTCGAATCCCCTAGAAGCTAAAAGTTTTCTCGATATTTTTTCCACCACCTCCGTCAAATCAACCTACGAGCTGGGCCAGCTATAAAACGGATTTTTGTTGTGAGGTCGTATATTGTGAACCACTGCGAATTAGAATGAACAAAAGATACCGCTGTAATCGGCAGATCACCGTGAATATGCAGCTCCACGTTGCCAGGTGATTGGAGCCGACTGAGCGCAATTTATCCAAATGATCAGTTCGTACTAAAACATACTTGTATTTAGTGTGTATTAAATTGGCTTTTGAAACCGTTTTTTTGCACCGGAATAGCTCGTACGCACAAAATTCAAAAAATAGAATTTGCGAGCTGTGCGCGCGCTGCAGCACACTGCTGTTGTTGCACACCTCGCGCTGAGACAAGGCGTCGAGCTTGTCTGGCGCTAACCAATGGAAGAAGACCTCTGAACCCAAGGTCGAGTTCGATCGTACCAACGGGAAATGGAGGCTGAGGATGCAGTACACAGCGAGTTCGAAAAAGCGGACCGAGATTGTCAGATCGGTGTACTTTCACAAGAGAGGAGGTGGAAGCAACGATACCATGGTGGCGGCTGGGTTGGGAGCAGGGGCACAGAGGCAAGAAGGTGGACCCGCCGACACCTCCGGGCCAAGAGCGAAGCTCGGGCTCCGCGCCTGCATTAAGTTCGGTGGCTGCCGCTCTCCCGCCAGGCGAGTTGTGGGTGTGTTGGTTCGCACGAAATATTGTGCAATTTTCCGGACTGTTTTTTTGCTGTGCGACGTCATCCGTTCTGTCTTGCTGTTCTATACTAAATCGTATATGTTAAGGTACTGCTGTACGAGCCTGGTCTTACATTTGGCCGGAAATATTAAGTTCCGTTTGAAGTCTAATACCAACATAATGCGTGTATTATATTCTCGGCTGGAGTGGTACTTCACTGTCTGGTGCGGTGTGTGTTGGTTCTGCTGCTCTCCTGGTTGACGTCGCATTTGCTGTCTCGTTTTTCAATACTAAATCTTATATGTTGAGGTACGCGTAGAAGTACTGTTGTACATGGCGAACTAATGTTGTCTCGCGCCGTGTGTGTTGGTTCTGTTTGCTGCTGTTTTCCTCGCCACGTCGTGCCTGCTATCTCGCTTTTTACTACTCAATCCTATATGTTAAGGTTCGTGGAGGAGTACGACATCTTCCGTCTTCGAAAAGCTCTTTTGGGGGACATCACCGAGTTGCTCCAACCCGACGACGAGGACATTGTTGGTGAGGGAGAGGGCGGGGGCACAGAGGTCGGCGGACACCCCACAGGCGACAGCGCACTCCCGCCGGAGACCAGTGCCACACAGCGCAATCGGTTGGTCAATTAAGAGTACCACTGGGATAACACGAGCACACCCGTGCGGGTACAGCGCATAATGATCGCCACGAACGGCAATAACTCATCATTTGGGGCGTCTTTTGATCAGGACCTATTCAACACATCGCTCGGGAGCTTCATTTACATATTTGAGTATGAGGTACAGGCGGGAACTCGAAATATCGGTGTCTATTCATGCGCGCTGCAGAGGTCGCCCGCTCCCTCCCTCGATTTCCCAAAATGGCGGGTCCGAAAAACTGTGATGCCCCGCTCAATTGTTTACTTTTTAAACTGATGTTTTTAGCACGTATTTGAAATACACATGCAAATGTATTACGGAAGGGGAGGCTAGGGATAGAGGCGGATCCGATGTCTATGTGAGTCTGAGTGGTCTCCAGCCATTCATGCGGCAGGACCCTAAGTTTGTGTGTATTGTACAGAGAGGAAGGTGCCAGGGACCCAGCCTACAAAGCACTGCTACCGACCTGATGATAGCAGCCTCCCGATCGGTACCGAGTTCGGTGGTTGAGCCTGAACAGCGGTAGTGTAAGCCTTGAAGGTGGCTTGTGAGAAGGAGTAGAAGGTCTCCGGTCGTGGATACGGTATTCGCTTTGTGGATTATTGCTAACTCAGGGCAAGCAAAGGAGTACAGAGCAGAGGGAGGCGAGGAACCGGTCCCTCCCAGACGGGGACCCTGCAAGACGGACCATACTGCTAGTACCTATTGGGACTAACGCATTCCCAAAAGTGCAACTCCTATCAACCGTAACAATGTAACCGTAACATCCCCCCATTAGTATGAACAGCTGTTTGTCAGCTGCAACATACTAATTAACGGTAGCAGGGATAGTGACAACCGCGAGGTGACACACTTCCTTTGGCGAAAACTACCGGTGATGTCTTTGAGTAGGTCGAGCGGCTAACCGAAAATTACAAGAGGCAAAAAGTGGCAAAACTCAAATAAAATCCACTGCTCTTCATAATTCTCACTGCGCGTTGGCTCGCGGCCCGACATCGACTTGCGCGAAGGTAAAACCGGCTTCCGGGAAAAACCCTTCGCTCCCCATCCCGAGAGCCCTAGAATTTAGACAACAACCGAAAACATCAAGTGACACTCGGACGTAAAATACTCTAAAAAAAAACCGTCCCTCGCTTGGTGTTCCCACTGTAGTTGCTGCCCGGCTCTCAACACCTACAGCGCGGGAAAAACCTGGCCATCCAGGAAAAAAACCCATAGCGCAAAGCCCTACAACACCAAACTCACACAAACGCCACGGCACACCGCACGAACCCACTTGGGTGCTACCGAGCGCAGGGCCACCCTTCGACTACCAATCAGACCAGAACATCTAATCAGCCCGTCTCCAAACATTCAAACTTTAACTGGCTGTCAACTGGGGGCACGCTCGAAAATCGACAACACCATAACTTCCCCCCTAGCATAATGCGATGACAAGAGCCATATGCTATAGCAATACTGTGACTGTATAGCCAAGGGTACAGAGCCGCAAAACTTTTTACCGAAATAATGACCTCGAGGATAGGCTAACAAACCGAAAACACAGGGGCCATAAGAGGGAAATCCTCGATAAAAACCCTCCCCCCTGCCTTTTCACTGCGTATTTGATCGCCTGACCACCATTCAATGGCTCAAAGTCCGTATGTGAACAAAATTGACGTGCATGAAAGCAGCACGAAACTCCACGGAACTGACTCGTCTATTCTTTTTTTGAGTCTGCCCACATACAATATAGTTTTCCATCAGAATGCAACGTGGGTAACTCAGCAACATATCGCAACAAGAACAAAAGCACGACGGGCAAAGAATTATTAATCTTCGGCAAAAGCGGAACTCCGATGCCAGGCATCCAAGCACAAAAACAAGAAGAATCTGACACAACAATAAACCTCAAACACAATAAACGGCATACAATATAATCCTCCACCAAAACGCCATGTCGGTAGCTCAATAACATACCGCAAAAAGAAGAAAAGCACGACTGGCAAAGAAATCCTGAACCTTTGGCAATAGTGGAATTCCGATGCCAGGTATCAAAGCACAAGAAGGAAAAATGTGACACCATAAACCGCGAACAAAATAAACGGCTGAAGGTCGAGGATAAGTATGAAGCCCTCACCACACAACCACTGAATAGTCTATTTAAATTCAACTCATACCCAAATAGTAAACACGACCCCGTCGCTTCTCAAGAGACTGTACCAACAGCCTATCCGACTCTTAAAGCAGTGCCGATCCTAGAAACAGGGCATACCCCCCATGAGCTGTGAAATAAAATCAACGCAGATGCCCAGGGGAAACCCATACAACGAGCACGAGCCCGATAAAATCCCATTGGTAACTCCGAAACGAAGCCATTACAATCGCAGAAAGATTGTAGCAACACAGTTGAGCCTCCAAAGCAAGTCAAACAAGGCAAAAAGCAAAACGAAACAACACGGCCAACAACAACCAACACAAAAACAAAACATAGCAGCCAACACGGCTGCCGAACATAAAAAAGAAAGCAAAACGAAATAACACGGCCAACAGTAACCAACACCAGAAAAAGGAAGAATTTAGACTGGCAAACCAAGACCGGCAAGTGGCCTGAAATCGAAGGACTACAACGGCACGTAGTATGCAGCCTCCTGACGAACAACCACCTGTTCGCCTGTCAAATCAAGCCCTATCCAACCACTGATTACAAACTCGTCACTGTTCAAGATACTTCATACCAACAGTAGCTCGCACCCTTCATTAAGTAGTGCAAATAAAAAAAATAAAAAAAAGGAATTCAACTCCAACACTCGCACCCAACCCAAGTACAACAGCGTTGACAACGTTGTCGCACTATTGTAAAATAATACACATCTTGCTGCCCCATACTGTTTTACACCCGGCCGACCGGTGCCCGGGTGATTCCCGTCTTAACCCACAACAAAACGGCATTCCCCCCCGACCCCACTTCATCCAAAACGAAAGGCTAGGCCCAACGGACAGCTAACGACAGTCCCGCAGGAGGAAACCTGGCCACCGGGTCAAAACCCCCTGTATGTCTTATATAATCCAAACCATTGTGATTGCAACAATGGCCGCATTCAAACGATTACCATGGCCAGAACCTAAAATGCCAAGTAGCGCCCTACTCACCCATGCCCCTCAAAGTAGCGTGGGGTGGCGGCCTGACAAATTATTCCTCGCATAACTCAAAACATGGTACGAATAATGCTCACACCCTTTACTCATCACCCAACGGTAGGTTCAACAAAAACTTACGGTGAGATTAAAAGGGGTCGCAGCGAGGGATTTCGTCAAAATATCCGCGTGCTGCTCTTCCGAAGCTACAAATTGAATATCAATTTTCTTCGCACGAAGTAGCTCTCGGACGAAATGGAACCGCACATCTATGTGTTTGCCCCGGCGGCCTGACCAATTACTATGACCAAACACGTGAACATACGTCTCGCACACCAGAGTAATTTTCTAGATACAGATACCCACACATAACGTTCACCCCGCTATCGCAACAAAGCATCGTAATATTTTTTTGACCGAACTACTCCACTCCAAATCGAACATCTGCCACCAACTGGATGTACCATGAAAAAACAAAAACGAAAAGAGAAACAAACGAAGGTCGCATAGCAAGGCAGCAACCGCGGCAAAAGGCAACAGCAGAACAGCAGCGGAAAGCAACACAATAAATGAGTGAACGAGGTAACTGAGGAATATGGCGCAGTATGCGAGTCTTTGTACAAACAAAGGAGCGCAAAGGTATGTGCGCAATCATGCTATCCTGAGAAGGACATGCGAACCAAAACCACCTGCAGTAGAGACAGGCGGAGGCGGTCAGACAGCAACAATAGCAGAAAACAGCAGCAGTAGAGACAGGCGGAGGCGGTCAGACAGCAACAATAGCAGAAAACAGCGGCCTAGCAGCAGAATACATTGCTTGAGAGATGAGTGCAAACGGGAGGGAGTTGACAAATGCAGCGGAACATGCGAGCCTTTCAATATATACGAAGAAACGAAACTATTCGTGCGCACATGACATTCGGTTCAATAAAAAAAAGAAAAAGATACATCATCAAGCGGCTCTAGTATCCGTGTCGTTGCCTCATCCTAAAGAGAGCCAACTATGTGGTTACTGCTTGCTGTGTCTGACGACAGCGATGTCCCCACCGCAATCATCGCCTGCATCCAAAACAGAGCACAAAGTAATGGGGCAAAGGAAACAAGGCAGGGATGGAAAAACAGGAGGGCGGTTCAGCAACTACTGCATCACACGATGTCGCGGTAGCCACAACCGCAACAACAACCCGACGACACAGCAGTAACAACAGTGGAACCCTTCCCGGCAAAATGAAATGACAGATGAAGGTAGGCATATGCATAGCGTACGTAACAAATTTACAAAGATTGATCGACAGCGACCACCTCCAGTTTGATCACGAGCAAACGTGGAGTTGGGTTTGATCACAGGCAAAGCGTGCGTGATCATGGGTGAACGTGTTTGCTCGGGTCAAACATCACCGGTTTGATCACGAACGAAGTGGATGCAAAAACAGGGAAACATCAACATTATTAGCGGGGCAGCAGGTGAAAACGTCACCAGAAAACCGTTATCAGCATCCAGTCATGTGTACCCGCTTCACTATTAATAATGAATCCGCAAGCGATACCAGAGAGCATATCGAGCAAAACAACAATGACAAAAACTGCAGTAAGCTCAGCGTACCACAGCGCCAACAACTGAATTGAATTGAATTAAATGAAATTAAATTTAATTATACGCGTATGAAAATACGTGGAAGTGTGGTGAGCTAATACTTTATTTTTCCCCATCCGCCGGAGAAAAAAAATAAAAAAATAAAAAAAAATTAATCAATTGATTGACACAGCTTCTAAAGTGGGAAGACGAGTAGCATGTTAGCAATACAGCAGTGGAAATATATCAGGTGACATGATGGCGCGGGAGGGCTCGGACCCAGAGGAGACTGGTTGCTGTCCCCCCAAACATAGGAGACAACAACACGGCTCGACCAGGCGCAGACCCTCCCATTGCAGGCTAAATAACAGTAATGGGAAATGGGGCATGTGAAATACAGCAGTAGCAGAATGTATAGTAGCGATACGACCCAGAAAGGCGCGGACCCAGAGGAGACTGGTTGTCGTCTCCCCCAACATAGGAGACAACAACACGGCTCAACCAGGCGAAGACCCTCCCATTGTGCCGTTGTGGCTGGGGAACACAACTCAAGTACGTCAGGAATGGGTTCAGTAATTTCAAAAGTCGCGAGGCTCCCCTCTTATCAACACAAGACACATACATCACTGCTGTCCAATTTCTCAGCGCAAGGAACTGCTGTTGTTGCGAGTGTAAAAATTCGAACATCGTACCACTTTGGGCCTCTCCTGCTGTAGGCAGTGCTCCCGGGGCACCCCAAACAGTGGAGAACAAGCAACGCAGGCAACAACGCGCGGCAACAGCAACGGCAGCGACAGCAGAGACACACGTGCGGATAAAAGGCCTGGGAGTTTCCGCAGCCAGTACACCCGTGGCGCGCACTCAAACCACTATCCCGCATCCCTTCGGACTTATGATTTTGCTTCTCTTTCATCATTTTTGAGCTGGCTGCCGGAAAGTCTAGGGCGGGGGCCTAACCGGGTGTACTGCTGTTTAACTTCCACCTGTGCCATCCGACAACGACAGAGAGGGCAATGGGAACTGGAGGGAGCCATGGTGAGAGCAACGATACAGACACACTCCAGGGTAGCGTGCTCCCCTGGGTGTGTCGTGGACCCAAAAGATCAGCGGATACCAGTCGAAATAGTTAGTCTACAGCAGCAATACTTCTGCGTTGTAATATGGGATCCACTCGCGAAAAAGGTCGACACAATGTTCAAGTGAACAAAAAAAAACAACAAAACAAAAAAAAAACACAAAAAAGGACGAGAAAATAGCATCTTGAAAGCGACGCGATTGGGTATCGACGCGGGACGCGTGCAAAGGCGGCACCGTGTCCACCTAACTGCTGCTGGACAGGCTGGGCTCCCAGGAGCGCGCGCTAAAAGTCGCGCTCACGCGCTCCGAAAAAGAGGAACAAAATGAGTGATGATGCCATGCGCTCGGAGCACAAAAAATATATAGCAGCAGAGGGGCACAAGAGGAGCAGCCGCAGAAAAAGCAGCACACAGAACCACAACGAGAAACCCGAAACCAGAGGGAAATACACAGGGTGATCACCCGCGA
The DNA here is from genome assembly GCA_012845835.1 of Undaria pinnatifida. Lineage (NCBI taxonomy): Eukaryota > Phaeophyceae > Laminariales > Alariaceae > Undaria > Undaria pinnatifida. Next base: position 6,923,737 of record JABAKD010000030.1, read on the forward strand.
GGGCAAGCGCGTATCCCGGATGGACACATGTGAATGCAGACAAGGTGACAAAATAATTCAGAAACAGCGTGGTGCTTGTTTTTTGTGCGCTATACAAAACGACGAGAACGATGGGCTCGAGCAAACAGTAGGTGGGCTGATGAGACAGCACGGAGAGAGAGGAGTGGTATACCAGGCGTATACCAAGCGAGTAACAGTTCGGTGCATTTTTGTTTTTGGGATTAAGGTCCCAAGCTACAGTATACCCACCCACAGGGCAAAGCAAATAACTAAAAAACACAGCACGATACACAACCCACAGGCGCGCGGGAATCCAGACGTTTTTATTTATTTATTTTTGAGGAGTGATCGAGCATCAAGCGCCGCGTCACTAGTAGGTAGGGTGGGAAGGAGAGGTTTTACTAGACAGAGAGGCCCAACCCACACCAAAATAGCGCTCTGACACCACGGTGGTCGACAGGTCACTGCCAAATGTGAGACTAGTCCAGGGGGGAGAGGTCACGAGGATGATCCCAAACATGCACGAGGTTCAAACACTAGCACGCAGCTCGACTCGGGGTCTTCGGTCTTACGCACTTTTCACACTCTCATCATCGTTTCTGGCTGCCGCACGGGTGAGTCTGCTGCTGTGGAGCCGCAAGTGCGAGAGACACGACCCATCAATGATCACTCAATCCGATCAACCTGGTAGTTCAACTGTCCAGTGGCAACCAGCTATCCACGCGGGTACAGGAACAGCTATTGTGGTGGCGGCAACGGGCAAAGGAAAAAAAATCGAACACACCCAAGCACTCTGCCTTCCCCTACAAGTGCGTATGACAAAGCGGATGGAAAAAAAAAACAGAAGCGCCAACACGTGCCAGCGGGCAATAAAAAACAGAAAGGCGCGAAAGAGCTTACAAGCCACGCGGCTACAGCATGGAAAGCGCAACTACGGTTCATCTACAGCACGGAGGTCTCGGATTGGACACCATATTACGGAAGGGGAGGCTAGGGATAGAGGCGGATCCGATGTCTATGTGGGTCTGAGTGGTCTCTAGCCATTCATGCGGCAGGACCCTAGGTCTTGTGTGCATTGTACAGAGAGGAAGGTGCCAGAGGGACCCAGCCTACAAAGCACTGCTACCGACCTGATGATAGCAGCCTCCCGATCGGTACCGAGTTCGGTGGTTGAGCCTGAACAGCGGTAGTGTAAGCCTTGAAGGTGGCTTGTGAGAAGGAGTAGAAGTTCTCCGGTCGTGGATACGGTATTCGCTTTATGGATTATTGCTAACTCAGGGCAAGCAAAGGAGTAACAGAGCAGAGGGAGGCGAGGAACCAGTCCCTCCCAGACGGGGACCCTGCAAGACGGACCATACTGCTAGTACCTATTGGGACTAACGCATTCCCAAAAGTGCAACTCCTATCAACCGTAACAATGTAACCGTAACAGGTGCGCTTGCACATTGTCCTGTTATAGTTCCTGGATACAACAGGCACGTCAGACTGACACTATTCTTGGGCACCTACGGAGAGCAAGCGTGGGATATTCTTCCCTCTGCGGGTGCGTGATGTGTGTAGGCTGCACTACTGCTGTGTACTGTACACGTACTGCACATGTATGTATGCATAATATGTACTGCCTGCTGCATGCATGCAGCGGTCGCGGTGTCCACAGCACGTGCAAAGAAATCGTCCTCGATTGCGACGATTTCTCAATCGTAGGGGCTGAAGTCCGGCCTTCAGTGTGTGGGGTATGTAGTCTAGGTGTGATATTGCTGCATGTAGTGGGTAGTAGTGGTCGTGGGGCTGTAGGAGCAACGCCAGCACCTACGTGTGTGGGGCTGCACTACGTACTACTGCTGCTGTGGCGGCCTAAACAGCACCTGCAAATCGTCATCGATTTCGCCAATTTCTAGCTTTCAGGGGCTGAAAGTCGAGCCTTGAGTGTACAGGGGTGTCCAGGTGTCATATTGCTGCCTATCTCGGTGGCCATGGTGCTGTAGGGGCGGTGCCAGCACCCTCGTTGATGCCCGCGAATTCGCACACTGCGAACCGTAATATGACGGCTTGGTGGAAATCCGGGGATGGTTATTTTATGTCCCCGTGGGCGATGTTTAGATTCCGCCTATGTCTGCGAGATTATCACTCCCCTGTGAACAAGGTTCTGTCCATTGCGGCAACGTAAGAAACAAGTGTTTGGGTTCGCTTGATACGTTTTTGTCGTTGTTCTCATATTAACTCACATAATCAAGTCCGTGGTCACAGGACTGTACGGACGTGCTCCTCCCTAACTCACACCACCCGCACAGATTGCTTTGTGCCGGCAGGATGCTACTGCTTCCCATGGTTGTTGCGGGCAAGTTGCAAAGAACATACCGCGAAATATGAATACGTATGCTTCTGACCAATCAATTTGCTCTAGAATATTTTCGGACCAATCGCCTCAATTTTCAGTCCTAAAATGCTTCCGCCGCTTTTCGCCTTCACTTGTTGTGACGAGTGACCAGTTTTCTTACGCGCCAGCGCGGCTTGCAGCCATTGTCTTGCCCGTGCTCGGTGCTGCACACCGAAACCACCACGTAATGCCGAACCCACCTGTCTTACGGCTTTCACTAGCTCTTTATAGCAACGTCCCATCGTCCGCTCGAGCTCCTCCGGCTGCGCGTTCTTCGTCCCGGAAGCGCGAACACCGCCAGGTCGCTTCCGCTTCAGGGTTCGAGCAAAATGAAACTGCGACAGCCTCCGTCCGGTTGCTGCTCCCACGAACGTTTGCTGTTGCTGACCGTGCTTACCACGCCAGACAGCAGTGTCCAGAAGCAGCAGAAGCAGTGATTGAGGAGGTACAGCAGACGGAGGTTGGAGTCGTGGCTTGCCCGTGCTGCGATGGTGATGGCTCGGCGATAGAAAAGCAACGTCTGCCGCTCATTGCTGCCGGCGGATTTGTCAGCGGTGGAGAAGGTGTCCGTGCGGAGGAAGGAGCACCAACAGCAAGCAGCAGCAGCCACCGCGCTTGCGCTACGCCGGCGTGTTGCACGCCTGGCTGTGACAGTCAACAGCAACTCTTCGACCCACTGACGTCGGCAGCGGCGATGGTGGGACGAGTCGGAGGTGGTGCAGAGATGGTTGTGGTTGAAAGCGTTCTAGGGTTTTCCGCTCTGTATTCCCTACTCGAGCGATCGCTCGCCACCTCGCGGCCACGAGACTCCAACGACGTGAATGGCCTATCCGGTGGTACCGCCGGAGTAGCACACGGATGCGACGGTGAGTTCGACTGCGCGCGCGAAGGAGGGGAAAAGTTCGACCTAGGTGTCGCCGTGGCTGTGGGGCGCTTGGTGGGGTGGCTGAGAACCGCGAAAGCCAGCACGGGATACGAAGAAAGCGACGATATCTCGTATCAGCACCCAATATTTAGCAGCAGCAGAAGCAGCAGCAGCAAAAGCAGCAGCACCAGCGGCACCAGCGACAAACTCCTCGTGGGTCTTGTCGGCAAGGGTGGCGACGCGGTTGGAAGCAATGCTGACGTTGGAGGGCGGGCGTTCCCCGCGACCGGGAAAAGAAAAGAGAGTTCTCGTGAGGCGACGGCGCCGGTGACAGCCACGACAAGGGCATCATGTACGGATGACCTGCGTTACCAGGTTACCGGACGGTGCGAGGTTGGTACGGAGTGGAGCGCGTTCACCCTACAGCCGGCGGCCGCCAAGCAAGCCCAAGGTACGATACGTCTCATACTCGTGAAGCACAGCACGAACACGCGCGATACCGTTCCCTGCGCTGTCTGTATGTTTGGTTCCGTAGTGCCGTATTCCCTGCTACTGCACTGTGACAGCAGTATGTACCATACAGCTATGACCATACTGCTATGGACATGTTGCTGTACAAGTAGACTAGACTGTTGATACGTACTGGTAGTTGAAGACTACCGCTGGACGGTTAGTACCTGCACTGGTATGACTGATCATATGATACGTACTTCTACCAGGTAGTTATTAATAGTTGTTACAACTGCGGTGGTGCCTGACCGATGACCGTCTTCAGAGGCTAACACAGAGTCGTGGCGAGACGAGCTCGAGCCTGACTGATGATGGTTTAGACGATGGTGGGTCTCGCTGGGCCAACCAAAACTTATGTCACTAATAATATGAACTGTCCAAGTTCAGATGCAGATTTGAAGAGTGAACTCGATGTGCAAGCACTCGTGTCTCTTCCTTATTACTGCTGCTGCTGTAACAAATTATGTCGTATGGTAGTATCCACTACATGCGACACCCAGGTCAATCTTACGCACGTGACCCGCCAACTCGTGATTTCTTGGTGGAACGCAGTACCGTATATACGTTTAGTCCTGGTACAAGGGAGTCGCCGGACGCACACCCAGTAATACGCGCGATCGGAGTATCACACAGCTTGCAAAGATGAGTTTCGACAAAATCTTCCAAGGGTGTGTTCGGTACGGTACGTACCGAGGCGTACCGCCGGTATATACCGCCGGTATTACCGGTACCGGACACTTCGGTAAGTTCGGTACGGCGTCAATACCGGTACTGGAAACTTCGGTAACTTCGGTACGACGTCAATACCGGTACCGGAAACTTTGGTATGTTCGGTACGGCATCAATACCGGTACCGGCGGTGCCGGTACAGACTTTCGTATACCGGTACCGGACACTTCGGTAAGTTCGGTACGACATCAATACCGGTACCGGACATTTCGGTAAGTTCGGTACACTATCAATACCGGTACCGGAAACTTCGGTAAGTTCGGTACGACATCAATACCGTTACCGGACACCTCGGTAAGTTCGGTATGACATCAATACCGGTACCGGGCACTTCGGTAAGTTCGATACATCAATACCGGTACCGGCGGTACCGGTATGCACGTATGTACCGGAGCCGGTAACAACACCGATACCGTTACCGGACACTTCGGTAAGATCGGCACAACATCAACCCGGTACCGGACACTTCGGTACGTTTGGCACGATATCAACCCGATTTCACCACACATTGTGACGTCATCCCTTGGAGCTTTGGCTCCAGGCGGCAATCCAAGCCACACACACACCCCGGTCTCCAAGCATCTTCCAGTAGGCTCGGTATACCAAGACTCTGAGTACGCATGAGCAAGGGCGCAACTCCCCAGAATGAGGTGGCCTCCAGCAGTGATGCCACCGCTTCTGATGGCGGGTCATCTTTAAAGTTTGCCAGCTCCCACACACACCAGCGCCGGCGGCAGAAATTATCGACGTGGATGCGGAAAGGAAAGTCGTGCCGGTGATTTTGCCTGCTCCTGTATACAACTCGCTCACGGGAGACGTGTACGAGTTGCCGGCGGAGACGATCAAGGCCGTGGATGGTTTCCCGGTGCCGGTCGGTTTTCGGAGGGAAGGGACGCGGGAAGCCTCGTTTATGTACTCGATTGGCGCGTACGTCGAAACGATCGACGAGAAGACGGTGCCCTGCTGACAATCCAATGGGTACCTTACCTTTTGAACAGCAAGACAAAGATCAAATAAGAGAAAAATATTGAAAATATAAGAACCATTAAAATTCACTTCAATTTTATACCTGAGCGGGTACCCCCCGCCAATACCGAATTTGCTCTGTACATGTACCGCCAGTTTATGTCCAGTGTATGTACCTAAGCGCAAGTGTGCGTCGGTACCTTGCCGGCGGTATATACCGCCGGTACTGCCGGTATATGTATTCAAGTGTGTGCCGGTACCGGTACCGGTACAGACTTTCGTACCGGTACTGGACGCTTCGGTAAGTTCGGTACGACATCAATACCGGTACCGGAAACTTCGGTACGTTCGGTACGACATCAATACCGGCACCGAACACTTCGGTAAGTTCGATACGGCGTTAATACCGGTTCCGGAAATTTCGGTAAGTTCGGTACGACATCAATACCGGTATCGGAAACTTCGGTAAGTTCGGTATGACATCAATACCGGTACCGGCGGTACCAGTACATACTTTCGTACTGGTGCCGGACACTTCGGTAAGTTCGGTACACCTCCAATACCGGTACTGGAAATTTCGGTAAGTTTGGTTCGACGTCAACACCGGTATCGGACACTTCGGTAAGTTCGGTACGACATCCATACCCGTACCGAGAATAATACCGGTACCGAGAATACCGGTGCTGTACCGAACACACCCTTGAAATCTTCGACCTCACAGCTGGAGCGTATTTTCATTTTTATAGTATATAGAACCATATATGTGTCCTCTTCCATACTCAAAATCTATATGTTTTTTACGTTATTTATATCATACTCTTAGCCCATACCTGGTACTGTACCTAGTATATTAGTTTCAGACTTGGGGTCGGTCTTAACGATACGTACGACACTTCAGTTCTCGATGAAATTTCGGCGTTTTATCGAAATCTACGAGGGTTGAATCTTCACGAGTACGAGCCTCAGTTGGCTCGCAAAACAATTGTCCACCCGGCACAGAACCATCACTACAGCAGCAACGCTCGCGGAAGAAACCCACGTGGTTGTCCTACTGGAGTCGGCCTGACTCGTAGGCAGGTGTGGGTGCCTTGGGGAGTGAAGTCCATCGTCAACTCGTCGCGCTACAACGCCCAACGTGACAAAAGTCTCAGCTTCTGCCGTCAGCCAGCTCGTTCGGTCGGCCGCCTCGGTGCGGTCACTTTGTCAACTCGACGACGAGAGCTCAGAAGCTCAGTGCGCCTTCTGCGATCGGCCATGACCTGCCAATGACCTTGGGAACAACCCTGCTCAGTCTCGTACGCTCGCGAGTGGTGGTACGGCTCGAACGGTGCGGCTGCCCGATCCTCCACACCCTTGTACCTAAATTTTAGTTTTTTCCCCAAAAAAACTGAAAAACTTCAAGAGGCCAGTTTTTCCGGGGGTGTTTTTTTTTTGGTTTTTCCCGTTTTACTTTTCCCGAAATGATTTCGGGATGAACCGAAACTTTCGGTAAAAACCGAAATAATATGATAGCTTCGTTAGGAACGACCCACTAAATACCGGTATTATGATACCAGCGTGGGTACGATACGCAGGGGGGTTGAAATCGTCATGTTGACCCCGGCACTGCTGTAACATGCCGGCACTAGTATAGTAGTACCCACGGGAGTCATGGACTTATCTATTTCACGAGGCAACCGTACGGGCATTTCTCCCCCTAGTACGCCTAGTATCTTGTGTCCTTCTCCGAGTCTACGACCCACAGCGGCAGCAGGGATTTCGGTCCGTAGCTGCCGCAGCAAGCAGTCAGATGCGACAGCAGCAGCTGCGGTATCGACAACTACGAGTGCTACTGCTGCAGTATCGCTTAGCGCAACCAAGGCGCGACCGTGGTGTAGCTGGGTACAATCAACACACCAATCGGTGTAGGGGCGCTGGCAGAAAATGCTGTGATGGTACTGGTAAAAAACCCTTCTATCCGTCGCCGTTGTTCTCTACACCGCGTTGTTCTTCCCTCCTGTGCAATGCTAAACAAGTGAATCATCACAAACGATCTCATACAACGCGATGGCACCACCCCTGTCGTACCACCGCCACCAACTTCCCGCCACGCCTCTCGCGTTCTAATCCTCCCCGAGGTGTCGCCGTCCTGTCGGCGCGACGAGACAAAACGCAGGACAGGGCAGTCAAGTCGAAACACACTACTTCATGTTATTACGAGTAAAATGCCTGGTATGGGGAGCTAGTCGCTAGGAAACTCGTTCTGGTGGAGAGCCGTCTTCCGTCGTTTTGACTGTTTGCTTTTCGTTTTTATGTCTCTTTGTTTTGATCGCCAGGAAAAGCACGAGAAGAGTCCTCGTCGGGGATATACGTTGGTGCTGGTGCCGGCAGCGATGGAGGTGTTTGTAATAAGGATGGGGACGCGTGTTCGACGGGAAGATCGCTTGAAATTCGGCTCATCTGCCATCCCCTGGTGACGATGGTGCCGGACATCAGGTAAGCCGGCGCGCTGATACGACTCGCTAAAAGGTGTGCGCGCTGAGCGTGGCGGCGGGTGATTTTACGTTGCGAGTGGGTCGGCCAGTTTCCACGGGGCTTGCGTCCTTGCTAAATCCGACGCTGGTGAAACGCTGCCCCCTTCGTATCTTGCTGGTATCATACGTACTCTCTGTTTGAACTGCGATTCCGGGGGCTGCGCTGTTGCTGCTTGCAATGCCGGGAGTTGGTCTGCGAACTACTCGTAGGACAAGCCGGACCGAAGCAATTTAGCCAGAAGCATCCTCTCGACGCCACATGTGCTACAGATATGCAGTAAAACCACGCCGATCCTCCCATGGGCGAAAATAAACAGCACCACACTACGCCACACCACACCACACCACACCACACCACACCACACCAAACCACACCACACCACACCACACCACACCACACCACACCACACCACACCACACCACACCACACAACACCACACCACACCACACCACACCACACCACACCACACCACACCACACCACACCACACCACACCACACCACACCACACCACGCCACGCCACACCACAGTATCGCGCCCGCGTCTGTCGTCCCTTGCGGTCTTTGTATGGGGGGGTGTTATGCAGATGGTGTCTCCGTCTTATCGGCCAGGCCAAGGCCACCGCGGGTCTTATGAACGCCAACGCAAAGCTTAGCACCCTCGGGGGGGGGTACTTCCTGACGCGACAGGTTGGGCAGGCGATAAACCTCGCGCGGACCCAGTCGGAGGTGAGAAAAGTTCGCTGCACGCGATAACCGATGTCTGGTACTAGACCTAGAGGCATAGCGACTTAAACAGCGACACGTGTGGTATTATCAACCTCCTAGGAAGGACGTGCGGCAATGCAAGTATCAGCATGCTGCGCACATGTCGTATTTGCCCTTCCGCTTCACTTCGAACACATCCCCTACCCCAGCAGCCCACTGTTGCTTCGTTTAGCCGATGCTGTAATCGTCATACCACCTTTTCGACGCGTTTCTCCCTGTTTTCTCAAGAGGGTATATGCGCGTGTGTACTTTGCAAGCGCTGTAGAGCTGAACACACGTCACCCACTGGAGAACCACTATCTTCAACGATACCAGGTGTCAACATGTACCACTTCACGAGCTGTCACCCAGGGCTCTCGTTTGTGTTTCGCAGTTGTTGACCCGAAGGCTTGACACTGCACGACAATTGAACGGGCTTGACTCGGACTTCTGTAGTAGTTAGTAGTAGTCGTCGTAGTATTAGAATCAGCATAACTAGCTCAAGTCCCGTAGTAATATTTGTGGAAGTGTTATTCAGTAGCAATGGTAGAAGTAGTAGCGTCATAAGTAAGAGCAGCAGCAACAGTAGGAATCGTAGTGGCAGTAGTGCGACTTGACCCATCCACGGTGCTGAGTTGTCTGTTCCCTGGCCTGTCTGTTCGCTCAAAGGTGGCGATGGCCCTGGGGGACACGCAGCTCGCGGGCAAATGCCGCATAAACGAGGCTTACAACTACATATGGATGGGGCGATACATCGAGGCGCGGCGCATCATCCGCAACCAGGTATACGATACATAAGTAGGACAGCAGTAGGGCGGAGTTCGAAACCACTTCGCTTGTACGCGAGGCGAGCCTTCGATCATTCCGTTGTCTCTTGTGTTTGGTTGCTTTTTGCTCTTGAAAAAACTGCGGTTTTAGGTGTATGTCGGTGGATGTCAACATTTACGGCTATGAGCACGAACGGTTGTTGTGTCTCTACCCGCAGGACCCGACGAGCGACGATGACATTGTGCTTTCTTCGAATGGAGGAAGTTGAAAGCTCGAATGAAAGTGATAGCCCGCGCGTCTATCACGTTCTTACGCTGCCTGCTGCCGCTATACTGGTATACGTCAAATTTCTTTTTCTCTTTCCAGGTGTTGGCTTCCCGTGCTGTCCACGACGAAGAGCTCGAAAACGTCGCTACCATCGCCTCTCGTTTCCTGAGAAGATCGAAGAAGGCCAACCGCCGTTTGATGGAAAGCCAGATCGCCGCTGGTGGTGGTGGCGGCAGCGATGGTGGTGATAGTGGTGGTGGTGGTGGTGGTGGTGGTAGGGGTGGCGGTGGTGATGACGGTGGCGGCGGTGATGATTGCCAGAACTGGATACGGCAGCAAATTGACGTCAAGACGGACGAGTGGCACCGCGTGCGCGCCTTGCCCATGTACTGTAGCAGCAGTAGTGACCGAGTTTCCCCGACGGGGGTGTGGGGGGCGGATAAAAGCCGAGTCCGGCAAGAGTTGATGTAGATGTGGGTGGTTATTTTGTTATGGCTTAGCTGAGAGGAGTGTGACTCGATGGCCCCGATGCTTTTCGCCCGTTGTATGGGATAGCCCTCTGATGTCTACACTTGGAACACCAGGACGATGATTTTTGGGATTTTACGAAACCATCTACTCGTGCGTTTGAAAACGGTGTGCTCAATAGTTGTCAACGCCTTTCCTTTCCAGCTCAACTCGCAGGAGCAGACGCTCAGAGACTTGGCGGACAAGCAGTGGTCGCACGTGTACAAGGATTTATTTACGGTTGTGTCGTTGTGCCATGTGTAGAATAATCAAGCTTGCCTGCCTCTGTACAAGGGTTCCAACCAATACCAGTACTTTTGTAGCTACTACCCTGGTACAAATACGGGAATAGGGCACACACGATGCTTGTACGAGTATGAGTAGACTTGCTTGGTTCACGAGTTGAGGACAAGGGTTTGCCGTGTTCTTCTTGCCGCATGATGTGAGATATTTAAGCTGTTAGCGCTCATGCGCACGGGCGATTGGCGCATTGTACGTGCGTACAAGTGTTGATATCCTTGACTGCGCGCGGCTGGTACATTTGGAAGGCAGTTGAACGAACTCTGCAAGAGAAGTGGCGCACAGGTGCAGAAGTGCAGACGATGGCATGGTTGGGGATGAAGCTCAAGAGGGTTTTCATGATACCATGATCGAATGGATCGAAACGAAGTCAACCACACCACCCGTACCACATTCGAGGTGTATTTTGCTGAATGCTTCAAGAAGACGGGACGGTTGCTGGTGCTCTCATGTTTACACGAAGCCTTATCGCTTCAATCGCCCATACATGAAGGTTTGTCGACGGGGTGACAGGTGCCTGGGAAATGCCGGATATTGTGCTGGTAGGCGCCGGTAGGTATGGCATTTTAATACCTGGCTCCCAGCCGGAAGAAATCATCTTATTATTTTGCACCGCGCAAACGCATGAATGACATGCGCTACATGTGTGAAGAGCACGATGCACGAAATAGCACGGACCCTGTGGTTGAAAATTGTGTGCGATGGTTGTCGTAGGGCCAGAAATCAATAATACCTGGTAGGTCCCTTTACAACGCGATGCCCCCTCGTTGTTAGTTACCGATGCTCTCTACTGACTGGTAGGACGTTAGGTTAATGTATGAAGTGTATACATCATGACGCGTGCTACAATAGAGGTAGGTAGCACTTTTCGTGTCAAATGCTTTCTGAATGACGGGGCTTCTTCTTAACCCAAAATCGTCGCAAATACGACATTTTTTTTTTGCACCTAGGGCGCCATGAGATTTTTCATCCTGTACGTCAGCGGTTTTATTTTTCCTCCAAATCTGTTTTTGGGGGGAGGTCTTCAGCTCCCAAATTGAGGAACCTCGAAAAGAAAGTGGTGCACCTTTATCGTAGCACGCTTCTGACGAGCACAGGATAAGCAGTAGTCTAGTAGTATAGTACACGGCGCTTCACTCCGCGGGCGGCATCCACCCGCGCTACGTTTTTTTGTTTGTTTGTTTTTTCTCATACTTTTACTCTCTTGCTTCTGGACAAGCCGTGGTCACAGGTGTCGTCCCTTCTCCCCCCCGGTTCTTGCCTGTCAATTTTTATCGCGCACAGGGTTCGGCAGTCCCACTGCTCGTCGATTTTTCATCGAGTGTTGCTAACTCACGCTATCGCGCTTTCCGCAAGTCAATTTTTTATACGAGTATGCACTCGGCGGGGCTCGAACTCACGAAACTGACCTATACCAGGCTCGAGGATAACCTGATACGCCACCGGGGCGACCGGCTACGTACGGCAGCTCAACTATATGAAAAAAAATGAAGCGGACAGAAGTCCATGATTTTGGGGCAATTTACGACTAGCAAAAACATGCCAAGAGCTCCACGATCCAGAAAAATAACCCCGCTGCCGCTTTCACGCATGAATCACATCATCCATGCAGAAGAGAAAACACGGAGAGAAGAGTATAGACTATATCATAGTATTATTGTACCTTTATGAGCTGGAAATAAAGTCAAGTCCTTCGCGCGTCACCAGCTAGCTGCTGCTGCTGCTTGTGGTTGTGTAGTACGCTTTTTGGCCGGGCAGATTTCGATGTATGCGTTCGCTTTCAAAACACAGCAACCCGTAGAAGATGCTCGACAAGAAGATGAGTCTCGGCAACTCTGTCCGCTTTTCGCTTGCATTGTTGTGGTGTGATCGGCTCGTGCTATAATACGTGCTTTTATTTATTTATTTATTTTCACACTTCTACTTTCCAGCTTCTGGACAAGCCGTGGTCACAGGTGTCGTCCCTTCTACCCCCCGGTTCTTGCCTTCAATTTTTATCGCGCATCCAGCAATCCCACTGCTCGTCAATTTTTCATCGAGTGTTGCTAACTCACGCTCTCGCGCTTTCCGCAAGTCAGTTTGTGCCCAAGAAAAAGTCCCCACGAATTTATACGAGTATGCACTCGGGGGGATTCGAACTCACGAAACTGACCTGTACCAGGCTCGAGGATAACCTGATACGCCACCGGGGCGACCGGCTATATGTTGTGCTGGGCTAACTGTGCTGTGCTTGTAGAGTAGACAGATGATCCACGACAAAAAAGCATGCTAGCTAAGGAGCTGGGTGTGCTTGTTGCGTGACTTGAGCAGCAGATAGATAGATGCATGATGTAAACAGCGTGTGTGTAATATTATACAGTATTGCTCTGCGCTGTGGCTATATTGTTGTAAAAATCTAAAATACAATCAATCCTGGACCAGCTGTGAGATCGAAGATTTCGTCGAACTCGTCTTTGCAGGCTGTGTGTGTTGGCGACCTAAAGGGGTTTGATCCCCCGCCCCCCCCCCCCCTATCGCCCCCCTCCCTCGGTTTGTTCTCTCCCGCCGCCCCACCTAAAATCAAAATCTGCCAGAGTAATAAACACTACCAGACAGTTGATATTACATCATTACCTTTCTTGCCATATCCATGCCGTAGCTCCAATCCATACCCCCCCCCCCCCCTCCCCCAACGCCTCCTCCTCCCCCACCACCCGCACCATCGCCTAGCACCACGCGTATAGCAAGCTCCGAACAGATGTACATTTATGCGACCTAAGCTGTTGGAAATCCCCCTTCCCCTCCCCCTTTCGAACACTCCGCCCTCTCCTCATCGGTTGTACGACTTACAGAATATACATGATGAACTGATGCATTCCTTCCACAACCGTCAGATTTGTCCCCTTAAAGGATTTATAGGTTTCGCGCACAGATGGAGTTGCCCCCGCCCGTCCCCCTCCCCCCCCCCCCCCGCGCCCTCTTATTCAAGCCCCGGCCCCCACGTGTTATAAGGCTTAGTTTGGGTAAGCTATTAAATAACGTTTTGCAAGTGGTCAAACGGAGTAATGCCCCACTAATAACCTCAACAAATGGCGTCGTCGGCAGGACCATGTTTTTTGGGGGTCGTGGGTTCGAGCCCCACATCCACCAATAATAAACTTTTTCAGACTTTCCCCATGTCGAACTTGAAAAATACTCTCCCCGGTATACCCAGGAAATGAAACGGCTTGGATAATTGACAGGTCCGCCCGTATATCCGGCCGACCTACTATCCCGCCGTTTCAGGGGGGGGGGGTGTTATAAGGCTTAGTTTGGGTAAGCTATCGGTTAACCTTTTGCAAGTGGTCAAACGGACTAATGCCCCACTAATTCCTTAACAAACGAGTGTTTATAAGGCTTAGTTTGGGTAAGCTATTGGATAAGCTTTTGCACGTGGTCCAACGGACTAATACCCCACTAACGCCTTAACAAATGGCGTCGTCGACAGACCATGTTTTTTTTGGGTCGTCACACAATAACAAACTTTTTCAGACTTTCCCCATGTCGAACTTGAAAAATACTCTCCGCGTTATACCCAGGAAATGAAACGGCTTGGATATTGACAGGTCCACCCGTATATCCGGCCGACCTGCTATCCCGCCGTTTCAGGAGGAAAAATTGTTTATAAGGCTTAGTTTGGGTAAGCTATCGGTTAACCTTTTGCAAGTGGTCAAACGGACTAATACCCCACTAATACCTTAACACACGCCCTTAAAATCTCCGCCCTCCCCTCACCGGTCATACGACTTATAGGATACACTTGATAAACTGATGAATTTCCTTCCACAGCTGTCAGATTTTGTCCCCCTCAAAAACGGGTTCTACAGTTGCCGCGCACAGACTGATCAACATCACCCTGTTGATCCTGGTACAAGCTACACTGTAGTTCCAAGGGGAATCGCCGACCTATATCCTTAATGAGGACACCGTCCCGTAATACGCGCGATCGGGGTATCACACACCGCTTGCAAAGATGACTTTCGACGAAATCTTTGATCTCACAACTGGATGGCATTTGTATTTTTATAATATTTAATACACTCACTGGTTGTACGATTACAGGATATACACGACAAACTGATGCATTCCTTCCACAACCTTCAGATACGTCCTCTTAAAGGATTTATAGTTTTTTCCGCGCAAATATTGAGTTGTTCCCCCCCCCCCCCCCTGCTCTTTCCCCCCCCCCACCCCCCCCCCTCCCCAACGCCCCCTCCTTCCCCCTTCCCCACCATCCGCATCATCGCCTAGACCTAGCACTTTCACGACTATAGCAAGCTCCCAACTGATTGATGATATAGATATATGCGACCTAAAGCTGTTGGAAATCCCCCCCCCCCCCCCCCCCCCCCCCCCCCCCCCCCCCCCCCCCCCCCGCCTTTGAACACTCCGCCCTCTCCTCACTGGTTGTACGACTTGCAGGATATACATGATAAACTGATGATGTATTCCTTCCACAACCGTCAGATTTGTTCCCTTGAAGGAATTATAGTTTCCGCGCACAGGTTGAGTTGCCCCGCCCGTTCCCCCCCGCCGCTCCCTCTTGTTCGAACCCAGGTCGCCACGCCCTTAAAAACTCCGCCCTCCCCTCACCGGTTATACGACTTACAGGATACACTTGATACACTGATGAATTTCCTTCCACAGCTGTCATCCTTTGTCCCCCTCAAAAACGGGTTTTATTTATAGTTCACGGGATAGACTGGTCATAACATCACCCTGTTGACCCTTGTACAAGCTACACTGTAGTTCCTAGGGGAGTCACCGACCTATATCCTTAATGAGGACACACACCCCGTAATACGCGCGATCGGAGTATCACTCACAGCTTGCAAAGATGAGTTTCGACAAAATATTCGTTCTCACAGCTGGAGTGTACTTTTACCTTTATAACCTATAATGCAGCTTTCATTCATCCTCCCTCCCCCCTTCCAACGCCCCCTCCTTCCCCACACCCCGCACGATCGCCTAGACCCAGCACCGCGCGTATAGCAAGCCCCTACATGTATGATTAATACGCGCGATCGGAGTATCACACACAATGTTGCCAAGATGAGTTTCGACCTATTCCTTGATCTCATAGCTGGAGTGTATTTTAATATTATATGTGACCTAAACCTCTTGAAAACCCTTCCCCTTCCCCCCCCCCCCTTTTTTTTCTTTTTTCCCTCGCTCTCTCTTGCTCAAACGTCCCACCTAATATCGAAATCCGCCACAGTAATAAACACTTCCACGCCCTGGATATCACCTCATTATCTTTTTAGAGCCGTCCATGCCGCTGCTGCAATCCCCCCCCCCCCCCCGCACCCCCCGCCCCCTCCTTCCCCCCCCCCCGCACCATCGCCTTTACCTAGCACCACGCGTATAGCAAACACCTACATCTATGCGAACTAAAGCCCCCCCCCCCCCCCCCCCCCCCGCCCCCACAAGAAGGATTCATAGTTTCCACGCACAAATTGAGCTGCCCCACCTGTCCCTCCCCCCCTTCCCCCCCTCCCGCCCCCCTTTTGATCAAAATCAGCCCCCCATGTCCTTAAAAACTCCACCCTCCCCTCACCGGTTATTCGACTTACAGGATGCACTTGATAAACTGATGCATTTCCTTCCACAGCTGTCAGATTTTGTCCCCCTCAGAAACGGGTTTTATAGTTTCCGCGCACAGACTGCCTAACATCACCCTGTTGACCCTGATAGCTACACTGTAGTTGCAAGGGGGGTCGCCGACCTAGACTATATCCTTAGTCTAATGAGGACAGTGTACACACATTGTCAACCCGTAATACGCGCGATCGGAGTATCACACACAGCTTGCAAACATGAGTTTCGACAAAATATTCGATCTCACAGCTGGTGGAGTGTAATTTAATTTTTATAATAATGCAACACAGCACGCCGTATGCGCATCATCAAGCAGCAGCATACCACGCTCTGAATGCTTCGTTCGTGTGGTGTAAAATGTTGGAAAAATTATGCTGGCCCGGGCTTGTCCTACACGTTGATTTTGTTAGTAAAAACCCGTCGGAATTTCGCGTTTCCGTGCATCATGTATCAGCCCCTCTGGTCTCTCAGTCTTTTTTATTTAATTCACCTCGAGTCCGAGAAGGTGTCTTTTGTCTTGTATTTGTCCTGCCATACAGCAACGTACCCACAAAACGCAAGATGGATTGAGTGGGAGGTCGGCGGTTGCGGCCTAAAATTTTGTTACCCCGTTCCCCGTGTGCAAAACGCCATCATCGTTATGTAACTCTTTTTTCTCTCAGTTCTGTTCCTTCAGGTGCTTTTGGTGCTTCCTCATGTCCCTTCAGCTTTACGCTTCACGGCTGTTTACATGCACCGAGCGCACACCATGGCTGATACAACTGATATTTTTCCGACCCCTCCAATTGCCGCACAAAGTGACGAACCCTTGGCACAACACAAGGAGGCGCCAGACAAAGGTGGCAGCAGCAATGACAACACCAACATCAACAACAATAAAAAAAGCGGCAGCTTAGAGGAGGCCACCTTCGACTTGGCCGCCGAAATGTCTGACGATGGTTCTGATGATGAGGTCTCTCTGCTGGTTGTCGATGAGGAGGAGCTCGCCAGCGCCATGCAGGAGGCGGGTATATCGATTCAGGTGAGCACAGCTTTGCGTGCCAGCACGTCCTTCATCCCTTGATTTCTGCTCTCGTCGTCGCCTCACAGCAAGCAATAGTTCTCATAGAACGAGCTTGCATAGAACATGGTTTGTTCTCGTTTTCTTGCTCACCTCAGGGCGCCATGAGAACGATTTTGAGCGAACAAATCTGGTCAAGTTACGCAACTCACGCCCGCCGCCATTATTATCTTTGCCAAGTTGTTGACTCCAATCGCTGCTCCAATCAAACACACAGCAGCGAGCCTGTAGGTCAAACCGGAACACCAGCACACGTTCCGACTCCCGCTCGATCCTTCCCCGCCCGTCCTCCCCGTCCTTCTCGCCCTGACCCGCCCTAAAAAGTCGACATGTGCCTGCTGTATATCTTCCACTTGGGGACCCCTGCCCCCAACCCCACCCTCCCCCTGCCCCTACCCCTACCCCTTCTCAACCCCGCACACTCTCTGATTTCTTCCACCCTTTCTCTCTCCTGACCATGACCACGGTTCAGCAAAAACTTGACGCGGATGGAGGACGGTGCGTGGAAGTACAGGTGCTCAGCGACGACGTGTCGACCTTCCTCATCCTGGCGCCCGAGGAAGAATACCTCGGGGCCAAGGTGCAGGGCTTCATACCTCGGGAGGACGGTGGGCTGAGCGCCCTCGAGATGCACGGGCAGGTATGACGGTCATGATGGTGCACTTTCCTCTGGTAAATATGGTAAGTCATCGAAAATACTTTGGTTGTCATACGAGTACACTGAAAAAACTGCATGTAGGTGGGTGTACGTAATTATACCAGGTATGTCATGGTGTGGTGTACCCAAGACTCTAGACCTACCAGTACACAGCGCAGCTACCGGTAGTGTATTTCCTCCCTCTCTTCCTTGCTTCCTTTCTTCCTCCCCTCCGTTAATGCCCACGGGAAGTGACGAGCCCAAGATAGACCGACCTTTTTTAGCTGTACGATTGTTGCGCCTGTGTATGTCGGTTGTCTCTACAGCAGTACCATTGCCGTGTACCGAACGACATGTATTTTTGCTTGCATTTCTTGTCAGAACTTTTTTTTTTTTTTTTTTTCATCCTCCGGCGGATGGGGAAAAATAAAGCTTTAGCTCACCACACTTCCACGTATTTTCATACGCGTCGTGTGTCGATTTAACTCAGTTGCTTTCGCAGCCCAACGCTAGCTGGCGCACCCTTCGGGTCCCATTGTAGGTATAGCGTAAGCTGTCCCTATCAGTGGTCTTCGTTACAACCCCGGCAGCGCAAGCTGCCGTTGTATACGGATGCGTGTGTATGTCGACCCGGCCTGTCCCCTGAGGGTCAGTTTCGGTGGAGATAGCCACCCGGAATGTCATCTTTCCGGGTAGTGTGGGACTTGCGCAAGCTCACCCACTAACAAAACCCCTGGCCATGGGAGATGGCCTTCCGCCGGACTTGGTCCAGTTACGGTCCACCCTACCCATTCGGGCGTTGGTCCTCGGAAGAACGTCTTATCTCCGTCTCTCGTCTCTCGCTCTCTTGTCGACCTTTCTTCTCTCGCTGCTTTTTTTTCTCGCTCTCGTTGTTTTTCTCTATACGGTACGTGTCTCTCTGCAAGTGTCTATTCGAAGTGTAAGCATATTGCCTTTTCCTACTCAAAGTTGTTTGTTTCCCGCTGTAATTCCAAGTATAACCGCATTGCGTAATAGTTGTCCCTGAAGCGTGGGTACACTTTGAACGCGTCTTGACCTTGACCTCGAATTTGCGCTCGGTGCACCCGGTACTCTTATAATATTGTCAAATACGATATCAATGTTACCGGTAATTGAATCTGACTGATATTGCCATTCTGTTTGGATTAGGGGCCTTTTGGATATTCATAAGATGTTGACACGAATATTAATAGCCAAAGAGTAGTCCGTTCGTTTGGTACATGATACATATCGTACCTGATATACTCAACCCTTTGCGATTGCGAAGATTATTCTACGCGAAACCCAAGCCATTTGTGCCCAACCACGGGGGGTGCAATTCTAAAAGGGTGGAGTAAAACTAACATCAAGTATCTCTGTCTCTCCGCAGTTGATGGAAGGCGATGTGCTGACGCACCTGAATGGGAGTAACTCTCGCCTGCTGGACTTCTCGGACATCCTCAAGGCCTGCAGGGGCCCGGACAGGGGGGGCTTGCCTCGGCCCCTCGTCATGAGGTTCTCCAGGTCAGAGGCACACTGGACACTGGAGTGATATTCTTCTCTCAAGGAGTATGTGTTGCTGTCTACTGCTGTGTAACGCGCAACTGTCGCACAATTGATGTACGGCGCGTGGATTTTCAAGAGCTCTCAGCTCTATACGTTGTTAACCCTTGTACCACGGCAGCCCCCCCCCCCCTTCTCCCTTACTGAATATACCTGGTATGTACAGTTCCAATCAAGAGGAAGCCTAACGTAACCCCAATAACATGTAACCGTATCCATAGCCGGAACCGTAGCCGTAATCGTTCTTGAGGAAAACAGAAATCTCAATTATCTCCCTCCACGCCTCCCGCTCTCCCTCCTCCCCCCGCTCCCTTCACATCCCCCCGCCCCGCACCCCCCACCTCCCTCCCCCCCTCCCCCCACCCCTCTCCCATCGCCGCCGCTCCGCTGCGACTTCGGCGAGCGAAGGGCGGAAGCGCTCCCGGGCCAGGAGTCGTCTCCCTCGCCGGCGGTGGACAGTGTTGGAGCAACTGGCGGAGGTGGTAGTGGAAGCGGCGCAACTACGGGACGGGGTGAAACTTTCAAGGCGGAAGCGGGCGGCGGGGCCTCGTCGCTGCTCGAAGATCTGATGGGAGGGCTTAGCTTGCCGGGATTTGCGGCGCTGGACCTGGTGCAGCCTGGGGGGGCGGGAGCGGAGGCGGTGAGTGACTTTGTGAGGTAGAGAGGGTAGCGTTTTGGTGGAAAGGACAGATTGTTGCCCTAGCAGCAGTACCAGCAGAAGCAGCAGCAGAAGACGAAGCGGTAACAGAAGCAGTAGTCGCGGTAGCAACAGCACCAGCAGAAGCTGTAGCAGCAGCAAGCGGAAGCCGCAGCAGCAACAGCAGAAGCAGAAGCAGCAGCAGCAGCAGCAGCAGCAGCGGCTGCTAAATCAGCAGCAGAAGCAGCGACAGCAGAAGCAGCAGCAGTAGCGGCAGCACCAGCACCGGCACCTAAAAACATCAGTAGCACGAGCACCAGCAGAATGGGGCTACTGCAGCTGGGACTGATGTCTGGAGGTGCTTTGTGTTACTGTTCAGCGGGCGTTGTGTCCTACTAGTAGATCGAAGGCGATGGCGTTTCTGTGATGCCTGCCTGTAGTTTTTTTTTCTGGGGATGTTTTACAACTTGTGGAATGGGGGGCGGTTATTGCTTGTGAAGATTACGGTACGCTCGACGACTGCTGCATGAGTGGTACGAGAGTCGTCATATGCCACGATTGCGGGTGGTTCTTTGTTGTTTGTTGTTGTTTGCTGGTTTTGCTGCCACTCCTGCGGCTGATACTACTGCTGCTGCTATTGCTGCTGCAAGCTGGTGAGCGGAGACCACCACACCTTTCGGGGGGGCCAGCACGTGTGCTGTCTTTTTTCTACTGTTTCTTGTTTTTCGTTCAAAGGGGTGTGTGTGGACAGGGAGATCAAGCCGAGGACGTTGCATCGTGTTATCACGTACCAGGCGGCCATTAATGCCTGGCATATACCTTGCGATGTGGGGTTGACGTTATCCTCCAGGTGATTCTTTCAGCGGCGGCGGGATTGTAGCGAGGTGCTGCGCTCACGACGCCTCTCCCACTGAAACCTTTTGCGTCGAGAAAAAGGCTCTTTTTTTCCATACTTATGATGCCAGCTGGGTGTGTGTTTGTTGTGGCCGTGTTCATTGTGCTACGGTTCTATTTATTCAACTTCAATACCGCAGTATGATTGTACTGCTGCTAGTATTAATATTACTACTATTGATACGGGTCCATCTGGCCTTGTATGTTTGGCTCACTTGGTCAGTTCTAGCTCATCAACGCCGACGAAACAAAGGCTGTGGTTCGAAACGCCCTGCCAATAAGCTAAGCAACGTGGAGGTACGCACGGGTATGGCGAGCGACTGCCAACTTTTTAGTTAATTTTAATGGTTGATCCTTCATCGGTGGGTAAACTATTGGTTGGCGTGTTCTCTCTTTGTACCACTGCAGTAATACTTAATGTAGGTTGTTACCGCCAGATTCGTTTAATCCCCCACCCCCCTATGCCTCCCGCCTTTCGCCCACTTCGATTATATCACGGCAGACGGGGGGAGATGCGAGACGAATACCTGGCATGGCGCAGATTAAGGTGTGCCGTCGGTTGGTGGTCGTTCGACCGTCGGAAACCGACGTTTGATGTTGTTGATTCCAACGGCAGGAGAGGAGCAGCACGGGCTTGAAGTTTTTCATTGCTCCACGCACACCTCTCCCCTACCCCTACCGATTCCCTCCTCTCCCGCCCCGCCCCGCCCCGCCCCACCTGCGACGCAACAATTGCTGCAAAACTCCATTGCTCGTATACGTAATCGTGCTCGTATCCGTGCTCGTACGAGTATCATATGGGCTTCTGAGCGTCGCTTGTGTCACCATCTCCACTTCCTTTCTTCTTTGCGTGGCGTCGTTTCTGTCTGTCACTGTCTGGGGCAAATGGCAAGCGCCCACACGCCCACATAGTATCATTTGGGCGTCGCGCCCCTGCCCGACTTACTCTGCTGCTTATGATTTGCGTCTGTGTGTTATACTTTGTGCTTTCATTTACGCTTTTTGTGTTGTCAATTTTTACGTTTTTGCATGTTTTGCTTTGTGTTTGTTTTTTTTGTACACGCCACAAGGGCGCCCTGCGCGCTGAGCTTCAGGCCCAGGGGATGCTAGGAGGAGGTGGGGACACGACTACCACCACTACCACTATGGCCAGCACCTCCACCCCCACCGCTAGCAGCACCCACCGTCGCCGGAGCGGAGAAGCTCGTGCCCCCGGCGGCGGTAGCTTCAGCAGTGGCGGCAGCTACGGGGGTGGAGGCGGTAGCGGGGGCGGGGGCGGTGAAGGCGCGGCAGAGAGTGCATCATCCCCGGGAGAAGGGCTTTTCCTGAACATGCTGCGTCGGCTAGAGCACATCGACGTGCTAGGAGAGGACACTTCCGCCTTCACTTCCAACGCTCACCCAACCGGGACGGTGGCGGCGGCGGCAGGAGCGGGGGAAAGGGCAGCGGGGGGGTCGGAGGGGGGGGGGGACCCGAACGGCAGTAATAGCGGGAACGGAGAGAGTGCCAACGGAGATCGCGAAGACGAAGGGGGGAGAGGGGTTAGAGGGGGAGGGGGGGAGACGGGGGGGCGGTCGGGAGGGAGAGGAGGGCGATCGGGAGGTGGAAGGGCAAGGGGGAGGGGCAGGGGGGGAGGTCCGTATTCTGGCCATCAAGCACGTGCGGAAACAGAGAGAGCGACGTCTGGGGGGGTGGGGGGGGGGGGGAGGTGGGGGCGGGGAGGGAGGCGTTGGTTCCTCGTTTGCCGGCGTTGGTGCTAAGCTCCGCTCCAAGTTTCGAAAACCCTCGGGGTTTGGGCACCAAGCAGGGGCAGGGGCTGATGTTGGCAGTGGTGGTAGTGGCGGTGGCGGGGGAAGTGGTGTTGGTGGTGGTGTTGTTGGTGATGGTGGTGGTGGTGGTGGCGGCGGTGTTGGCGGTGGCGGCGGCGGCGTGGGGGAAGGCGGGAAGGCGTTTGTGGAGGGTGCTTCGAAGGCGCTAGCGATGAACCGCGAAAGGGTGATGGGCTGGATGAAGGAGCTGCGGCCGAAGGACTTGTCTCCCAAAGAGGCGGAGCGGCAAGGTGAGGCGGGAGGGCGCGCGAGAGCTAACGAGCGAGAGCTAGCGATCGGCCCGGCGGGCGATACGTTCCTTTTGCGGGGGGTTGCGCTATAGTCAGGCATGGCCAGGAAACATAACCGGGAATGCAGGGAAGGCGGGGGGGCGATGCTTGCAAAATGGGGGGCAGGACGGAGGGAGGTCCATTAAGAGGCGGGGGCGTTGGTTGGGATTTCTCCACACCAGCTGAAGACTTTTTTATATTTCATTGCGCCGGGACTGACTGATTGGCAAGCAAGACACACGAGGTAGAGCGCGATATTTCTTTTTGGTGGGGAAGGCGCTACAAGGTAACTGTTTCGGTTGGTCACACTGCATTATTTTATTTGATACCAGGGGGTGAGAGGGGCCGCAGTTTGTGGCTGGTCAGCGTTGCAGGCGGGCATTTCTTGGAGAGAGAACGAGACCTCTGCTAGCCAGACCCGTTTCCTGCAGCGCACTCGAGCGCACACGTGCGTTGCGGATAGCCACGTCTGCTGCTGAGTCACGTGCTGCTGCTGCTGCTGCTGCTTCTCCTCCTGGTGGTGTTGCTTTACCCCATATATCCTTTGTATTATGCTCGCGCGATGAATTTCTGACCGCGCGACCTCCCTTCCATTTTGACCTTGCTCCCTCGCCCTTTTTTTTTGTTCGACGACCCCCCTCCTCATATTTTTTTTCTTGTCTCGCTTCCTCCGTCGCCCCCTCGCCCCCCCCCCCCCCTTAGCCCAGGAAGAGTCGCTCTTGGAGCTGCGCAGGGCGGTGCAGCGGCTGTACCTCGACGCGCCCGACCCCGCCGTACACACCGCCAAGATCGTTGCTCGCGCGAGACCGCCGCCGCCCTCTCCTTGCCAGCCTGGTACCCCTGACCCTACCCCTGCAACCACCAAGGCGGACGCAGGATCGACGCCTAGATCGTCATCGTCATCGTCTTCGCACTCGTCGCCGACGCGGTCATCGCCGTCATCACCGTCATTGACAGCAGCATTGACGCCACCAGCGGTGTCGTTGTCGGAAGGGGTTGAGGGGGCGGGGGGCGGGGTGGACCGCGTGATCGGGACCGGCGCGGACAAGCATCTCATGAAGGTGCCCAGTAGTTTTTTTCATGCAGTAAGCGCGCTCTCTTAGTGTAGTACCAGGTGTTTTTTTTTTTTTGTGTACGGAGACTGTACTGCTGTAGTGTACAAAATGCATAGTGCTTGCGCTTGACAGCTCGACTATCGCCCGCCCCCCCCTCCGCTGGACACCCTCCTGTAGCCCCAACCGCCCGTCCCTTCGCCCCTCGTCTTCTCTCCCCCCTCGCTACCCCCACCGCCCTCCCCCCGTCGCCCTCTCACCCCCCTCGCTACCCTCGCCGCCCTCCCCCTGTCCCCCTCCCATCCACTCCGCCTCCACCCCTGCCTCCCCCCGTCCCCCTCCCACTCCCGCCCTGTCTCCCGCCCGCCGTCCCCCCCCGTCCCCCCCCCCCCACTCACACACACATGCACACACACCGGACGTCCGGCCCCACCGGCCATCCGGGGGCACATCGACGGCATCTTCTTTCCTGCTTACGTAATGGTACATTGAAAATTATACATTTTTTTTTTTGTAAGCTTACGTGGTTTCGGTCTTCTGCTGGCGGAGGCTTCGCGGAGATTAAGGGCGTCGACGGACCGTACTACCAGCCCAGCGCCGATGATATCGGGACCCATATTTGCATCAAGTGCACGCTCGTAGACAGTGCGGCGCTATTCGGAGCCTCGTCCGGTGGTGGCGGCGGCGGGGGCAGGTCTCCGAAGAGGGGCGGGAGGGGAAGGCACGGCCGTAATGCCCGCGGTGGGGATCGGGTGTTGAGCCCTTCACGTTCCCAGGCTGGGGAGGTTTCGTTCGCAGAGGTACGGACGGGAGATGTGGTGGGGGTGGGGGGGTTCTGGTTGATTGTGGGTTGGGTTCGTTTTGGTTTGGTGTCGTTTAGTGTTTTTTCGTGCACGATGAAGGAGTTGTCACCGAGCTGGTTCCGTGCGACAGGCTGTTTCCCCCCCCCCCCCCCCCCCCCGGTGGGCTGACCCGGTCGTGCTCGACCCCGAGGTCGATGTAGAGGTGGACAGACCCCCCCGCCCGCCCCCCCACCCCGCAACCCCCTCCCACCCCCGCACCCCCACCCCAACCCCCAACCCCATCCCTTTCCCTTATCCCCCCCCCCCCCCCCCCCCCCATATCCTTTGCCCCTTGCACTTGCGCTTCCCCCCTAATTTGGTGGTGCTAATGTCGCCGTTGTTATTTTAACAATGACCCCTTGCCATACGAAGGTGGGTCCGGTCGTGCTCGACCCCGAGGTCGCGGCGGAAGTGGGTGATCTGATGGGCGATGACATTGCTGTGTTCAAGGGGCTGGTGAGGAGAGACACCCCTGGCGAGACCTTGCGCGTGCGCGTGGAGGTCGGGCGAGAGCAGGTAGGTATCTAGCGTCTTACCTGGTACTTAGTACTTGGAGTATGATGCAGCAAAATGAGTATTATATGTATGACGTTTTACCTACGTAGGATGAGTGTGATACGAGTGTGGTTTGTCGTTGTTTATTGGTGGCGTTTTCTTAGAATTTACTAGTTTTTGAGATGTTGAGATTTTGGGATCGTGTTTTTCTTTTGTTTGTTTTGTGCGTTTTGGTCAGTTCGTCTCGCCCTCCGATTTCCTCCAGCCGGGGCGAGATGTGCCGTGTCCACATGCACGGGTGTTCCAAGTTGTAGGGAGGCTTTCTTGTTTAGTCTGCAGATGTTGCTTACCCAACCCATCACTACGATAACCACTACTAATATATAAAACAAGTATGTATTTATATTTATACCTGGCACTATTTTTCACACGCCTCCCTCGGTGACCCTTCTGTTCCTTATCTTCTTCCGTGTCTTTGTTGTTGTTTTTGTATTCTTTTTGTGAATACTCTCTCCCCGTCGTTGTTGTTGACTTTTGCTTTTTTCTCGCACGGCGCCATTATGCTCGCGTTGTCCCTCAATTGGCGGCCACATGCACCCAGATCCGAATAGTCTCGGAACCCAGCGCGCCAGCAGCAGCAGCAGCAGCAACAACAGCGGCAGTAAAAGAGGGGGAAGCACCCTCCTCGGCAACGGATTCAGGGGGCGGCAGTGATGGTGCAGGCGGCGGGGGAGGGGGGGAAGGGGGGGGCGGCGATCGAGCGGAGGGCAAAGAAGAGGAGAAATCGGGGGAGCGGGAGGGGGAGGAGGTGGTAGTCCTGGCAGAGGGGCGATACTCCTCGGGTGTGCTCGTGGCGCTGGACCCCTCAAGGCCGACGGCACTGAAACTGATGATCGGCCGGGGCGGAGGGAGTGCGGGTGGGGGTGGGGGCGGTGGCACGAGCAAGGGGGTGGAGCTTCTCTTGGGAGCGGTGAACGGGTGAGGAGCAGTCGGTTTCGCGCGCCAGCGGTTGCACACTGCTGTACGTACGGGTGTATGTTATTGGTGTCGGTGTTGGTGGTGGTGATGATCGTGTTGATGTTGGTGGTTGTGTGGATGTTGTAGTGTTGTTGTGGTGCTGGGGATGGTGGCGATGTTATTGTAGAGGTGTTGGTGTCGGTTGCTCTCTTGCTACATCTCCCACCTTCCTTCTCCTTCTCTCCCACGTTCTCGATGTCTCTCTTCCCCCTCTCTCTACCTTCGTTTTCGATAGCGTCAAGAGCTGACCTTGGCCCGGCGCACGCATGGCTTTCTTTTCGTCATTTGGGGTGCGTGGCTTCCCCCCCTCCCCCCGCATCCCCTCTTTCCCCCCGATGGTCTAAAGACTACAGCCGCGCATGATACCCCCCCCCCGTCCCCTTCGCTTCGCACTTTCTGGCCCCCGTCGACAGGCGCCAGCGAGACGTGCTGGCGCTGACCCTGAGAGGACGGAGGCTGGCGGCTGTGGGTCCTAACGTCATCGTGGACGACTTTCCAGAGGAGACGAAGGCCCACAAGGTAGGCGGCGTCCCCGTCCCCCCCCCTTGCTATCCCATTCCCATTGTACCCCCCTCATCGTCTTGCTTTGCGCTTTGGGTTGCCACCCTCCCCGCCCTGTCTTCTGACCATAAAACGAACGAATCGTCTGCTCCATCGACCCTTCCCTTCCTCCCTCCCTCGCTTGCCTTACCTCGCGTCGCCTTGTCTTGAAAAGACGAAAGAAAATTACCTGGAACTGAAGGCTGCGGCGGCTCACTTCGCCAGTGCGTATGACGATGACACCGTGAGCAAAGCCAGTAGCACAGAGGACCCTGAGGTAATTACACAGAAAAAATCGTGTTATGTACTACTGTGAAACAAGAAAATTACGAGATTACGTAGGGCCACGAGAAAAATGTTGGATTTTGTGGTCAGAGAAAAAATGGATCCTGAGGCAAAAACTCCCAAAAAAAAAAAAAATCAGGTACGAACTGGTATCATATTGACAAAAACATATGGTGGTATAAAAATAGCGAGAGATTATATAGGAGTTTACTTGGTACTTTTTTATCTGCTGTCAAGACGAGAACGACATGTTTATTCGTCCGCAACACCGAGAGACCGACCGATAGGCTTTCGCCGGAGCAGGATAAAGTCGGGGCGACGTGTCCGGATATGTGTTTCGTTGTTTTGCGACAACTACGATACGTTAGTGCCTTGTACCCATGCAGTTTGCTATCTCAACGTGCGCTCGTCCTTCTACACGATGATTGCTCTGTGAGCACTGCCCACCAGGGGCTTCATCACGTTTTTCAGGCTTGTATATTTGCCATTCTCTTTACTAACGAACCGAATATTTTCTCGTAAACTTACATAAAATCGTCTCACTTTGCATGTAGGTGGTTTCATGTTTCTTGTGTTTGTGTCATCTGCCATCCATCTCCTATCGTCCTCTTCCCTATCCCTCATCCTTTGCCCCCCATAGCCCATCCCTTTAGGGTTTCGACTTTCCTCACGACTCTGTTTCGGGGTCTCACGTATCTCCTATCCTCCACCCCGTTTCCCCTATCCCATACCTTATCCCCCACCCCTTACCCCCCATAGCCCACCCCTTCCAGGGGTCCACTTTGCTCAGGACTCTGTTTCGGAGTCTCACCTACCTATCCCCCATTTCTTATCCCCCATTTCTTATCCCCCATCCCTTAGCCCCCATAGCCCATCCTCAAGGGTTTCCGCTTCGCTCAGGACTCCCGTCCCTTAACCCCCATAGCCCATCCTTCGGGGTTTCCGCTTCGCTCACGACTGTGATTCGGGGTCTCACATATCCTTCCTCCCCCCTTTCACCTATTACCTCCGAATATCCACTTTGTTCAGGACTCCGTTCAACACATTCCTCATCCCCCATATCTGTTTTCTCAGTACGTGTTTTGGCTTCTCTCAGGACTCTGGCTCGGCGTCTCACCTATGCCTATTTCAACCCATCCCCCATCCCCCAGATCGGATTATTTCGTACGGGTTTCCGCTTTTCTCAGGACTCTGGTTTGGCGTCTCACGTATCCCCTATCCCCTACCCCGCCCCCCCAAAAAAAACATCAAGTAGGATGCAGCTCACGCCGAACACTTCACGGCGGTTCGCGCTTGGTGCAAGCAATGTCAGCCTGGTCGGTGAAAACCCGACATGATCCGTCCCGACATTGTGGGATGCGAGGGTCATACCACTATGGTCATACGACTATGGTCGCATGACTGCGGCCATGCATGAATATCGAGTACACCACCCCCCATAACCCATACCTTCCGGGTTTCCACTCCTCTCAGGACACTGGTTCGGGGTCTGACGAATATGGGAGCTACGACTCCTCTGGCTCGTCCGAGGAGGATGATACCGAAGAGACTACTGACGAAGAATCGGGCTACGGTCACGCTTCGAGAGACAGAGATGGTGCTAGTGCTGGTGCTAGTGCTGGTGCTGCTGGGGCTGGAGGTGCGGGTGAGGGTGATGATAGACGGCGTTCGGTGGGCGTGAAAAAGGTATCCTTTTCATCGGCGGGCGACCTTTGGGAAGATGAAGGTGAGAGAGGAGGAAGAGGAGGTGGGGGTGGAGTTGGAGGGTGGGGGGGGGGGGCAGGAGGAGGTGATGGCGGAGATGGAGGAGGAACAGGGGATGGAGGAGGGGGGGGGGGTGAGGGAGAAGGAGGAGCAGAAAAGGCGTCAGGAGGAGGAGGAGGCGATGCGAGTGGGGGTGGGGGAAGCGATGGCGATAAAATTGGCGATGGAGATGGAGGAGATGGAGAAAGCAGAGAACACGGCGTGGCAGTGGCAATAACATCGGCAGGGGCAGCAGCAGGGGCAGAGGAATCTTCAGCCTCGACGGCGCGGGACTCTGTTGGCGGAAGGTCTAGCGTCGGAGCAGGAGAGGCAGAGGCGCGGGCGCGGGCATTGGATGCCCACAATGAACCGAGGTGAGAGGGTTGGACTGGGCCGTGTTTGTTTGGGGTGAGCGGGGTGAGAGGGAGTCAGAAGGGGAGTGGAAGGGGTTTGAACTGGCAGGTGGGGGTGGAGGGCGGGGGGGAGGGAGGCCGGGAGGGAGAGGGCTCTTTGGTGGGCAGAGCAGGGCGAGGGAAGAACGGGTGTAAAAGTGGCGAAGCGGAGGGAAGGAGGAGGGGGGAAGGGGGCATATGTGTGCTGTCTTATGTTGTCACAGGTGTGTCGCATCGCGACTGTGCGTAGCGGAATACGACCATGTGCAGCGAGGATTGCAGCAACACGTGCCCCCTCCCGCCCCCCGCCTACTGGATCGTGGACGCCGTTCCCCCTCCCTCCCGTTCGGCTGATTTTTTCTTCCAAGCTACGTGAAAAAAATAATAAAAAGACTTGGCCGTACCCCCCCGTTCCCCCTGCCCCATTCCCGTGTGGGAAAAATCGAAACCAAAACCGAAACGTTTACCCTCTTTTTTGCAATTCGAAGATCCTTGTCTCATCTGCTGGAAGACCTGAGGCACGCAAGGGCTATCGCCGACTCGAGAGAAAAACAGCTCAAGGAGGCGCACGCCATGTGGGAGGCCGGGGACGCTAGCCGCGAGAAAGCAGAGACAGAGGTGAGGGCGGGAAAAGGCGGTGTTATACAGAGGAAGCAGGGGGGGGGGGGTTAGAGGCGAGTTGGAGACGCGCCGTATCCCACCCTAATTTCGTGGAGCCGGCGTTATCCGGTGTACTTTCGTAAAAATCACGCATGTTCCCCTGCGTCACCTCGCCCCTCTCCCTTCCCCGTCCACCCACGGCTACCCCTCTTTGCACGACGCACTTGCAAATAATGACGTGCACGACTCGAACCGCCTCCAGAACCACACACACAGAAACCCATTCGACACTTGAAACAGCAGCGCAAACACTACAGAGCCTAAGACCATCGCGCCAGGACACACAGCACGCGCAAAAGCAGACAACACAGCAGACCACACTGCAGACACGCAGACCACACAGCAGGCATGTCCCTGATGGATTTTGCCGGGAGAATCACGTCGTCAAGCGTTTTTTTTTTCAAAATTTGCGCATCCCCACCATTCCGTTTACTTTTATTTTACAGCATGTCGCGTACATACGGATTTTTTCCGTGCGCTGTGACCGCTCTGTCCATATATCGCATATGACACGAGCAAGTGCCGTCTCCGCATGTGTCTGGTTTCACGTCACACACCCGCCTGCCTCGGTGATGTCTGGTCAGTCCAGGTCAATCTTTGCAAATCTCAGAACCCCGATGAGATATGGATGCTTTTTGGGTTGACATTTTTTTATTTTTTTATTTCGGAGACAGACCATGCCAGCTTTTTTTTTTGTAAAAAGATGGCGGCGCTGGACGGCGCTATAGCGCAGCGCAGAAACACAAACAGGCACAGACCAAGATAGATACTACACGGCACTGCCCGCGCATACACCGCTCTTGGGCGGAATTGGTCGCCGTATCGACCATGGGGATGATGGTGGACCACCAGGTGGTGGTGATGGCAGTCATGGCTTGACGGCTGCAATGCCTTGCTGGCTGCTGCTTGCTGCTGCTGGGTACAACAGTAGTACAACAATGATGGATTGAATTGTACTCCCCGCAACAATTAAAGCGCAAAAATAAATTAGAGCTGTAGAGCTCCCGAGGGATAAGAGGTCCTTTGTGACCGGTATCTACTCTGTTCTACTGTTTTATTACTCCTGCTGTTGAAATCTCGTAGATTTAGATTTTCAACTCTCTTGCTCTCAGATAAGAGATCACACGTACGAGTCCGAGTGTGGGTGATGCTGCCCCCTTTTTTCTACGTACGGCCACGATTCTACTCCTCGCAAGCGTCGTACGCGCTAGCGAGTACGCGAGCACGACAATTTTCGAGTGCTTCATCACGTTGGCACCACACAGCAATAAATTGTCGCGAGTAAAATTCGAGGGAGAGGGCAAACACACGTACCGCCTGCCGTATAATTGCCCATATACGTGTGTGTATCCTCTTTACATCGACGGCACTGCTGTTACTCTCTGAATGCACGACCATTCTCCCGGCAAAATCCATCAGGGACATGCCTGCTGGGTTCTTTGCGTGTCTGCTGTGTGTGGTCTGTTGTGTTGTCTGCTTTTGCGCGTGCTGTGTGGCCTGGTGCGATGGTCTTATGCTCTGTGGTGTTTGCGCTGCTGTTTCAAGTGTCAAAATGGGTTTCTGGGTGTGTTGTTCTGGAGGCGGTTCGAGTCGTGCACGTTATTGTTTGCAAGTGCGTCGTGCAAAGAAGGGTAGCGGTCCACCCACCCTTGCCCGTACCGCGACCCCACCCCTGCCCCCCCTCCCACCCTCCCCCGTACGCCCCCCCTCCAATTATTGTTATCCTTTCAAAAGTTGGCCCTGGTTTCTTCAGAGCTTGACCTTCTGCGGCCTCTATCCGTGTCGCTAGCCGCTCGCGCCAAAGGCAAGGAAGAGGCCGAGGGTTTAGCCTCAGACCTCACTAAGGAGGTGGCATCCCTTCGGGAGCAGCTGTCGGCCGCCGTCGAGTCGGCGAAGGAGATGGGGTCGAAGGCGGGGGCCGCGGAGGACGAGACGAGCGCCATGGCGGGGAAGTTGAGCGGCCTGGAGAAGGTGGTGCGGAGGCTCGGCGGAGAGGCTGAGGTATGTAAGGAGGGGAGGGTGGGGGTGGGGGAGAGGGGAGGGGAGACTGTGCGTGTGTTGTGTCTCACGTGTGTGTGCGTTTTTCTTTGCCTGTATCGGTGCGGGTGTATGTATGTACATGTGTATGTAGATGTGTATGGACATGGTATACGATAGAGGTGCTCTCACTTTTTTTCTGGGGTTGCTCAATTTGGGAGCTTAAAACCTCTCCCAACAACTGATCTTGGAATAAAAATAGAACTGCTACCGGATGCTGCTACCGAATTAAAAATCCCATGGCCTTATGTACACAAGAATCAGGAAAAAAAGAGGCCTATTTCAGACGATTTTTGGTGGATTAAGGAGCCCCGTCGCTCATAAACAAAATGGCCAAAAAACGGTATACCCCTATCGTTGCATGCGTCTGTGTGCGGTTGTATCGTATTGCCAACGGGAGGGTAGGCGGGTACCCTAAATTTTCACTGCCGGATTGGTCTACTCTTCCAAGTGGCTCTGTCGCTCGCCACAAAAAAGTCTTGGGTCGATTTGGTTCAAGGCAGCTGAGCTAACCACTCCATGGCAGTGTCTTTTGTCGCAACAAAACACGCCCACACACACGAGGACTTAAGACCTTGAAGAAGCAGGGGGGGTCACTCGCGCGAGTGAGCCCGAGCCGCTGGAAAGGAAAGCCTCAAAAGTGACCCCCCTTACCGTAGCCCGGTCCACTTGTTGTTGTTGTTGTTGTTGTTGTTGTTGTCGTTGTTGTTGTTGTTGTTGTTGTTGTTGTTGTTGTTGTTGTTGTTGTTGTTGTTGTTGTTGTTGTTGTTGTTGTTGTTGTTGTTGTTGTTGATGCTGCTGCTGCTGTTGTTGCTGCTGCTGCTGTTGTTGTTGTTGTTGTTTGTTGTTGTTGTCGTGGTTGTTGTTGTTGTTGTTGTCATAACATTAACTCGCATGATCAAGTCCGTGGTCACAAGACGGGCTCCAGTCACTCTGGAGTGGAAGAATACCCCGAGGAAGGAACAAAAGTTAACCAAAAAGTGGTACACGTGTATGCGCTTGTGACTGTCCGTGCGTGTCGTATAAAAATAAGCGTGTCTGGCCGCTTTACCTGTCATCTTGTGTGCGTGATGTGTATTTGGTTGCACCACAGGCGGCGCATTCTGAGATGTCGAAGGAGCGGTCCACGAAGGACGAGGCCGTGGCTCGCGCGAGCAAGGCGGAGAGAGAGCTCGACCAGGCCAGGGCTAGGGCAGCCGTTCTTGACAACAAGCTTGTTGTGAGTCGGTCTTCCGTCTGTACTGCCAGTCGGATGGCGTAGTATACGGCAGGTAGATTAGGTTTAGTAGGTAGGTAAGAAGGGTCGGTAGGTGTGTCTGTCGGTAGTTGTTACGTAAATAGGTAGGTTGGGTAGGTGGGTAGGTAGGTAGGTGGGTATTTATAAATAGGCAAGCTGGGTAGATGGGTGGATAGACAGGTTCGCACAGTAGGTAAGGTAGGTGGGTAGGTAGGTAGGTAGGTAGATAGATAGGTAGGTAGGTACGTATGTAGGTAGGTAGGTACCAGGTAGGTAGGTAGGTAGGCAGGTAGGTAGGTAGGTAGGTAGGTAGGTAGGTAGGTAGGTAGGTAGGTAGGTAGGTAGGTAGGTAGGTAGATTAGATGTGGTGAGATGGGTGGGTAAGTAGGCTGGATGTGTTGAGGTAGGTAGGTAGGAAGGAAGGAAGGAAAGAAGGTAGGCACCTGGTAGTAGGTGGGTAAGCGGGTAGTCTAGGTCGGCCGATAGATACCGGTACGTAGTTAGGTCGGCCGGTAGGTATGTGGAAAAATAGGTAGGGAGGTAAGGTAAGATAGGTAGCTAGGTAGCTAGGTAGGTAGGAAGGTAGACTATGTTTGTAGGTAGAAGTCGAATGGTCTTCGATTTTGTGCCTGGGCTCGGTTTGACTAAGCTTTGCTCAGCTTGCCCGCTCCTTGTCTCCCCGTGGCTATGTCTCTGTTCCTTTCTCTTGAGGTTGCGATTCTCTCTCCCCTCCCCCCACCCCTCCTCTCTTCATTCATCTCCGTCTCCGTCTCCGTCCTCCCCTCCCTTCTCGCTTATCCCGTTAGCTGCACGCTGACGCCCTTAATTTTGTAATATATTTCCGTTTCTTATACAACACCGTGTTTCTTTTTTGCAATGCCTTCCGCTCCTCGCGTTATTTGGTACCGTGAAGTTAATTTATTACTAACAACACTGTTTTTTGTTTTCTTGCCCTTATTGCTGCTTTTCTCTTTTGTTTCTTTCTCGTTGACATCACGCGGGGTTTCTCACCGACAAAACGAAATCGAAATCCGGATGGATTCCCTCCCAAAGACTCTGGAAAAGGAAAAGCTTGAGCTCCAAGCTGACGCGAACGCTTCGAGGGCAAGGGCTGAAGCGGTCGAGGAAAGCCTCTCGGCGGCGAGGGTGAGGGGATAAAAATTATGATAGTAGTTGTGGTGTGGGGTAGGGAAGATGAGAAAAAACGTTAAATGTGGTGGGGGATTTAAGGGAACTAAAGACACCGTACAGTTGCAGGCGGCCCCTATGTAGTAGCAAGTGGATCTCGTACCTATTTTTATAGGAAAGTGAACTCGACTCACTCGGTCTGGCGACTCTCACTAGCGAGACACTGCTGCGTGCTCGCTAGCTGAGGAAACTCGTGTATCGCAAAATAGTTGCTGATTTTTGTTCTCGTCTGACGAAATAATGGTTGTTCTGCCTTCGACAGCTACTGTAGTCAAGAAATATGATTTGATGGATCCTGTGTGGTTTTGAGCTTTCCTTTGTCCTTCTCCTTCACTGTCCGCTTATCAATCCTTCACGTATTGACTGCACTCTTTTTGTACCTGCTCTCATCAGTCTCGCTCGACTCCGCGTGCTTTGTCATCTCGTGGTTTGATTCGAGACGGCTCCAAGCGGCAACCAGCAAGCTTCTGACATGCATGGGCAACCGCAACACCTCCCAGGAGGTCTGCTCTTAAAAATGACCTTGTCAATCCTACAGCTAGTTGCTAGCAATCACTTCTTATACCAGGAAAATCATAACATTTTTCTCAGCACTTTCCTGAAAACGCTTGTACGTACTATCCTATAATGACCTTTGCACGTCGTACAGCAACCTGTGTATCTATCTTCCAGCAACCCAGATATATCCTTGAACTCAATTTTCTACTGACGCCGAGCGAAGATCGAATCCAATACCAGGTACTCGTATGCATGTGTCTTTACCTCTTCCTTGGATGTATTCTAACCCACCCTGAAGTATCACCTTGCGTCGTGACTTTCTGACTCATTTTTCTCAATCGATCAGATTTCTTGTGATTTCGTCCACCAGACTACTGAGGTCAATTGTCACTGGTTCAATTCCTCCCTAGTGCATGCTCGTGCTCGTACATACGAAAGGAGTTTTTCTTGCGCAGAATTTGACTAGCGGAAAACACGAGAGCGCTAGTTAGCAAAAATCGATGACAATCGACGAGCACAAAAAACTGATAAATTGCGGGAATGCGATAACAATGAACGCTCGTCGTGGGGGAAAGGAGGGAACACACCCATGATCATGGTTTGTTGTACAATGTCCAGAAGGTGGCTGAGGGTAAATCCTCTTACGAATTTAGCTGGAAAGTACAGGTGATTATAAAAAAACGAGGGATAACAGTAGTGTTGTTAGTTGTGGGCTTTGAAGGGATTCAAGCGACTTTTATTTGTTGACATTGTTAGTATCACGTTAATATCATAGCGTTGGGGGGGCCAGGAGATGATGGCACGCACAAAGTACCTGGTACCAGTACACTATTAATCTATTAATGCTGAGGCGGTGAGGGATATACACTCCCGTGTAGATAGTGGTGAGAGGGCGAGGGAATACAACCAACAGTATCAATACCAAGAGGGGATACGAAATGCAGAGTTTATGGTTGTGGTCAGGAGAGGTGGGGATATTAAATGCGTTCAAAAACAAAGTATTATTAATAGCAAAGAAAATGCTCAGCGCTTGCCCCAAAAATGACGAATTCTTGCTGCAATTTTTTTCCCCATCACATTTGCTCACAATTGCCGCATATGGCTGAACACTACCGAAAACGCAACTCAGTCTTTCTCGACATTTGGCGTTGCTGACCTTAGGTTAATTTTTTAGCAGGCGACAGAAGTGGAGGCGTTAAGTTTGCCAGCTGCCCCACATTGCTCGACGTTGCAAACAGCGCTAAAAAATCTGAATTGGGCCAAACATTGCCGAACATTACCAAGCATGCCTCAAGATTGCTCAACATTACTCAAAATTGCCGAATTTTGCGGAATATTACTCAACACTGCTCAACAATTCTTAAATCAACGTTGCTGACGTTTACATTTTAGGCGG
This sequence comes from Undaria pinnatifida, assembly GCA_012845835.1. NCBI lineage: Eukaryota > Phaeophyceae > Laminariales > Alariaceae > Undaria > Undaria pinnatifida. The sequence continues at coordinate 6,960,172 of JABAKD010000030.1, forward strand.
CTGAAGTGGAGGCGTTAAGTTTGAAGGTGTCGGAGCTGACGGGTGAGGTGTCGCGCTTGGAGGAGGATAAGGTGTCGGCAGTCGCTAGAATGGAGGAGGCGTTGGAGAAGGCAAGGGGAGCGGAAGCCAGGGCGATGGCAGCGGTGGCGACGGAGGGGGAAACAAAGGCGGAGATGGCGGTGAGTTGTAGCTGCTATTTTGTGCTCTTGTTGTTGTTGTTGTTGTTGTTGTTGTTGTTACTGTCGTTCTTGATATTGTGCTTATGCTTGTTCTTGTTCTTGTTCTTGTTCTTGTTCTTGTTCTTGGTCTTGTTCTTGTTATTTTTCTTGTGCTTGTGCTTATTGTTGTTATTGCTCGTGTTCGTGTTCTAGTTGTTGGTGTTGGTGTTGGTTTCGGTTCTTGGTGGTGGCGCTACTGGTGCTGCTGCTGCTTTGCTGGTGGTTGTGCTGCTCCTGTCGCTGTCGCAATTGCTGCTGTTTTTTTCGCGGCGTTTTCGAATTTTGTGTGTCTTTGGCCGGTTCGTGGCGTACATATCATCAGTAGCAAGACACTCAGACGCCCCCCCCCCCTCCCCAACCTGACACGGCTCAAAGCAATGTCTCACGTTTACGCCGTCCCACTCGTCCCATAAATAAAAAACAAAATATCTTGCTTCTTGCTTCTCTGCTTATCAGGCGAAGACGGAGCAGGTGATGCAGCTCACTGCGCAGCGCAACTCAGCGAAGAATCGTGCCGACTCTCTCGCGAAGGACCTCTCCAGGGTTTGCGGCGGCGGGCGCACAGTCGACCAGATCGAAGCCATCGTTACCAAGTGAGCACGGCGTGTGGAAACGGAACACACGGACTCGTAGTTTTTTGCTGTTGTTGAAGAGAGGGGGATGCGCTCTTGACGCTCACTTGGAATCTAGTTTCTACCTTGTGTTGTGTTGTGTTGTGTTGTGTTGTGTTGCGTTGTGTTGTGTTGTGTTGTGTTGTGTTGTGTTGTGTTGTGTTGTGTTGTGTTGTGTTGTGTTGTGTTGCGTTGTGTTGTGTTGTGTTGTGTTGTGTTGTGTTGTGTTGTGTTGTGTTGTGTTGTGTTGTGTTGTGTTGTGTTGTGTTGTGTTGTGTTGTGTTGTGTTGTGTTGTGTTGTGTTGTGTTGTGTTGTGTTGTGTTGTGTTGTGTTGTGTTGTGTTGTGTTGTGTTGTGTTGTGTTGTGTTGTGTTGTGTTGCGTTGTGTTGTGTTGTGCTGTGTTGCGTTGTGCTGTGTTGTGTTGTGTTGTGTTGTGTTGCGTTGCGTTGCGTTGCGTTGCGTTGCGTTGCGTTGCGTTGCGTTGCGTTGCGTTGCGTTGCGTTGCGTTGCGTTGCGTTGCGTTGCGTTGAGTTGTGTTGTGTTGTGTTGCGTTGTATTGTTTTTTGTTTTGTTTTATTGTGTTTTGTTTTGTTTTTTGTTTTGTTTTATTGTGTTTTGTTCTGCTTTGTTTCGTTTGTGGGTTTAAAAAGGAGTTTTTACTTGGTGCTTCGTTGGTTGCTTTCGTAGATAACGTATCGTATCTGTTTTGTTTTGTTTTTTCGTTTGTTTTATTAATTTTCTAATTTTTGTTTCTTGCCAGATACGCGCTTTTCTATTATATTTTGAAACGGTTGAGCGGGGTTCGCGAGCAGGGGTTGGGGGGTTTTAGTTGGAGGGAGGGAGGCGGAGTGGGGGGGAGAGCAACAGGGAGGGAGGGAGGGAGAGACGCGCTTTCCCCTCCGCGAAGCCGCTTGCGAACTTTCACGCGTTATGTGTTTTGTATTTTCCGGTCTCCATCCGGAACGACGTCACGCCGTTTCCATGTCGGTGGGAGGGCTGCCGTCGGCCCCGCCGCGAAGAACGCCTCCACGAGTTGTGCGTGCATGTAAACGTGTTTCCGTTTTCGAAGTGTCAAGGATGTTATGTTTCGCGGGTCCCCCCCCTTCGATGATTGACCCTCCCTCCCTCCCTCCCTCCCTCCCTGCCTCCCTCCCTGCCTCCCTCCCTCCCTCCCTTCTTATCATTGTTGTTGTTAGATATGCCGACCTGAAGGTTCAGATGGCGATGATTTCAGCTGAAAGGGATGGCGCTGCCGACCTCAAAGACGAGTGGCAGTGAGTGCGCGTGTTAGTCGCTTTTATTTTTTTCTGGACGTTGCTATACTTTGCGGTGCTGTACTATGCTTTGCCCTTGCTTTGCTCTTGCTTGGCTTTGCTCTTGCTTTGCTCTTGCTTTGCTCTTGCTTTGCTCTGCTACTTTACTTTGCTGCTTGATGACGTTGCGTGACTCCAGTTAACCCCGCGTACAATCTATTTCGCTTTACTTGACTGACGCTGTTGCTATTGCTTCGTCTGTTGCTACTGCTGTTGTTTGTTGTGTGTATGGCTTGTGTCCGCGTCATTCCTATGCGTGGGCGGTGGCATGATTGCGTCGACCGCTCAGGCCTGCAACTAGCCCGAACGGCAGCAAGGGGAAGGCCGGGAGTAAGCGACAGGCAGCAGAGGCGGCCAAGCGCACGCTGCGCGAGAACACCGAGCTCAACGGACGCGTTGCGGCCCTCACAGAGTCTCTCCAGGTGCGTACGCGGGTGGCAGGGGGGGGTGGCAGGGGGGGGGTTGGGAAGGGGCGCGAGGGAGGCGAGGAAGGAGGGGGGACAGGGAGAGCAGGGGGGGGGGGTCGATGTGCTCCCTTTGTTGACGTCGTGTCGCCTTAAAGGGGATTGCGCGGAAAACTTGTCATGTTCGTTGATCTCAAAGCGCGTTAATCTTTTTCTCAAGTTTTGTCTGTCTTTGTTCTTGGCCTTGTTTTGGATCTGGATCCTGTTCTCGTTCTCGGTCTTGTTCTTGTTATTGGTCTTGTTTTTGATCTTGATCTAAGTCTCGTTCTTGATGGGGGTCTTGTTTTCGCCGTTCACCCTGTTGTTCTTTTTTGTTGTTGTCCGTTTGCCTTGTCCTTGTTTGTGCTCTCGCTCTTGCCGCCCTCGCTCTTGCCGCCCTCGCTCTTGCCGCCCTCGCTCGCTCTCTCGGTCGGTCAGATGAGAGCGCACCAGTTAGCAGGGCAGAGACAGTCCAACGAGTTCCTGCTCAAAAGGGTGGAGGAGCTGGAGAAGCACATCGCTACCACTACCGGAGAGCCGGGGGCTCCTGCCGTGGGCACAGATTGATCGAGAAGCAAACGGGGGTCGTCTGTTGCTGCAAGTATTTTGGTTTGGTTTTGTAGTTGGCCACGTGGTGCGTTTTTCCAAATCCCAATCACCACTCACCCCCACCACCCGTACTGATACAATCATCACACCGCGTCACCACCCCCAACTCCAGCCCTTACCGCAACACCGTACCGGTACCCGCACCCCTCCTTCCACTCCTTAACGGGTGGGTGCTTGCACCAGCGTAGGGGGTGCAGGTTCCTGGTATTGGGGGGCGCGGGGGAGGGAGGGGGGGGGTCCTTGTCACCCACCCTACGTTCGTTGTTTTCTCCGTCGATAGGTGGTCTGTTGATCCGTCCATTGTGTCCTAGGGACGTGCGCAAGTGAGTGTCTATCGTAGGTGTCTATATTATTATATTAGGTGTCTGTCGTAGATGTTTTTTTTAGATGTTCGACGGAGAGACGGGGGGGGCGAAGAGAGGTGGGGGTGCATGCGCTTATCCTGTGAGAGCAATAAGAACAGTCTTTTGCGACTGTACGATACGATATGGTATGACATACTATGGCATGGTGCGGTAATACATTGTTTTGTGTGGTATGGTACGGTACGATAATTCTTCCCTAGGTGATTTTGTGAACGCGGGTGTTACTGCTGCTTGGAAACTGTCGCGATAGGTTCCTGGTGGTTTGTGTAACATGATGTCGTTTTTGCTTTGTATTTGTTTTGTTTTGTTTTGTTTTCTGCTGCTGCCGTGGTGGACTACCCGGCGTGTGTTGACGGCGAATTATTCACAAGACATTGCGGGGGTCGTTCCTCCGTAGGGAGGCGGGGTGGTCTCAACAGGCGATGGGGTAGACCCTGTGTGGGGAATGTGGGGCGAATGGAATGGGGAGACAGAACCATTGAGAGGCGTCCCATCAAATCGATGGGCGACTCGTGTTGTTGGTTGTAAGTATTTATATTTCGTTGAATGAACTGCCCTCATGCGCACGTACGCCTCTATGTTATACCATCAGCGTTCACGAGTGACGACGTACGTAGCCGAATAGTTGGCTGCTGCCGTCGTCGTTTCGGCCTATTGGACGTACCGCCCAAGAAGGTCTCCCCTTTTTTTTCGTCCGCTTTACGTTTCTTCTTTCAGCAATTGTGGGTGGTGACGTCCGTCTCATTTGTGTGCATGTGTGCGTGTATGTGTGTGTTTTTTTACGTTACGCATTCCGTAACCTGGTATGATAGCTCGTAGCTATATTGCGGTACGCATTTCGGTTCGGGTACCTGGTACGTATATGGCGTAGATGTTTTTTTTTTGTTAATTTTCAAAAAAAAAAACTGAGGTATTTTTTTTATCCTCCTACAACGGAATGAGTGATAGATAAACGTACAAGAGTACCATATACCGGTAAGCAGAAACAACAGCATGCTGCAGTAGTAGTAGTGGTGGTGGCAATGAGTGGTGGACTCATCAACGCGCGTTTTTTTGTTGTTTTTGTTGTATGGGCACGGCTTTTCCGAATACAAAAGGGCTCCCTTTGCTTCCCAACGACTCGGCCGGCGTTCGCGTGGCACAGCTCTCGAGCAAGTTTTGCCACAAGCGTCTGTTTTTTGCGACGTTTTCCCACGTTTTTGCGTACTCCTGTACTGTACCTGGTATGCAGTACAAGCGCCGTGTCGTATGATGCCTGGTATTATTATTGCGAGGCATACTGGTATCATGCAAGGCCGCAGTTTTAAGACCATAGACCCTCGCATCTCTACAATGCCGCGACGGAGCACGTCGGGTTTCCACCGATGAGGCAGACATTGTTTTGCACCAAGGGGGGGGGGGGGTTATATGAAACATTTTTGTGAATGCTGTCGTTGATTGATTGGGTGATTGATTAGTTGTGGTTGATTTATTCCATCACGATTATTTATTCCATCACGAGGCTTTTTTCTTTTTTTTTTATGGTGTATAAACAGGCTCTTGTGAGCGCTGGCCGACATACACGCGAAGGTCGACCTTGGCCGGGTGGGGGTTGTGTTAAAACGTAAGGAAAATGTTGACGCTTTCGTCGTCGTGAATCTCGTGCGCTGTGTTCAAGTGTCCGTACGTAAACAGGCATCGTGCATGCGTGCGTGCGTGCGTGCGTGAGTTGGCCCATGCTGCCACTCATCCCCTTGCAAAGGTGGGGAGCTTCCCCCAACAAAATGACACGTTAAAGCTGCCTTTTTTTACCCTGTATCTTCATGAGGAGAGGACGAAAAAAACTAGAAACTAAAAAGTTAAGTCTAACTCTGCCGTTCGATTTATCACCCGTCGGTGTGCTGTTATTTTGTTGGATTGCACGTAGTACCTGGTTTTACATCACGCGTGTTGGTATGCTTCACTCGTGCGCTGGTCCCCATAAAGAGCGGGGAGTTACTCTGCTGCTCCTGCTGCTGCGTCTCCGAACGCCACGTTCGTCAATGAACACATACGAAGCAATACGGGGCACATGTTGCATAACGGTTGAACAAAAAAAAGGCGAAAAAAAAATGCTGTCTTGCAAATAACAGTGCCAAAAGCGAGCAGCATAAACACGTCAGTTCATGCTACGCGCGTGTTCTGTATCTGCTAGCTTTAGAATCAACATCGCTTTAAAAGCACCCTCCTCTAACCTACAGTATAACAGTAAGTGCTATTAATAGCACTCCGCGTTGCTTCGTGTGGTTGATGATGCTGAGCAGGAATCGCCATTCTCTATTCGTCAATGTTTCCCCTCTGATGTCCCGCAACGACTGAGTGATCACGTTCTCTGCGTAGTAATCCATAGGCTAGCGTTTCAGAAGGTGGGCCGCGCCTTGGTCAGTTGCAAGTCGCTCCCTCCGCCCCTCTGCCTCGCTTGGGACACACGCGGTACAATGTAATAGGCAAATCGATACTCCTCGACGTCACGTATGCGGACCCACAAGCGGGGGTCCACATGCGAGCAGGCAGCGCGGATCGAAACGGATCAGCGGCTTCCACTTCCGAGGCGCGCAAGCGCAACCACTACGCTCGTCTGGGACAGGTTTCTTTAGACGAGCGCAGCTACAAACTCGCCACCCTCGCGGTGCTTTGGGCGCCTCGGGAAAGAAGGCAGCGACCTGATCGATCAGGTGGCGGCAAGCATCGTTCGAGGGACGGACGCATCGTCCCTAGCGCGGAAAGGCGTGTGCAAGGAGCGCCTATTCCAAATAACCTCTGTGACCACTCAGGTCGCGATTTCGCGCAGAGTTAATCGATATAGTAGGCTGTCTCTGAGGGCTCGTCAGGCCGCGAGGGGAAATGTAGACTAAAACATAGTCTATAGACTATAGGGAAAGGAAACAGTAGTAGATAAAAGGAGAAAGATGTGGGGAAAGGAACTGGGGAAATGGTTGGCGGAAGAAACCACTGCTTTATGGTGCGATCATTCGACTTCATAGGTACTACTGCTGCTTTATGGAAGGATATTCGAGTTACATCGGAACGGCATCTACGCTATTATATTGTCGGAGGGCAAAACATATACCTGGTAATAATATAATGCTGATTCTAAAAAAAGTATACCAAGTACAGGATGTCGCTCGCATTGTGCGACCATCCACAACCTTAAAGGGACGAAAAGTAGCAGCACGCCAGCCTTGCGAACAGCGCGCGCCAATGAACGCCAGTCGTTGGCGTGATTACAGTAACTCATCAAGTTGATAGACTATTAGACTAGTCTAATAATAGTCTTATGCTTCAATTTATTATTTTTGCGTTGTATATATTATAGTCTAATACGCATGCTACAAAAAAAGCGTGCCCGTGCCCTGGCCCAACGCCGCCGGGGGGAGGAAACTAAAAAAAATGACTTCGTTCGGGAGAGTCTTGTTGCCAGGTGCCTGGTAGCGTATACCTCTAATAACAATACTCGTAGGCATACATACTTTGACGCACAACTATTCTATGCACCGCGAAACGAAACCCTCTCGCCCCCGAAAGTCTGGAGCTCTCTCGCGCCTTTCAACCAGCTCTATTTTTGTACGTACGCGCGTACAGCTACAAAGTACAGCGCAGCCATTACCACCACCACCACCCGCGTGACACCCTCTTTCTTTCTAGGTCTTGTCCCCAGGCGCATGGCGGGCATATACACAAATAATGATTTGAAAAAAAAACAGGCGCATGTTGCGCATACAATAGTAGTGTCTAGTTTTACTTCTACAATAAAAAAGGTGAACGACGCACATTCAAGCTAGGCGTATGTCGCGCACACAAACAGCCTACATCAGGCGCACGGCAAGCATGTCGGCACGAAAGCCGATAGTAAACTTAATGAGGACACACAACTCGTAATGCGCGCGATCGGAGTATCACACACCGCTTGCAAAGATGAGTTTCGACGAAATCTTCGATCTCACAGCTGGAGTGTATTTTCATTTTTTATAATACTTTGTAGACAGTTTACGCTCTTGCAGGTTCGAGTACTGCCCCCCCCCGGAGCCTTCCTTCCAGTCAGTGCAGTACGGGGTAGAGTTCAAGGACAAATGAATCAACTCCTCCTCCCTTGTCCCCGCTACGTACAGCAAGTAAATTGTGGCCCGGAAGCCATTGAAAAATCAACGGCGTCGTCTACCGGGGCCGCCTGCTGCCTGCTACCTGCTGCATCTTATTAGTCTTTATAAAAATATTCTGACAACGTCAGCTGTGAGTTCGACGGATTTAAGGTCGATACTCATCTTTGCAAGCTGCGTATTACACGGGTCACCCGTTTTATGAAGTCAGAACCTAATATAAGATGACATTGTATTATTGTATTACACAACTTATCATGCATGACCAAGTGTTAGCTTGGTAACACATCAAATATGTTTTCATGTTTTTGAACACTTCTGTCCATTTATTTGATGTCCGAGGAACATGTTTTTTGTCTGTTTTTTTTACTATGATACGTATGAGAGAGCTTTCAGCACCTTTTGTTAGTACTGCGTACTTCCGCGCTAAACCACTATTAGTAGAAGACCACTAGTCTAGGCCCGTACTTTGAACATATCACCACCACGGCGAATTGCACCAAAAAAACTTGACGCTTCATCCCTCACAAGGGGCAGGCAACCCAGCGACGAGTGAGTGGATGCCGTGTTCCGATAGAAGAGCATCATTACTTATTCGCCGTCGATCAACATCATGAAGACCAGCTACTGTATTATTATCGGGTACTCGTTGGGAGATTAAAGCTGTTGAGACCCATTTACCTTTACAACAAAACCATAATATGCGTGACATTCCTAACAACACGAAAATTTGGCCAATTGTCGACCTACTTTGCGACTCTAAATCTGCCGCCACCACAGTCAAACTCCTTCCAACAGCGATGGCCATCGACCGCAAACATACCCAACGCTAAAACATGGCTAGGGGTCTAGCTAATTTGTGGTTCTGTGGTTGCGGTCACCGTCCGTCCAAGTTCGTTCCAACGGCGCTCGCCGACTCACGATGCGGGCACATATCCATAATAATCTTGGACGGCTGCAGTTATTATGAACGCCGACGATTCATGAAAGCTAGGCAAGCCGGCGCTCGCCGACTCACGATGCGGACACATTCGTATCCATAGTAATCTTGGACGGCTGCAGTTATTATGAACGCCGACGATTCCTGAAAGCTAGGCAAGCCACAACACGGGAACCGTCTTTGCTGCTGCTGCTGCTGCTGCTGATGATGATGATGATGACGCTGATGATGCTGATGATGCTAGTTACGCTGCTGCCGTCGCTGCTACTGCCGTTTCTGCTGCTGTTGCCGTTTCTGCTGCTGCCACTGGTGGTTCTGCTTCTGATTTAGCGATCACACCCTCGCCTGTACGCGATTCATCAGGTCGGTCGCCTTCACCCGGACGAAGTCTCCCATCGTCCAGCGAGCCGGTGGAGAATAAGCGCTGATGGAGCCATGCTTGCCGTCGATACTTCCACCGCCGTCGCCGCCACCGGCCCAAATTTTAGGCACCAGCTTCCCCGTCAGCCCCAGAGGAACAAAAACAATGCAGGGCTCCAGGTCCGACCACATTCGACAGCCCCTCAGCTTGCTCCTCTCAAGACCCGATAGAAGCGTGAAAAAACCGCCCCGTCTCGCCACGGGGTGGCTCATCACAGGCCACCCGCGTTCTCGTTCCCGTTTCTGCTCTTCCCGCCGCTTGATGAATAGCCGCGCTTCGGCTTGATCGTGGGCCACGCGGCGCTTGAGCTCTTCGCACTCCCAATAGCGCGCGACGAAAGGCCTGATCGTCTCTGCGGCTTCGGCTCTCGCTAGGACCATGGGGCTCCACGAAACGCGACGAGCCCTGCGACCGTCGGCGGCGGGGGCAGTGGCAGCGTCGGTGGTGGTGACAGCGGCGGCGGCGGGGGCAGTGGCGGCGTCGGTAGTGACGGCGGTGACGGCGGCGGTGTTGGCGTTGACGACGGTGGCGACGGCGGTAGCGATGGCGTTGGCAGCAGCAGAGGTGATGGCGGCGGCGGCAGATGCTTTATCAGAACTCTGCGCGAGGGCGACGGCGGAGACTTTCAATGAGGTCGTTCCTTCCGCGAGTGGCTGTTTGTTTAGAGGCGCGATGGTGCCGCCGCTGCCGCCGCTGCCACGCCGAGCGTTGCGGCTGAGGACGCTCGAGAAGCCCGTTTCGTCGTGGCACGACTGCTGTTTTTCATCATGTAGCGGACGGAGGGGTGAACTCGCGACGTGCGGACTCCCCTGCTGTTGAGAAAAAAGAGGGGGTTCGTAGATGCAAGACGCACGGAAAGGCCGACGGTGTTGTTTAACACGCGGTTAACAAAACGAACGATGACCCCAAGAACACCTCCTTGAAAAAAGTCCGTAAACTGGCGTGTGCACGGCACAGGCCCACAAAATATGAAATTCTGTCAGCATCGCTACTATCCACTTTTGGATGTTCGATTCTCGTACAGCGCTCCTCATTAACCTGATCGCCCCCCCAAGATGCTACTTCATCGATATCCCCCTTTTTTTTCTCGGGACCTTTTTGAAGAAAATGCTATGTAACAAACACCACACTTCGGAACGTTCCGCAATCACACGGGGTAACGCATGAACTCCGTGTTTACAACTTTTTACGATTAGTTTATCTCTTCACCTCCGTCAACGTCGTCCTAGTCGGGACCGTTGTGGAATTCGTGGGTTCATCGTCGCCTACGAAGAAACCGTGTGATCCTCTTCTTCCGGTATGGGCGCTGAAATCAAGGTCCTCAGCGCAGAGGGAGGGCCTCCTCGAGGAGGGAGAGACCCCCGACGGTGCGATTGACTTTGGACAGGTGCCCTGAAGCGGCGTGAGCGGGGGCGTGGCAGCCTCTGTCGCCTCGTCGAAGTCGTCCTCGATGTTAGTCTGCTAAACATGAGAGTCGTTTTCAAGTCAGTACTTACAGTAGGCAAAGCTATTCGTAGTTATGCAGGAGAAGTGATTCGCGCACCAACACAATACGAAATTTGGCCTGCACAACTGGGACAACGTTAACCCCCCCCCAATAATTATCAATTTTTCAAGGTGATCGTGTCAGCAACCTACGAGTGCTGTGGCGGGCGGTGTCGCGCTACGTAACTTTTTAGGAGTTTGTTTGCACCGGGACTGCAATACTACCTCAACATAAAACAGGTACATGGCATGACTGGTTTGTCGTCCGCGGCGGTGTCGATCCCACGTCTCATTAGCATATAGTACGGGCGTATTTACAATGTGCACGCCGCGCGTGGGACTCTGGACAAGACCAACTGTACCGCAAGAAATTAAAGCGATCGTGGTCGCAAGGGGGCGCTGACTGATGCCACCTTGCGTCGATCGCCGTCACCAAACGATTAGCGATTTTTCGTGAGGGAATAAAACAAGAAGAAAAAATATGCCTGCACTACCCGTACCCGCGCACGCGCCAGGTATGGGGCGGAACACGAAAATATAAAGGGCGCGCTTCGACAGGCGGGGACATCGAAACCCCAATTGACGAAGTGAAAAAAGCCGACGTTCGAATACATTCATACCGGTATTATTCAAGGATTCGCAGAGGGATCAGACAGAACTCGGAGCTTTACCTTGGTGAAACTGCAACTTATCATGGCCACCGAGCTGGAAACAGCAGCGTGTCTTCTCCTCGACGGCGAGCTCGAACCGGAACGCGCCAAGCGCGGCGATGGAGAGCGCGACCCGCGGTGCTGGTGTGCCGGCGAAGTCGGCCGGCCCCGGGGTGAGGACGGCGAGCGGCACCTCCCCCTCCTCGAAGCGGACGGAGACACGCAAGCGTCGGCAAGCTCCTCCGCAGACTTCATACACGAATTACTCTCGTCGGCTTCATAGCTTGGGCGCGGGGGCGAGGAAGGTGTTAGGTCGGGGCGACGTTCGAGGTTGACGGGTGGCGGCGTGCAAAGCCGAAGAAGTCGAAACCGCTGGGGAGGGGAAAAGGGTGCCTCTCCGTTTTCTTGAGATTTTTTAGCTTCGGTGCCTCCTTGCGTATCCATCTGTCGATCAGAAGTTTGCGTCGTCCTCTGCTCCGAGGGCGACGCCGGAGAGAAGGCCGAAGGGCCGCCGGTGGTGGTGGCGGTGGTAGCGGTGGCGGTAGCGGTAGCGGTGGCTACGGTTGTTCCCGGGGGTGCTTTAGAAGACGGCGTCGGCGTTCTTCCGTCCGAAGTGTCGAGCCGAGGTCCTGAATAGCTGTGAAGCCCCCCGCTTGGGTGGTTTGGGCAGACGACGCCCGCTTCCCGGTCGATAACAGACACCGCTGCTGATGGGTGCCCCGCCGGGCGGAGAGTGCCCAGTGTGTTTTCCAGTGCGTCATGCGACAGCGCTTTGTCGTTTCGCCGCCCGCGTTCTTCCCATCCTTTCGCTTGAACCTTCGACGACGATTGCTGACCGGCCCCGAAACGCGTGACTACGCGCAGGTTACGGAAGATCGAGGGGTTTGGACCAGAACAGTTTTGTCTCCGCGTCAAAGCCGTGGCGGCGCGCGTACCTGCGAGAGCATTAGGAACCGACGGTGTTGACTTCTCTGCACCTGGTGACGACATCTGTTGACGTTCCTCTGATGATGTGCCGAAAATACCCACCGCGACATTTCCGGCTCCCGTGTTATTTTCGTCGGATGTTTCGGCGCCATCATTTTCCTCGTTATTTTGCGACATGGTGGCCAGAAGATGTCGACTGGTCCCGTGGGTCCACCCGAACGAAACGGAGAATGTTCCGGTCCCGGGTGCCCCGAAAATCAAATGCGAGCCCTGATCGCCGGTGCCGGATGACCTTAATGTCCCTCGCGAGGCCGTCGAGGGCTTCTGGGCCGCATTGCTTCTAACCGCGGTGGTTTCTGGAGCGGCACCGTTCTCTGATGGAGCACTCGACGAGAGCAAGGACAAGGAAGAGCAGGTGCTTCCAGCCAGAATCTGTTGCGCGAGAGCCTCTAGAGTGGATCGATCGTCCTCTCCGCAGCTCTTACCAAGGTGCAAGAGCACCCATGGAACCAAGAAAATCTCCCTGTCATAGGGGGGCAAAGAGGCACTAATCGGGCCAACATCGGGCCACAAGCTCTGCATTGCCTCCTTCGTCGCCTCAAGCCCCGGGCTGTTGCTGCCGCGGCTACCGCCACCGCTGCAGCCGCGAGAACGTTTCTTGCCGCGGCGCAGCGCGAGCCCAGTTTTTTTCAGGGCGACATCGAGGGCTGCAGCCGAGAGGCAGCACCGGAGAGCCGCATCGAGGATGACGACGAGGTGCACCGCATGCTCGAACGGTATGCAGACCGGGGCGAGCCAGGGCTGCTGGGCGGAGGTGAAAGGCCATCCCAGCAACACTACTTCCAATGGGCGACGGCCGTGGTCGAGTTCGAGTTGCATCGTTCGCCTGAGGAGACGACAATGTGGGGTGAGGGGCGTGGTGAGCGGAGAAGGGGTGTGTGTTCATTAGCATGCTTGACAGTAGTGTTAATACCATAGTGAGGGGGGGGGAGGGGGGGTATATGTTGCAGCTGGTGCGGTGTGGATGTTAGTATTCAACGGATGTAGAACAGTTTTTGTACCGCCGACCACAAAGTAGTTTTTTCACTAAGAAAAATAATGTCGGACGCAATTATTTGTTTTTCAAGCATTCGTTTCGATTTTATCGGGTAAAAGCTGCGACGCTGCTATTTTCTCCACGCCATGCTTCGTTTGTGGTTCGTGGTATTAATGGGGCGAAAAAACAATAACGGCAGCTGCCGACGTTGTTTCGGTACATTTTTAGATGGGGTATCACGCATAGTCAACGTCGGCGGCGAATTTAGTTCGTCTTCGTGGAGACTCGATATGCTTGACACGTTACTACTGTAATAATGCCTGCAGCGAACGCACAGCACGTAGCCTGTAAACAACGAAAAGCACACAACCTGCCAACACGTTCGTTTTTGTATTGGCAGGTCCACCCCACCGCCTACACTTGCGCGACAATGTTATTGCCCATACCTGGTGCCGGTAGTCGTGCTTGGATTTGGTATCAGGGTAAGTATCATTGTGATATTACTTTGCTATGCGGCGATGATGCACACAGCGCTCAGGCAGATCTAGTATTCTGCGGTTGCCGTCATTGCACATGGTAGCGTTCTTCACTTTCCCGTTTTCGGAGGCGCTTTTAGCCTTGTGAGCCTCCGAGGTTAAAATAGTTTAGAAACACGATTGCATCTGTACATCGAACAAGGAGAGATGACCGACGGTACTAATCCATCCACGGCGGCAGCATATATCGTAGACAACCCTAAAACAGGTCTGGCATGCTACGATCGCCGTCACCGCTCGTGGTAGCATGCTTTATATTTCTGGGGGTGCATTAGGCTAAAGTGCCCCCGGGGGCTTTTAATTTGGAATTTTCAGTGTGACAATTACTTATCAGTTTCGTGCTGGTTCAGGCTATTGGACTATTATTAGGTCACCTAGTAGTACCTGGGCGGCGTTCTTCATGGTAGACTGTGTGAGCTCTCGCTCAAGAGCTCACTCTTCTCGGCTTGCCTCTACCCTGTGCTTGGGAGACGTAATTCAATGTCTTGAAACCTACCCCGCTTGGAGCCAACGAACATTCTAGAGGAACCGATTCGGTCTCGCCTCATTGGGGGTCTACGGGTCAGCAGTATTGGAAAAGAGCCATACTCTCGAAGAAGCTTAGTGGGGAAGGAAGGACCGAGTTTATGGAGTCAGCCTTTTTGGAGACCAGCGAAGACGAGCAGCAAATCGCAAGAAGGAGTCCGGTGGGGAGAAGGAGAGAGCCACCGCTGGCGTGGCAAGGAGAGATGCTGTACCGCCACCGTCGGGATTCTTCGATGGTGGAAGAGGGAGCAGGGAGGGCAGCTTGATAGACGAGTGTCTTTTTGACGGGGGTCGGTATTTTTGGGCCGGTCAAACTTGCTCTACAGTCACGTGATTACGTGGTCCAGTGGGTAGAGCTATATAACCAACAAACGGTGGGTCGTGGATTCGAATCTCACCGACTTCATATTTCGTCTTTGCGGGCGTGCGCGCGCGGCGGACACTATGAACGGATATGATAGTTTGCTCCTGGGTACTGCTGTAGTGCATGGCGAGCAAAAGCCCTACGGTGGAGCATGACCGTAGGCAGGGAGTAGCAGCAGCTTATAATGTCCATGGCTGAAGCGTCCCAAGGACACTCCCACTGTAAAAGGCCGCCAGGGGGGTTTACAGCGGCAGCTAAAAGCCTTACGGCGGAAGTACAGCCGTAGGCACCCTCGCCATGTGCTGCGAGCGGGGCACTTTAAGTCGCACGGCATTTACTAATATTTCATTTTTATTTGCCGTACGCACTCCACTTCGGAAGATTGGTTGTGGAGGCAGCAGATATGGGGTTATCTGCACATTCCGCGAGAAGCCGCACGGCCGCCAGCCGTGTACATCCTACCACGGAGGTGGTTTGGTAGGGCAAATTCGCGCGGCATAATAGCCGCGTGCTTCCTGCTGCTGGTTACAGAGGTAGGAACGGACGTGGGGTAATCGTGGGCTGTCTGCAGCAGTACCAAATAACGATAGGGTTTCGTCCGGGCAACTAGTCTAGAGCGGCATGGTCGCATGGACTCCATGATACGCAGCAGCAACAGCAGCAGTGGGAGAGGTCATGGAGGGAGCAGATCGGTTCATTATTTCCTCAGCCGGAGCTTTATGGTTCGGCAACGTCGCGCGACGCAGGGGGTAACACGTCTGGTCAAGTTGGTGAACTTAGTTTACGATGGATCCACCTTTGGGTCGAAATATTGTTTTTGGTCGAATGTGACGTCTTTTTATTTCCGGCAAGGGTGGAGACCCGTAAATAGTAGGCGATTAATTTGCGGTTAGAGTGGAGACTCGCAAATACTATCATCTCAGATTCGTTCTGGATGGTACACGTAGCCTTTTTCGCCTGGTAGTTTTGAAGTGTGTTTCTATGTTCAAATCAAGCCGTCTTTGTAAATCCGAAAAACTTGTGGTGTTTTTCCGGTGTAGACAGGACCAGAAGGGGACTGGTGGAGCTGATGTACATACGATAACGATTTGGAAAAAAGGATACGTAGAGTGTACCTTGAGAGGTGTACTGATCTGACATGTGTGGTATAGATGGTGGCACTGGTTATATTGAATTCGCGGGTATCTTTTGTTTTTGGCAGTAGTCTTCTGATGTATTGCAAAATAAAGAAGGGTGAGAATATTCATGATTGATTGGGTGTTCTACCAACAGTATCATTCTGCGAATACTTGTTCGCAATCGAGGAGTGAAACGCGAAATGTTTTTATGATGATCGAATAGTTTTCGTAGCTGGGACGGCTTGCGCTGTTCGTATTGGCAGTGGCGGCATTTTATTGTTTCTGTATTCGATTATTAGGAGCTGTAACAAAAGCCAAAAAGGGAGTATTTTCGATTTTATGATGGTTTGCAAGTGACCAATATTTCGTGCAATTAAGGTTGTTGGCGAGGATTGGTTACACTGGCTTATATGTTTTGCTGGTATATCTTGTTTGTGGTTGCCTTCTTGTGTTGACGAGACGGGACGGGGCATCCTTGTGACGGTACAGTAGAGGACATACTGGTCTCACAATGAGATAGGGGATACAAAGTCACAACTAGTCATTGAATTACCGATGTTGTTCTTCCGAACTTGATGGGTTGTTGTAATCTTGTTTAGGAATTCAAAGGACGATGTATTTTGATGACTTGATTTAATTCGCAACCAAGTTAATTTGGATTTGTTTTGCCATGAAAAATGGGGTGGCTTGTGCATGGTCAGATACTCGTTGTATCAGGGAGGGCGTAGGCTAATTTTCGCGTCGGATAAATCATGTGTTTGCGGACAAGAACTTATGCTGTATTGCTTTACCGATATGATCTGTGTATCTATGGCGGTAGTAGGGGACAACGGGAGACTTTTGTCCGGGTGACCTCGCGATCTCTGGCATTTTATCGGTCGCATTAGTTTTTGCCCTGAAGGCGCGGCTGTTGTAATCTCTTCTTGCGATTACAATTGTTGTAAGGGGGAGTATGGAAGAGGTTTTCGCTCATGAGGATGAGTTTCTTCTTGTCATTTTTGGTGTTATAGGTGATGGAATTGAGTCCATTGTTGATTCGTCACTGCCTTGAGAAGAATCCGGGAGTGTGTTGATTTGGGATTCTCAGTATGACAGTTACGTATCAGTTTCGTGCCGGTTCGGGCTATTGGACTATTATTGGGTACCTAGTAGTACCTGGTTGGCGTTCTTGGTGGTAGACTGTGCGAGCTCTCGCTCGGGAGCTCACTCTTCTCGGCTTGGCTCTACTCTGTGCTTGGGAGACGTAATACAATGAATTGAAACCTACCCCGCTTGGAGCGAACGAACAGAGGTATCGTCATTAGAAGTGCCCCCGGGGGCGCATTTATCACTTCCCAAAAAAGAACATCTCGGACAGATCACGATCTAGATAATCTGCAGTCGATCCTATAGCTGCCGTCATGGGATGTTTTGCAGGATTTGCATATATCGGGTACAGATCCAACCCCGGAAATATGTGCTAGATCATGCAGATCATACGACTCCCACCGGAAAACATGAACTAGACCATACAGATATTTGTGAAAGATCTAGATCATCAAGAGGGGACTGGTGATCTGACGGACGTGTGCAAAAAAAAGAAGTAAACGACAGCTGCCGACGTGTAGTGAACCATCTGAAGGTTATATAATATCATACCACCGATCGTCCACAATAAAAACACCACCACCAGATCTCCGGCGGGGATACGAAAACCAGCATAAAAAGAAACGCAAAAAATGGATGTACGAGGAGTGGTACTAAGGCTTTGGGTAGGTAATTGATTAACCTTCTACCAGCGGTCAAACGGACTAATACCCTCTAATTCTCCTTGACAAACGGTGTCATCGGAAGGACCATGGTTTTGGGATCGTGGTTTCGAAAGTGATTCGATGCACCCTACCCACGTCAGACTATCTATGTCTGCGATCCGATATAATATGAAAAGGCTTTTTTTCCTTGCAAAACCGAGAAAAAAAGGCTCAGCGCTGTGCGCTTCGCGCGCCTCATTATAACAGCATCTCCTTTTTTATAAAAATTGAAACACGTCAGATACGAGTACGACCGATTGAATGATTGAAATTCGACTTTGCAAGTTGCGTGGTACATCTATGTTTCACAATTAATAATATACAGCAGCAGTTGTAGCACAAAATTTACGGTTTTATAAATGTACTCACAGCTGACGTTTTTCAAATCAAGAAAATTTTTCAAGGACGTCAGGTGTGGGTTCGACGAATTTAGGGTCGATACATCTTTGCATCATCTTTGCAAGCTGCGTTGTTTGGTCGTCCGAAAACGTCTCAGATTGATACGGAATCCAGCCGTATTCGAACTTTTCAAAATTCGGGTTTATCTTTGCTACACAGCGTTTTACCGCTACTTGTAAAGTAGGTACACAGCGAGCAAGCTGCGGAATATTACAAAAAACAAGTCTTGTAACAAAAAATACACTCCAGCTGTGAGATGTTAAGGAATTAGTGGGGTATTAGTCCGTTTGACCACTTGCAAAAGGTTAACCAATAGCTTACCCAAACTAAGCCTTATAACACTCTCCCCCCCTGAAACGGCAGGATACCAGGTCGGCCGGATATACGGGCGGACCTGTCAATATATCCAAGCCGTTTCATTTCCTGGGTATACCGGGGAGAGTATTTTTCAAGTTCGCCATGGGAAAATCTGAAAAAGTTTATTATGGTGGATGTGGGGATCGAACCCACGACCCAAAAACCCATGGTCCTGCCGACGACGCCATTTGTTAAGGAATTAGTGGGGTATTAGTCCGTTTGACCACTTGCAAAAGGTTAACCAATAGCTTACCCAAACTAAGCCTTATAACAGAGACCTACGCGTATGACAATGGAAAGCCGATAGTTTGGCCTAAAAGTTAGCAAACTTTTTTTGGGGGTTATTTGATACAAGATTCCGGGTAACGTCGCTATGGCGAACATTTAACTAAAATGTTTTTTCTGGCTCTTTTTTGGGTCATGCGGCCCAACAGGTCAATTTGTCTATTTTTCATCAAGCCTTGATCAACACTGCCCACCAAACACGATTGACATTCGATCTCGAGACAGATAACCCATGGTCACTCCCCTTTGTTTCGGACAAGGCCACATGAGTGTAGGTGACAGCGCTGAAGAGTTTATCTCGATCCATGCCGCAGGGCGTGAGACGTTGTTTGTGTTGTCCTGTGGTCTTCCATCACATCCTCTCAAAATTCTGTTTTTCGCCCGTTGGGAGACAATAGAGAGTTTTTGTCTCAGTTTTCAACACACCAGCCGCCAAATGTAGCCTGATCGGCGCCCGCCACAAATCACCGGCCATAGAGTGAGCGCTGTAGACCAAGGGGGGGTTGGAGCCCGTGACGAGCTAGCCACGTTCAGAGTTCACGACGCTGTCGTTGATTTCGTCAAACGAAGTATGTGGAGAACACGAAATTGCGCCGCGTCTAATCCAAGATCTGATTGAGAAGTTCTCAGGCCGATGTTGGCCAAGATTACCGCGAGAAATCGTTTTTTCCCGGAATTCTGGAAAGTTTCAAAAAATAATTCTAGCAATTGGGTCCATAGGCGACCGTTCAGGCAAAGTTTGGCTGGGATCTTCGGGAATTTCAAACTTTTGGCCCTCGATTGTCACCGGTCTGAGATCGAAGATTTTGTCGAAACCCATCTTTGCAAGCTGTGTGATACTCCGACCGCGCGTATACATACTCCGATCGCGCGTATTACTGGGTGTGTGTCCTTATTAAGGATATAGGTCGGCGACGCCTCTTAGAACTACAATAGTGTAGCTTGTACCAGGGTCAACAGGGTGATGTTAATCAGTCTGTGCGCGGAAACTATAAAACCAGTTTTTGAGGGGGACAAAATCTGACAGCTGTGGAAGGAAATGCATCGGTTTATCAAGTGTACCCGGAATGTACATCAGCAACCATTAGCAAGCAGCTTCGCAGCAGCATCGGCTAGAGATACACAGCAGCACTTTGTACGACCTAGGACCACCTCGTAGTAGTATCCGTGCAGCACCGCCGCAACCGCGTTTTTTCTGCAGAGTGCTACGAGTAACCATGCTGTTGCGATAAGCAGTGAGCAAATCGTCAAGCACAGCTGCGGTGGCAGATATCTGTTGTAGTAGTAGGGACCTGCCTGCCCTCCTCAAAGCTAAGGAATGGTGTCCCGTCGCTCTCCATACAGTACAAACAACGTCGTTATTTCCTCACCTGATGTCGGAGGACGCTCCCACGGCACTGGAGGCCAGTTCTCGGATGCGGCGGCTCGAAGATTTCGAGGTGGTAGCTATCGCCATGGTGCTGCTATCATCTTGGCTCCATGTCACAGTATGCCGACCAGCAGTAGAACCAACAGCACCAGCAGCACCAGCGGCACCAGCGGCAGCAACAGCAGCAGCACCAGCGGCAGCAGCACCAGCAGCACCAGTGGCAGCAGCAGCAGCGGTCATGAAATTCAGCAGAAAGCAGTACCTGTGGTGGTGCCTTGTGCCTCGATGAGGGATGGATGCGAAAATATATCTGGGGCTGTCTGGGGCGCTAATTCTCCTTGTATAGACAAGAAAAGACGCTTCGCAGAGAGTTCGTCACGACCTGTTTGTCTGTGTGCTGAGGCGCTCGGTGAGGCTCGTGGGGTGGGGTGTGCCTCCAGGCAGCGTATAAGACTGATGGGAGGAGGAGAGTTGTGTGTGGACCATGGGGGCTGGCTTTGTATCGAATTGAAGCGAGAAACCAACACTCAATTCAAACGAAAATCCGCCGCGTTTTCTATTTCCGGTAGATACTTGGATACTGATTGGTCGGAATTGTGCCGCACAACGTACTATCTTCGTACGATAGGGATAGGTAAGAAGCAAGTAGAGAGAGAGCGTACAACAAACCTAACCTGCACCATACTCAAAGGGGTAGACGTGCAAGCACACTTCAAGCAGTAGCAGCGCTGGCTGTCATTTGGTTTGCTACGATCTTAGTATACAAAGCTCGGCCTTCTCGCGCGGACCGTCCCGCAACGCGTTGGGGTGGGCTTGTATGACGGGGTATGTGTGGCATGACATATGTGCTGTATGTGCTGCCGTTGTCGCGCACTCAGAAGAAATTAGAATTAAATCACCGTTCATACTTTTATCTAGCTATTAATACTCGTATCTCGTATCGTGTCAGACCTCGCCTCAACTCGTACTGTAAGCTAAGAGGCAAAAAGGCATGGAATAGCGGCGACGCCCCGAGGTGGCTTTACTGATGATCGTATCACCACCCCAGAGAGAAAATGCCAGATAACGTAGGATGAAATATAAAACATAAACTGGTACGTGGTACGCTTTACTTGTATAGTCTATAGTCTATACCAGGTAGAGTTTTTTAGACTTGTATTAATAAGTTTTTGGGTGTTTTTGTACACATCACATACAGGCGTAGACCCAACCCAAACCTAACCCTAGCCTCACCCCTAACTAACTCCAACCCCGCCCCGCACAGGACCCTTTGCGCGGCTTCGCCGCGCGGTTTGGATGATGTGGACAATATGTGCGGACCATGTTGGGTATATAGAACTACCCACTGGCCCACGTAGACAAAATATATGTTTGCGAGTCCGCCAATTGACTCTCACCGATTTCGTAACAGGGATCTCCGGGGCTCTCCCCTCGCCACGCCGCTTTGTATTGGGAACGCTCGACATCTGCTACCGATGGCGGGGGTGGTTCTACATCTTCTGGAAAACCACTTGGCATGCACACGTTTGACTCCCCTTGATTTTCTTCCACAGCAGGCCCTCCAGCCATTATGGCCATTGCGTCCTCCGTCGTCCAGGATGTATTTGCCAGTATACTCCCAAACTCCGTCTACTTTTGCACTGCTGCAGACATCGCGTCCTCGATCACACGCTCACCTTGAGCAGATTCATCCTGCAGGCGTTGTCTCTGACTCCGGGTCCAGCCCATTACTGTCGGGGGTAGCCGTTCCCAGCTACTGAGCTCGTGAGCTGCCCTCCCCGACAGGGCCGCGGGGGGATCTTCGCCGTTCCCTTGGTCGGTGCCGGAGGCTGCTATTGCGTCTGAGTCGCTTTCGGTCCTCCCTGCCGGGACCGAGGAGGCGTTTATCGCGCCCCCTTAAGACGAATCCATCGTCTCGACTGTTTCGGCCCTCCCTGCCGGGACCGAGGAGGCGTCTACCGCGCCCCCTTGAGACGAGTCTATCGTCTCGGCTGTTCCGTCGCCAGCATCGACGGCGACAGGTGCCTCCTGTGAGCGCTCCTGCAAGCACGCGTGCAGATCACCAGCATCGCCGGCAGCAGGTGTCTCCTGTGAGCGCTCCCGCAAGAGCGCGTGCAGATCAAACCCCCACGTCACGTCGAGGTCGGCCAGGTGAGCCAGACCTTCGTCCTGCTTGTCCTCACCCCCCTACCACCTCGACCTGACGTGCTCTCGTCGTCGGCCTCGGACCCCCCCTCCCCCTGGGACAGGGGGTCATGCATCTGGGCAGGTATAGGTGGTGAAGACCACCTAAAAAAACGTGCGTTTTGTACTCTGTCTGGTATGCTTGGGGTGGTGAGATCGCGGTGAAGTTTATGTAGAGATTGCTCGTACTCATAGCAAAGTCTAATACATTTGATCAGACTTATATGACATGTTCTACGGAGATTGCGGTTGGTTTGGCATTGTCCCGAAAGGGTACATACACGGGAACAATCTCCCGGGTGCCTATTTGTGTCCTGGGACGAAGGAGGGGACGATACCCTCTCTCTCTCTCCACCTTTTGGTACTCTATCTTCTGGCACTCCATCCTCTGATACTCCTGTACCTCTGGTTTCCTACCTGTAATGATCACTATCTAAGCAACTATATCTGCCTTGCCTCGTGGCATCCTTCACCATCGAGTTCTCCACGTGATCGACGATTCCCCGCCCACGAGTTGTCGACTTACGCTAGCGTGACGAGTCAAGGAACCTCGGGGGCAACGCTTGTTGAAGGATTCTTCTAAGGGGATGATTGTCGACTGCAGCGACATAGGCTGGGGCTACAGTCGTGATGGCGGAAAAGCAATCCTTTGGGAAGGCAGCACATTCTTCGAGGCTCAGAAGGCCAGTGCTCGCTCGCCTCTAACACGGTCGTGGCTTGTTTTGCTGCCTCGAAAATTCAGGTTTTCGCCAAGATCATCCTCTGCGGGAAGATACCAGTCGAGATACTATGGACAGCTGCCCTACGGAGCGCTGCCTTCCCGACCACTCAAGATATCCTATACGGGATATTAGGAGAGATAGGCGCTCACTTGAGCTGGCAATACAAACAAGGGATCCGGATTGAGCACGATGGGCTTTTGGGACTGATTAATGCCACCAAACTAAATTTGCAGAAGGAAGAGCGGCTGGAGGATATGTCGGGGATCTAGCTTCAACAAGGACAGCTAGAACAGAAACAAAAGCAGAACAAAAGAGAAGAGGACGGGGTCAGAGCAGAGGAGGCGCACGCGGAGAAACCGCCGCAGCCGGCGGAGGGGGCGCAGCCGCATCCGGTCCCGCCGTTGGAGGGAGCTGACGGGGACCAGAAGGTCCACGGTCGCGGTGGTGGTTGTTCGGGAGAATCGCTACAGCAGCCGCAGCCGCAGAAACCGCCGCAGCCGGCGCAGGCAGAGCAGCCGCTGCCGCACCCGACGCAGGAAACAGGACCAAGTGACGGCTTGTCGCAAGAGCACCTGCAGCAGCAACAGCAGCAGCAGCAGCAGCCGGTGCCAGCGCAGCAGCACCAGCAACTACATCAACAGCAACAGCAACCAGTAGCAACCTCCCACCCGGTGCCCTGGCCGCCGCCACAGTCGTCTGAACAAAGTGTGAGCGAAGAGAGTGAAACACTGACACGTCTCGAGGCTCTGTCTCAATGCTTAGAGTTGCAGAGGTGGCACCAAAGTGTCTGTTAGGATCACTTGTGAAGAAGAAGAAAGAAGGTAGTTTGAAAGTGGCGCTTATGTGGCCAAAACATAGATACGAAGGAGATGCATGAAGAGAAAAGAAGGCGCAGGGAGTTCCCTTCGGTATGTTGTATATTCAAGTGATAACTAACTTCCCACCACAAGTATCGGGGAACGTTGCAGGGAATGTTGCAAGGTACTTTACTATATAGGACGGATTACCGTGGTGTACAACAACCCGTAGAGTACATCTGCCTGTAGTATTGGCATTGTGCTGTATTTGTCAGGTGACGGTAAGCCCCATCTTGATCACTGCCTACACCTCCTTTTCTCTTCTCTTCTCCTTCTACTTCCTGCTTCTCTCCTTCGTTTCCATGTTCGGCCACAAAGCGCCACTTTCAAACTATCTTTCTACTTTACAAGTGAGCTTAATAGACACTTCGGTGCCTCCTCTGCAACTGTAAGCGCTGAGACAGAGCCTCGAGACGTGTCAGTGTTTCAGGCTATGAGCCTCGCTTATTGACCTATTGATCTACTGGCACCACGCAACGGTGTCCCGCTTGTTGGTAAACTCGTGGCTTCTGGGGAAAAGATGTTGTATTATTGAGCAATTGCCCTTCTGAGACAGGTAGGCAAGGTGGAGTAAGCAGGGTGGGGGCGCTCGTGGGCGCGCACAACCTCACCCTCAGGATCACGCTGTGCAACTACCTGATCACGCATAACACAGAACACGGCCTAATGCACTTTCAGACGTGCCACAAAACCCTCGGGTTGTTGCCCGTACCACAAACAATACCCCTAACATGACAATAGCCAGATAGTCAGACCTACAGCAACAATGCCTGAACCTTCCTACTGGATAAGTGTCCAATGTACCACATACCAATGTACCGACACACACACCTACGGTCCATTGTATAGCTCGTACTTGTGTACAACCTATCGAAGTACCACAAAGAGTATTCCAGAATATCCAGCATCAACTTACTACAATTGACAATTCAATATTCAAACTATCCAATCAGATGATCTACAGCAGCTCGGTCGATACATACTGCCGCTATCACCAACACCCTCCCTAGGGGCTGTTGTATCTACCAGACCCACAACATGCAGTACGAATGACAAACAAAAATAATTCAGACTCCTACTTCCTAGAGCCCAATGCAAAGTCACGGTGAACTTCAAAAATACTTATCGGCAGAGCCTTCGTGAGGATGTCCGCATGTTGTTTTTCGCTGGGAACATGCGTGATCTCGATCACACCCTCCTCGGTCAGATTTCTAAGAAAGTGGTGCCTCACGTCGATGTGCTTACTCCTGCTCGAGCTAAGCGGATTCTCTGCAAGCGCAATCGCTCCCTCGTTGTCCTCAAGGAAGTCAATTTTACGAGGCTCTACACTAGGCCTCAAGAACTGAAGCATTCCGTTCACAAACAGAGACTCCTTCACACCATCGCCCATCGCAAGATACTCTGCCTCAGAAGTCGACTGCGAAACGCATTTCTGCCTCCAAGAAAGCCAAGCTACAAGACAGGCAGCCACAATAACTAGTGCTCCCGAAACTGATCTACGGTCAGTGGCCTTGCTGGCAAAGTCTGCATCTACGTACACCAACGTGCCTACGTCATCAACCGTACTGTCTCTCTTGTACTTCAGAGTTAGATGTGCCGTTTCCAGAAGATAGTTCAGAATCTTCTGAGCTGCCTTCCAGTCTCTCTTCTTTGGTTCATGAGAGTGCCTCGCCACCGCCCGCGCAGCATTCGAGATGTCGGGCCTCGTCCCATTGGCGACCCACATCAGGCACCCCATCACCTCTCGGAATGGCACATCTCCTGCCTCCTCATCCTCCATCACGGACCTGTTATCGTTAGCAGGGGAAGCAGGGATCGAGCTGGTGCGACAAATTTTGAATCTCTCAAGCACACTCCTGATGTAACTCTCCTGAGAAATCTCAATCGTGCCAGCCTCGCGGTCGCGAATAAATGCGCAACCAAGAAAGAACTTGACCTCACCCAATTCTTCGTAGAAAGAGAATCGCCTAGAGCTTCTACAACCACCTTGGCAAGACTCTTAGTTCCTGCATACAGAATGTCATCCACGTGAATCGCGACCATCCCTATCACCTCGTCTCCCATCATGAAACGCAGCACACAGGGGTCACACAGAGACTGCTCGAAACCAATCCTCTTTAGATCCGATACTAGCCTCTTGTAAAATGTTCTAGATGCCTGCTTCAATCCGTACAAACTCTTGTTCAGACGGACAACCTTTCCTGAAATCGAACCACAGCCAGGAGGCAACTTCATGAACGCCTCGTGATCCAACTTCGACTGAACAAACGCCTGCTCAATGTCCCAGTGGAGTAATTCCAAATCATACTTGCACGCCAATGCTACCAACAATCGAATTGATGCAGGATTTGCAGTAGGCGAGAAAGTCTCAAGATAGTCTACACCATACTTCTGCCTGAAGCCCTTCGCGACAAGCCTAGCCTTGGCCTTCACTATCTTTCCTGTTTCGTCTGCTTTTCATTTGAAAACCCATCTAGCATCTATCACGTTACAGCCTATTGGGATCTTTACCGCTAACGTGAACGTTCCTGCCCTTATCAAGCCTTCAACATCTGCAGACATAGCTCTATCCCAAATCGTGGCGTACTTCGATTGCCGGGCTTCTTGATAGCTACCAGGCTCAGACTCTACGTCCTGCACTAGTTCTTTCGGCAGTTCCACTGCGTCACCTGCTCTCTGCTCCGCCAACAGCGCATATATTATCTCTGTTGCGCAGACGGGCCCTAGAGTGGCCACAAGGCCAGATATATTCTGCTGGTTAACTGCACGGGTTTGCGCGCGAGTTCTACCTTCTCTTACTTCATTATTCTCACGCGCAGGGTTGTTGAAATCAGCTAGCTCAGCTAGATGCCGCGGACGACGAGCAACTGGAGGAGATGCCTCTGCCTCTGCCTCCTGCCCTTCCGGCCTTACAGACTCTGTATCCTGCTCTTCAGGACCCACCGACTCTAGTTCCCCCACATCTTGCCCTCCCTGCCCCTCACCATCGATAAACTCAGGTGCTGAAGACGACACAGAGGGAACGGGCGAAGATGGCACAGAGGGGGCAAACGGCGATCGACCTACCCTCTCTGCGTCAACACTTTCAACCACATCGACTGCTTCACCAGGGGGGACCACTACCTCGTTCGTTGCTGCTTCAGAGGGGACCACTGCCGGGTTATTTCGCAACAGTGTGTGGGCAACTCCCCTCCCTACAAGCGGCCATACCTCGGCTTCTACATCGTTGTCACTTTCCTCCCCTCCCTCCTCCGCGATCTCTATCGGCAACGGAGGTTGCGGTGGAGGGAGTTGTGACGGCAACGCCTCCCACGTTACATCCCTCGTTTCCTGAATAGTCCCAGCCCTCGTAAGTACTCTATAACAATCACGCGGGTGGTCTCTCATGAAGGACCGACATAAAAGCAACTCTCACCCTTCGGAAACAGATTCGACGGTCGCTGCCACTTGCAGTACGCCCGTTTCAAAAATTAATAAGGTTTAGCAGGACGAGCTTCCCCATACCACATTTCATACGGCGACTTGGAATCGGGGTTAGCAGAACAAGCCGTGTGATTAAGTGCCTCGCAAGCCCAGTGCATTGCCTCAGCCCAGAGTCTGTCAGTCTTAGGTAACTGTACATGCCCAAAAAGAACTTTCGCCTGAACACGAGCCGCCATTGCGGCCTCCTCTATCAATCCCAAGCCACGCTCTGCAACACCGTTGTATTGAGGACTGTAAGCTGGGGTGAAGTCTTGCTCAATCAAGAGCTCATTGCACACAGATGCAAATTCTCCACCGAAAAACTCCCCTCCATTGTCAGATCTAACAATCTCAACCAATGGTGGGATCCCATCAGCACGCACACTAGCAAGAAAACTCCGAAAAGCACTCGCAGCGTCTGATTTACTTCTCAGGAAATAGATCCATGCACGCCTTGTGAAATCATCCTTCACAATCATGGGGTAATACTTTCCCCCTATGGACACAACGGCCTTCTTCCCTCCCAGGTCAACATAAACTCTCCCTAACTTTTTATCTGATCTACATTTAGTTTCACGAGCAATCCCTTTTCTAATTGCCTTCGACATCGAACCCGTACAAGCATCTAGGCTACCAGTCAACTTGATACCCAGTCGCTTTGCAGTAGTACGAAGCAATCCTTCATGTGAGTGAGCATAAATGTTATGAAAGTCATTCACATCCATACTCGTTTCGTGCTTGGGGTTTGAAGGAGTGAAGGCAGCCAACACGGATCCAATAGAGTCATCACCCACACGATACGCAGTCGCAACAAGCATGCCATCGAAATTCTCAAAAGTCACATGTCCGTGGAAAGCAGTCATCACACCACGAGGACCACCAAGACCATTCCATGACTCGCCATCAAATTTTGCGCTGGGGAAAAAAAGGTTGTACCCCAATTTGGGACAGTACAGCACATTCTTCAACTCTACCAAAAACTCGTTGTCAGCAGACACGAACACCAATTCCAGAGTTCCTGAAAGATCTACCTCACAAGTCACGCCACCAATTCCCTTTACATTCTTGTGGCAAGGCTTCACATCCTTCATACACGAGAGAGAATCTGTCATGTGGAAAGCGGTACCTGTGTCTGCATACCAATCTTCGAAACACCTCTTCTTGGTGAGAGTGGCATATTCACGAATAGAATCACGAATAACACGATCACTACCGACATAGTTCCTTATCCTGTCCGCCACTTCACTATACAGCGTTGGAATATTAGCACCATAAGAATTCACCCAATTCACTAGTACAGAGTCATACCACGATGCAAGATACGTGTCATCACTCCAATCGTTTGAGAGATTTTGGGACAGAAACACCATGGTATCATTCCAGGTATCCCTCAGGTCCGAGTCAGTTTGGGACAGAAGCACTAACAACTCAGATATCTCACCGTTTTCATTCTTGGCGTCCTATGATCCGGTCTGGGAGGGATGAGCGATCACACGAGCCAGACAGTCCTTCTTCACGTGACCGACCTCCCCACACTGAATCCTTTCTCTAACCAGGGGGTCAAGTCGAAACCAATGTCAGCAATCGGGATCTCAGTCTCGGAAACAAACGCCTCATACAGATTGTTGTGCCGGGCACTTAGCAGAAAAATCTGCGACCATGAGGGGTAAGACACGTCTGTCCCATCGAAAACAGGAGCCTTGGGAACTTTGAAAGGACCCCCACCCAACTTCTCTCCTGTATCAGTAATTCCGGCCCCAGGAATCAGATTGTTTCCACTGGCGACACTTTCCCACCACCTGCTCGACGGAGTAGGTTCGGGAGGAACAGAGGGCTGGCTTCCGAGAGCCCTACCTACAGTCCCGGGAACGAAAGACTGGCTACCTACAGCCCCACTTCCAATCCCAATCGAACCAAAGCTTGCAGCACCAGCAGAGGAACGATTAACAGCGAATACATTAGGGTTCAAGCCTGAGCCAGCAAGGCTACTACTCCCAACCCCCATGCTGGACACGCCAAGGCCTTGGGCATCGCTGCCCGTACCTCCCGGGGTCCTGCCAGTAGTATCATCGGTAGAATGCGTACCACCAGCATACTCTGTTCCGCCGCCTCCCGACGCGACAGCAGACACAGAGGACTCCACTTGCTCCTTCTGTTGGTCAACAAGCGACGTGACTAGAGTCGTAAGTTGGGACAACTGCGTCTCTAGGGAAACCATCCTCTCACCAACAGCCTGCGGATTACTCTGAACTCGGCCACCCGCAGGTGTCCCCGGTTCAGCCATGATGAGACAGGTTGATCAGGCCTCTCTAGTTCAGCAGTCTAGTGTAGTCCAAGGGGACGACGGAGCAGTAGACACCTTTGACGCTATAGCGTGTTGGTAAACTCGTGGCTTCTGGGGAAAAGATGTTGTATTATTGAGCAATTGCCCTTCTGAGACAGATAGGCAAGGTGGAGTAAGCAGGGTGGGGGCGCTCGTGGGCGCGCACAACCTCACCCTCAGGATCACGCTATGCAACTACCCGATCACGCATAACACAGAACACGGCCTAATGCACTTTCAGACGTGCCACAAAACCCTCGTTGTTGCCCGTACCACAAACAATACCCCTAACATGACAATAGCCAGATAGTCAGACCTACAGCAACAATGCCTGAACCTTCCTACTGGATAAGTGTCCAATGTACCACATACCAATATACCGACACACACACCTACGGTCCATTGTATAGCTCGTACTTGTGTACAACCTACCGAAGTACCACAAAGAGTATTCCCAGAATATCCAGCATCAACTTACTACAATTGACAATTCAATATTCAAACTATCCAATCAGATGATCTACAGCAGCTCGGTCGATACACACTGCCGCTATCACCAACAGTTAAAACTCTATTCAATGCCAATCAAAGCGCATGCAATGAAATGTGGTTGCGACTGTCTTATTTCACTGTTCAGCCTATCAACTCAAACTCAATGCCGATCAAAGTGTAAGAAGTGAAATGTGGTTGAAACCGGTATCCTCTTTCACCCCTGGTCAGTGTATCAGCTCAATTAAATCTCAGTGAGATCACATCCGGTGAAATCTCCTTGTGTGCTAGTTATCAAGACGTCACTACAACCAAATGCCGAACACTAGAATCTCAAATCCGAAAACCAAACATCAGAACCGATATCATACCAGAACATAAAATTCAACAACACATCATACGAGAACATC
Source organism: Undaria pinnatifida (assembly GCA_012845835.1). Lineage (NCBI taxonomy): Eukaryota > Phaeophyceae > Laminariales > Alariaceae > Undaria > Undaria pinnatifida. The sequence continues at coordinate 6,990,496 of JABAKD010000030.1, forward strand.
AAATCCACCAACACGAGCATACCGACACTCAAGTCTCGTACTCGTATCATACTTCGTACCACATTCTCAATTTCGAATAAACGAATACCAAAACTCGCGCTCATGCCATACCGGAATCTCAAACTCAAGAATCGCATACATACCAAGACTTATACCTGATATCTACTACGAATATTATTCATAGTTTGCGCGATGCCCACAAACAAATAAAACGGACACTAATAGCAAGTGATTACGCGTGTTTTTTTTTCAAATACAGCGACACTATATTACCAAGAGATTGCTGAACATATAGTCTAACTACAATACTCCGGCTGCGATATAGAAAATTTCGTCGAAACTCATATTTGCAAGCTGTGTGTGATAGTCCGATCGACTGCGTGTGTGTCCGGTAACCGACTCCCCCGTGGCGTCTAAGGACCATCCTCTGGCATATCCAGCAGTTTAGTGCTGACACGTTGGCATGCATGTTCTTGCGTGAACCGCAACATGTAACCGCTATATTGGGAATCTCGCCGACGACGAGGCATATAATTCACTCTGTTTTCGAGCGTTATTCCATCGATTCGAGTCCTCCTACCGAGCCGAGTGTTGCGGCGAGATGCTGGCCTCGGGGTCCTATTGAGTTCAGAAGTGTAGATGTTATGATGTGGGTGGTTCAGTTCTGCGCGAAGGCACCATAATAATTCGATCGTATTGCCGAAGGTCCGAGACGAATTGTGAGCTTTTGTTTTTTTGCACGTACGAGTACGAGTAAAATAGTGCGACGGTATGACTGCAACCGGCTGCCGTCTCCTGCGGGAGAGTGCGGGAGAGCAACATATAAGAATAAAAATAAAAGAGGAGTGGGTACGAGCTTGGAGGCCACAAAAGAAGCGAAGACTGGGCGCGAGCGTGGAGCGCCGACAGCCAGATAAGTGGGAATACCTCGCAAAAAGGGTGTTCGAAGGGCCACCTGCACTATCTATCTGCATTTCAAGTTGAAGTTCATGAAAGCTTACACGGAAGCTTCCATCGCTTCCATGGAATCTTCTACGGCTTCCACGGAAGCCTTCATCGCTTCCATGAAAGCTTTTAGGAAGCTGTGGAAGCTTTCACGGAAGAAATGAAAGCTTCCATCCATGCCGTGGAAGCTTCCACGAAAGCTTCCGTGCAAGATTCTGTGAAGCTTTCATGGAAGAAATGGAAGCTTCCATGCCGTGGAAGCTTCCACGAAATCTTCCGTGCAAGATTCTGTGGAAGCTTCCGTGGAAGTAACTTCCATGGAATTTTTTTGAAGCTTTGGTGAAAGCTTCCACGGAAGTTACTTCCACAAAAAACTCCACGAAAGATTGCGTGGAAGTAAATTTGCTTTCACGAAAACTTTCACGGAAGCTTTCACGGAAGCTTTCACGGAAGTAAATAATAAATTCGAAATTAGAAATAATAATTTTCTTCCACGGAAGCTTTAAAAAAAAATCCCATGGAAGCTTCCGCGATAGCTTCCGTGAAAGAAAATTACTGCCACGAAAGCTTCTGTGAAAGCTTCCGGCATATGGTTGACATACTCTTTAAATTATATATACCTTAACCCTAATCCAATGAAACGCAACAACAACCGATGTACGGTGAAACTGTTGATTTGGGATTTTCAGTATGACAGTTACATATCAGTTTCGTGCCGGTTCGGCTTCTGAACTATTATTGGGTACCCAGTAGTACCTGGTTGGCGTTCTTGGTGGTAGACTGCTGTGGCGCTCCCGCTCGGGAGCTCACTCTTCTCGCAGGTCTTACTTACGCACGAGTTCTCTTCTCGGAGGTCTTACGCACGAGTTCTCTTCTCGGAGGTCTTACGCACGAATTCTCTTCTCGGAGGTCTTACGCACGAGTTCTCTTCTCGGAGGTCTTACGCATGAGTTCTCTGCTCGACTTGCCTCTACCCTGTGGTTGGGCGACGTAATATAATGACTTGAAACCTACCCCGTTTGGAGCTAACGAACGCTCTAGAGAGCAAACCAATTCGGTCTAGCCTCATGAGGGGTCTACGGGGAGCTCACCTCGCAAGTTGGCCGCCGGGATCTTTGGGGCGGTGGGCTGTTAGCGTTCGCGAGCAGAAAGCACTTCCTGGTCGGATAGAGGTTCGGGCGTAGACCCAACCCATATCCTAGCCCTGACCTCAACCCTAACCCTAACCCTAATCCTAACCCTAACCCCGACCCCAACCCGGACCCAAAACGGGCCAGAAATGGGTGAGAAACGCGGCTGCGCCGCTTTTGGAAAAGTATTTATAATTGCAACCTGCGGACCACCACAAAACCCTCGGCCAATGAGAGAGCGTAAAAACTATCCTCCAAGATCCGGGCGGCCACATTGTTAACTTCTGTCTACGGGTCAGCAGTATTGGAACAGGGCCGTGCTTTCATCGAAGCTTGGTGGAGAAGCAAGGGCCATGTTTGTGAAGCCAACCTTTTTCGAGATCAGCGGAGACGAGCAGCAATGCGCGAGGAGGAGTCCGGTGGGGAGAAGGAGAGAGCCACCGCTGGTATGGCAGGGAGAGATGCTGTACTGCCATCGTCGGAATTCTTCGATGGTGGAAGAGGGAGGGCAGCTAGATAGGCGAGTTGTCTTCGGACCCGGAGGCGATGTTTTCGTGGAGACCTCGTTTTCAGGGAAGAGCCACTGCTGCTGTAGACTGCGTACAGCAGCAGTAGCTAAAGCCCTACGATGGAGCAGGACCGTAGGCAGGGAGTAGCAGCAGCTGACGTCCAAGGTGATAGCTAGCGTAACCTAGGACACCCCTACCGTATACAGCGGACAGGGGGGTTTACAGCAGCAGCTAAAAGCTCTATATCGGAAGTACAGCCGAAAGGCACCCTCGCCGTGTGTTGCGAGCGGGGGGAGTTTAGCCGTGCGGCATTTATTTTGTTTTATATTTTTCGTGCGCCCTCTACTTTAGAAGGTTGGTTGTGGAGACAGCAGGTATGGGGTTATCTGCATTTCCGCGAGAAGTTGCACGGCCGCCAGCTCTGTGCTTCCTGCTGCTGGTAACAGCGGTAGGAGAGGACGTGGGGTAATCGTGGGCTGTCTGCAGCAGTACCAAAAAACGATGGGGTTTCGTCCTGGCAACAAGTCGAGCGGCATGGCCGCACGCACTCCATGATATGCAGCAACAGCAGCAGCAGGAGAGGTCGTGGAGGGAGCACATCGGTTCATTATTTGCCAGCCGGAGCTTTGTGGCTCGGCAACATCGCGGGGCGGGGGAGGGTACAGGTCTGGTCAAAGTGGTGAATATATTTTTACCATGGATTCACTTTTCGATCGAAGCATTGTTTTTGGTCGAATATTACGTTTATTTATTTACGGCAGGGATGAAGACCCGTTAAATTGCAGGCGATGTATTTGCGGTTAGAGTGGAGACCCGCGGATAGTACCATCTAAGATGCGTTCTGGATAGTACACGTAGCCCTTTTCGCCAGGTAGTTTTGAAGTATTTTTCATGTTCAAGTCAAACAGTCTTTGTAAATCCGAAAAACTTGTAGTGTTTTTCTGGTGCGAGCAGAACCCGAAGGGAACTGGTCGAGCTGATATACATGCAATAACACCTGGTAAGTTTAAAAGTGTTTTTTCATGTTCAAATCAAACAATCTTTGTAAATCCGAAAAACTTGTAGTGTTTTTCTGGTGTAGACAGGACCAGAAGGGAACTGGTGGAGCTGATATACATACAATAACGGTTTGGAGAAAAGGGTACGTAGGTGCACCATATTGAGAGGTGTACCGCTGATGTATGGTATTGGTGGTGGCATTGATTGTATTGAATTTTGCGGGTATCTCCTGTTTTGGCAGTAGCCTTCTGATTGATTGCAAAATAGAGGTGGGCCTATTCATGATTGATTGGTTGTTTTACCAACAGTATCATTTTGCGAATGCTTGCTCGGAAAGGAGGAGCGAAACACGAACTTTTTTTGCGATAGTCAAATAGTTTGCGTAGCTGGGAGGGCTTGCGCTATTCGTATCGACAATGGAGGCATTTTAATTGTTTCTTTATTGGATTATTTGGAGCTATAGCAACAAAAGCCTAAAGGACAGTATTTTCGTTTTTATGATGGTTTGCGAATGACCAATATTTCGGGTAATTACGCTTGTTGGCGAGGATATGGTTACATTGGCTAATAGTTCTTGCTGGTGTCTCTTGTTTGTGGTTGCCTACGTGCGTTGACGAGATGGGGTGGGGCATCCTTGTGACGGTACAGTACAGAGCATACGAGTACTGGTTTCAAATGAGAGAGGGGATGCAAAGTCCCAATTAGTAATTGGATTACCGATGTTGATTTTCCGAGCTTGATGGGTGGTTGCAATCTTGTTTTGGAATTCGAAGGATGAGATATGTTGAGAATTTGGTTATTTCACAAGCAAGTTGTTTAGCATTTGTTTTGCAATGAAAAAACGGGGTGGCTTGTGGATGGTCAGATACTCTTTGCATCACAGAAGGCGCAGGCTGATTCTCGCGTCGGATAAATTCTGTGTTTGCGGACAAGAATTTATGCTATATTGTTTTACCGGTATGATCTATGTATTTATGGCGGTAGTAGGGGACAACGGAAGACCTTTGTGCGGGTGACCTTGCGATCTCTGGCGTTTTATCTGTCGCATTAGGTTTTGCCCTGAAGGCGCGGCTGTTGTAATCTCTTCTTGTGATTACAATTGTTGTAAGGGGGAGTATGGAAGAAGTTTTCGCTCATGGGGATGAGTTTCCTGTTGCTATTTTTTGTTGTTTTAGGTGATGAAATTCAGTCCATTGTTGATTTGTCACTGTCTCGTGAAGAATCCGGGAGGGTGTTGATTTGGGATTCTCAGTTTGACAGTTACGTATTAGTTTCGTGCCGGTTCGGCTTGTGGACTATTATTGGGTACCTAGTAGTACCTGGTTGGCGTTCTTGGTGGTAGACTGCTGTGCGCTCTCGCTCGGGAGCTCACTCTTGTCGCAGGTCTTACGCACGAGTACTCTTGTCGGAGGTTTCACGCATGAGTTCTCTGCTCGACTTGCCTTTACCCTGTGGTTGGGCGACGTAATGCAATGAATTGAAACCTACCCCGCTTGGAGCTAACGAACAGAAAACCCCTTCGTCTCGTACACAGTATGCGTCAACCATGCTGTCGAAAAATTGGTACGTTCTACTGGAGCACAGTAGTGTACAATACAAAATATATCCGTGGGAGCTGTCGTGGAAGCCGCTGAGATTCCGTGGAAGCTGCGGAAGCTTCCATGGAAGTAAAACGTTAAATTCCGTGGATGTAGCTTCCAACTTTTCGTGGAAGCTACTTCGACAGTTTTCACGAAAAGCTGTCGTGGAAACTTTCGTGGAAGCCGCTGAGGTTCCGACTTCCGTGAAAGCTGCCGCTTGCTTTCATGGAACTCAAACCTAAAAATCCGTGGAAGTGTTTTCGTGGAAGCTTTCGAATCCGTGGAAGCTTCCGTGGAAGCACTTTCGTGGGGGCTTCCGTGGAAGCTTTCGTGGAAGCTTTCGTGGAAGCTTTCGTGAAAGCTTTCGTGGAAGCTTTCGTGGAAGCTTTCGTGGAAGCTTTCGTGAAAGCTTTCGTGGAAGCTTTCGTGGAAGCTTTCGTGAAAATGGAAGCTTTCGTAAAAGCTTCAATGGAAGCTTCCGTGGAAGTGACTTCCGCCGCATCTTCCACTAATTCCATGGAAGCTTCCATGGAAGCTTTCGTGGAAGCTACTTCCATGGAAGCTTTCGCGAAATATTCTGTGGAATCTTCCGGGATTTTTCTTCTATGGAAGTTTCCATATAATGGAAGCTTCCATGGAAGCAGTGGAAGCTTCACCACGGAAGCTTTCATGAACTTCCACGCAAAAAACAAGTAGTGCAGGAGACCGTATTCGAGCAGCAGTGAAGATATTTTACTTTGCGCCGCATTTTCCTTAATTGGCCGCATTTCAGTACATCGACGAAATCGTCGCAACCAAAACACGCTCGTCGAACCAGCGTGCCGGCGAGAACGCGTAGCATATTCACAGGGTCGAACCGAGGGCGTAGCCACAGCCTCGATGGCGACTGCTTCCACACGCCATATTCGTTTGATCCTGCTGCTGTGACAGTTGAGTCGACATCCACGAGCACCACGGCAAGCAGGAACAATTATACGACCAACATCAATGATGACGTGTACATGCGTTGACGATGAACCAAGCATCAACATCGACCGTACTCCTAGAGAGCACCCTGCTGTTAGAAGAGAACACCCTGCTGCTGAGCAGTTGGAAGTTATTGCTGAATTGGTCGCGGTTCTTCGAGGGCTTCAACGCAGCAATGTCCACACACACCCTCCACGACTGACCAGTCCGGACCCAGAACCATGTGGTGAATTCCTACATAAATTCCAAGAGTGCAGCACCAAAGCAGGCGACGCGGGCGTCACAGTACGATCCTGCATGACGTTGACGATATTGGCAGATGTTTCGGCCTCACAACACACGAATGCATTTGTACCAATATATCACCTACTGAACCGGTCGCCCCGATGGTCTAGTGGTTACCCTCGAATACTACTAGGGGTGGTCCTTGACTTCGACTTTCACCGTGACGAGATTTTACTTTATTTGCAAAAATGCAAAAAAAAAAAAAATGATCAATTAGAGTAGCGTGGATAGGCACAATTCAACGCGAGTTGACGAGATAAGAAAATGCTGATTTTTTCTCGCGATAAGAATGAAGGCACGTACCGTAGTGGGGAGGGGGGGGAAGGGCCCGCTGTGTGACCCCGAATTTGAGTTACTACTGAGAGGGAGCACGAGAGTAGTGCGAGGATGTGAAATGGAAAGGCGAAAAAACAAATGCTGGCCATGTTCTCCCTTCGTCGTCTATTTCACTTCATACCATGCACTCGGCTGCGTGCTGCATACTCCTCTCTTCGAGGATCATCGAAGGTTATCTTGCACGTAATGTACTCAAGGCGCAGAAAACGACAAACATCTCACGTGTACTGCTACACGACTCTTCTTGTCATCATGCGTGTTGCATACAATAACCTTGTACCGGCTGCATATCTAAGCTGCGCACGATACCAGCATCTCTACGCTGCGCACGATACCATTTACATCGCTTTCAAGTCTGGGGGCGTACGTCTTGCGCGCTGCCTTGCCATCCATTCACCCATATCACCAACGACCTTCCCACGGGATGCTTGTTGTTGTTATTGTATGCACGTATTCAAACAGAGCATCCCAGTCTCAATTTCGAACTTACCCCTTCTTTCGACGATAGGATTTTGTGATAAGTCGTGGTGCCGGGAAGGTGTCAGGGAAGGGACGCAGGGGCATCCGCTTCAATTGGAGACAGCACCGGTTCTTCTTTGTAGATTTGTTATTATTGGCTTTGAGCTATGAGAAGCTCGAGAAGACAGGAAAGGAGGAGTGAGAGCATGGGGGTGAGGTGAGTCTCACAGAGTTTGCTTCCCCCCAGCATTGCTGCTCTGCTCTCTTCTGGACCGTTACCTATGGAAAGTACAAGGAACGTTCTCCTAGATGATCTATATTCCTATGGGTGCTCAAGGCGCTTACATCTATCTATCTTGTCCAGAGGAGGAATTTCCCATTGCTGCGAACTCTCTTGTGGTATAAGCTAGCTAGATTCTACAGGTTATCTTCTCCACTCAGAATATTCCGTTTAGGAGAATCTTCTTGTGGACGAAGATCAGGACTCTGCGGGCTATCTTACCGAATCTATTGCCAGCTATACTGACACTCTGTTACGTTAGCCCACCCTGAATAGCCGTATATGCAGACGTCAAGACGGTCGAAGGGTGACGACAAAGTTCATCCTAAAAGACCGGGAAATGGGGTCGAAGATGCGGCTATTCTAAACAAAGACATGATGAGGTTATAGATTCCCACACCTCGTAATGAGCCCCAACGCCACGGATAGGACCATTCACGAGAGCAAATCGCGGCAATAAAGTCCATAACAAGATAGAGGAAGACAGAAGACCCAGAATGAGGCAACCTAAGTAGAGCAGCCGAGCTCTTGCTTAGGCTCCCCCCCTCTCCAACCCTCTCCACGAACCCGTTCTCGCCGTCATATACGGCTACAGCTTCAATTTGGCGCTATCGCAATACCGCGTCTTGGGACTTTCGTCACTCCTTCATAATAGCCATGTGTCAACCATGAACAGTACCGCGACGTGAACCAAACAATACCTTGTGTACGAAAACCACATATCTATATATACTTTGGTTTACGGTTACTATTTCCATTTATAAAGTTCATACTCACAGCTCCCGTTTTTCATTTTTTTTTTTCTTTTCACGGTTTAAATTATATACTGTACGAGGGTGTGTTTTTCTTATTTTTTCGTCAGACGTATATAATACTATACTAGACGCGTGCTACAACTGAGGTCGCACTTTTCGTCTGAAATGTTTTCTGAATGACTTAAGACACTCCTTAACCCAAAATCGTCGGAAGTACGCCATTTTTTTCATGGTTCTCGTTGTGTACCTAGGCCATGGGATTTTTCATCCTGCAGCAGTTTTATGTTTCTGCAAATCAGTTTTTGGGAGAGGTCTTAAGCTCCCAAATCGAGGAGCCTCAGAAAAAAAGTGGTACACCTCTATCGTAGCACGCGTCACTAAACTGAACGCCCCCCCGACCCCCCCGGCAAGAATGTCAGATGGTCAAGATGGCCAAGCGGTGACAAGGATGTCATAATCTACGCCTGACGTCAACAAAACATGTATGAGCATTATCAGTTAAACTGTGAAGTTCATCATGTCCCTCTGGCCCTGCCGCCGTGGGTGCAGGAGGGCCAGTTAGTTCCCTAGTTGAGATGCTAGACTGAAGAATGAAAGAGAACACCGGTTGCAACGACTTTCGCTGGGTGCTTTGATGGGGGCATGGGATGGAATTGATATAAGATGAAGAGCGAAAGAGGATACTAGTGGCAGTGACATTTTACTGCAAGTACGCCTTGATTGGCTTGACAGACTGACCAGTAGAACAGGACACCAGTTGCAACGACATTTCACCGTAGGAGCGATAAGTACGATCCCTTGTTTGTGGGTTACTGTTATCTCGTTCAATTAGTTTTTTTCTAAGTATGTACTCGGTACTGAAGATATTTACGTAACCGTGCCGAGGAATACGTAGAGACAACATGCATGTTTCTCCCACTGGCATGGTATAGGAGGTGCCCATGCTTTTACCGCTCGCTCCTGTGATACTATACACATTTTTTTTTACTCGTGTACGTCTCGTTGTCAATTTTTGTCGTCTTACCAAAAAATCGACTGGAAACCTGCTCGACGGGAGAGTGACCCAAAGTTACCAGAAAATTGACTGCATATTAATATTTTTAAAGTGTCAACGAGATTCCTATAGGCAAGGGTGTTGTACGTCTCCGTGTGCAAGGGCTCTTAAAAATTCAAGTAAGTAGAAAGTTTAATATAAGGTTCAGAAATTTGATGCCGAGGGGAAAAAAGTAAGAGTAAACTCATAGGAACTACCACCGCAGTGAGGCGGGTTGCCAGTTTTGAGGAGTGCTGTCAGTTGTCACTTTTCAGCAAAACGTCAGGACTTTTCAGCTGAGAAACTTTCAAAATCGATGAAATGAGATTAATTTTGCGTTTTACAAAGTTTTTCGTTGTATTATATGTTACCAGAGCCTCAAAAACTTTAGGTGCATCCCTACCGTAGCGTATGTTACTAATGGCTATTTGTTCAGCAGCAGTCGTCTAACCCCCCCCCCCTTCTCCAATCACTCACAAAACGAAATAATGTGCGCGACGGTTGCCGGACCTGGCCTGGCCTCGGAAGGATGCCACCCAGGATATAGCGGGGGACGGGGGTGCACTTCCCACGTGCGACGGGCGTACGGGCTATGATCGACTACGACACCAATCGAATAATATTCGCGTACCAATCGGATGTTATCCGCATACCAATCGGTAAACCCTCACACACCAATCGGTAAATCCTTGAACACCAATCGGATAACCCCCTTACACCATTCGGAAAATCACCAGGCATCGATCGAATAATCTCCACACACCAACAGGGTACTGGCCACACACCAATCGGACAATTATCGTACACCAACCGGGTACACTTCACGCATCAATCAGATATTTTTCACGACCAAGGGGCCTACCAACGTTCTTGGAATTTTGTTAGTGAAGGTCGTACATTCCAACATTCGTGCGCGGTTGTATACAGTTCATACACTATATTTACTAAACACAGTACTGAGCATGCCTCGACCATGTGTGCGTGCACATGATACGGCGGCGTTGAATGCAGCATATAGCGCAATCCCTCCCCAACTACAAACAGCTACGATAAAGGAATAACAGAAAAATCGCAACGCCACGAATTGGGGGAACGGATGAAAATAAATCAGCGAACCCCACCGTCGATGCTGCAGGTTATACCTCATGAGCCAGGGCTAGATAGTGTTGTGCTCCTTTGTATACTACGTACACCAGGCCTACAATACTACCGGTTTCAGGTTGGATCCACGACGAATGCAGAGCGGAACGTGTTGATTACGTTTTCTTCACGCTTTCCACCCTCGCCCCCTTATCTCCCTTCCTCTCTATACCACCCTCTCTCCCTCCCCCCCTCCTGCTCTATCTTCATCTTCTTCGCCAACCTCTTCCCGACGCTGCATCCCGCGGGTAAGCAATTCACGTATCAATCTCCTACCCGGTTCATCAGTCAAATAAACAGCGGATTGCAAAAAACAAAATTGTATCGTAGTCCGCACCCACGTTTTGTGCACCAATGGGCAACCGAACGCCAACCATCCATCTGATCCACCACAGCGGCGCCGCGCCTTACGTAACGCACAGTCACCTCACGACCAACCTGCCATCTCGGGCACTCCGAACAAAGCCTACGTGTGGTAGGAGAGGATACCCCCGTATTCACTACCAAACATAGGCCACTCGCGGGTACTTCGCTCAGCACACGGACATAGCACGTGTTTTGGTGGAGCAGCGTTCCAAGCGATTCGGTAACAGGTGTGTACCGCGAAACGAAAAATAGTTAAAGCTTACTATGGCAAAGCTAAAAGGTGGCCTCTCGAGCGAGCCCATAACCCGCCTACCGCCCAAATGTTGGAGGTGTCTCTGGTAGGAGTAGGGACGGTGCTCGGTCTCGACAGGAATGCGTGGCCAATGGGCTAATGACTTGATGGGGCAAGAAACAAAAGAGTATGCCCCCCCCTCCCCTCCCCCCGCCCGGTAGCCTTGGTCTCCGGCGACAGAACAGAGAAGCTTCCGGGCTTCATCGCATACCAACGGCAGCAAAGATCGCCCTGTACACCCTCGACAGTACAACCAACAACCATCTCAGAGTTCCGACTATGGTCAACAAGCTCACCGATAATAAAACATCAGCGTCGCCGGTGCCCAACAAACGCGTGAAAATCCCGCACACGAGACGTTTCCGATGCAAAGCTCACGCCCCACGGCTAAGGAAGTTGGTTGAAAAACGGCGGACAAGGCCTCCCAGATTCACGCGGCCGGGTGGAGCACTACCTGCGGATGCCTGTTTTCCCGCCATGACATAACCACTACCACCGTCACCGCCGCCGCCACCGCCACCGCCACCGCCAACCCAGGCTACAGGTACCTGGTTCCCCGTCAGCCCCAGAGGAACGAACTCGGTGCAGGTCTCCTGCATGATCATGTAATCCATCCATTTCCTCCACGTACTCCGGTGGTTGCTGAGGCTCGACACCATTCCAAAAAAGGCGCCTCGTTGGGCGACGGGGCGGGCTGTCATCGGCCGCCGCCCCTGCCCCCGCTGCTGCTCCGCCCGCCGCTCGATGAACTTCCAAGTTTCCCTTTCACTGTGGGCCACGCGACACTCTTGCACCCCTGCGTCGGCATACCGCTGAACGAACGGTCGAATTACCGCTGCAGCATCGTCTCGTGCAATCACTAGCGGGTGCCATGTCACCCGGCGCGCCGCCTTGCGATCAGCAGCAGCAGTGGCAATGGCAGCAGCGTCTACTTCTTCTTCTCGAGCCGTCTTCTCCTTGAGGGCTATAGCTTCTTTCTCCTGATCGAGAGCGGAGCTGGAAACTGCCGGCGTGCCCCTTTCCTTCGACAGCGGTTTTTGTTTTCGAGACTCCAACACGTTGTACATCGCTTGCTCGTGGAAGTTACTGCTGCGACGGGCGCTTTCCCCACTCCAGAAGGCGCCGCCGACTCGAGAGTTGTCCTCGAGAAAACCAGAGAATCCTCCTCCGACCTCGTAGCACGACCGCTGGAGGTCGGGCGGTGGCGGTGGTGAATGGAAGCGCAGGTTCGGGGCGCCAGCCGTGTCCTCCTATGGTCGAAAAGAGTGGCAAGAGGACAAAAGAAAAATCGGCGGCGGTAGTGTTGCGTTATAAGGGTGCTGGGCGACGACATTCGCGGGGTCAACCTCCCTGTACCTCAAACGATGTCAGGTTTAGTTGTTATTACAGTTAATATTATATTTTTGCCGTCCGATAATGTAGGGTAGATCCCTTTCCGATAGAAATCGAAAGACTTTTGTCCGTACAACAGTGGTACCTCTGCTGTGACTCTCTGCCAGCCACTTCCCATCTACCTTCCACACATCTTCTCGTTTTTAGCAATATGTATCCTATTCCTCCTCTAGTTACCATCGTTATTTGCCGCCATCCAATAATGTACAGCTTAATCGAACGCCGATCACTCCTAAACAGCTACAGGAGGAAGAAAATCCTAGGAAAACAAACACGAAAGCCTATCGTACAAGTCTACTACCAGCTCCAATCGCTTTCTACTTCCGGCTGTAAAAAACGTGTATGGCACCGATTGGTTCAAGCGCGATAACGAGATGGACCTCTTCCTACCCGCAAAGAGCGACTATTTTAGTTGCCGGGGTGTACGTCGTGGCATACCTTATATAGGAACGATGGCATAGCATACCCCGACTCCCCACCGTGATAGGCGCCACTCAGCGAGGCTTAGCGAGGCCAGAAGCAAAGCGCGGAAAAACATGTTTTCAACAGGCTGCTTCATGGTAAACGCTCGATTTTTTCTCCCGCACTAGTGGCGCTTGTTTATCTAGCTAGTCGATTGTCATGATTTTTTGTCACGCTGACCCCCATGAACAGCGGAGCATGTATAGAATTGGCGTTCAATTCAAAAATAGCAGTTCTAGCAAACTTTTATTCGAAAGGCTTAAAAATATGACGGAGATATGATAGTGGTCAGAGTGCACATGTGTTGATAACTTGAATTGTATGCGAACCTGGTATAACAGACAAGCTCATGGGAGGTTTTCCTGTTGTCTTCTCCTGAAATTGATACTAACATTCTAAAATTTTGCACGATGGCAAAATTGATAGTGGCTGCCAGGTACCAGGTACCATGGTATAAGTTAAGAAATATAACATTTTCTTCTTTTATTGGTACCATCTCGAAAACAATATTCAGGGTCTAACTCCAACAAACGGCGTGAACGATTGACGGGGAAATAAGTTGAGCATTCAGCGTGAACCAGCCTGTACATTGTAGGAACGATGGCATATCTCGACTCCCCACCGTGATATAGGCTCGAATCAGCGAGATTTATTAGCAAGGTCAAAACAGCAATCATGGGTAGAAACCAAAACAACAATGTGCGTTTTAAGCGCCCATGCACGATTCCGTGCAGGAAACACGATCGGCAACCAAACTAAAAATGTACGTTTCAAGCGTTCGTTCAACAAAAACCGTGCGTTTAATACAGGTATAGGAACCAGAACAATAACGCACGTCTTAATCACTCGTTCACGAAAATTGCGCAGGAAACACGGTTAGAAACTAAAAAAAAAACTGAGCGTTTCAAGCGTTCGTTAAACAAACGCCGTGTAATTAACACGGTTATAGCAGCCAAAACAATCATGTGCGTTTGACGCACCAATACACGAAAACCGTGCATGAAACAAGGGTAGGAAGGTAGAAACCTTAACATTATGTGCGGTTCAAGTGTGCATTCACGGAACACGGGTACAGAAACCAAAACAAAAACTGCGTTTTTCAAGAAGCATTATTTCACGAAAAAACGCGCATGAAACACGGGTATAAAATCAAAATAACAAATATCGTTTTCAAGGGTCAGCTCACTGGGGGAAAAGCGCAGTCTTCGCACAGTATACGCGCACCTTCGAAACCCTCGAACGACTCGCATCGTGTGGTGAGCTGGCCATGGCACCACCCCTGCTTCGTCCCGGAGATATCGATGCGCCTCGCGCCGGCGGTGAGGCTGAGGAGCGCGAGGAGGGCGACCGACTCGGTGAACACGATGGACGACCGCGAGGAGAAGAGGGAACGCGGCGCCGCCCTCGGGTTGATGCCGACGACCGCAGTTTGGCGCTCGAAGCATCCACGGCAGATGGTGTTGTTGTGGGCGCAGATGAGTTTCCCCCGGCAGCTGTTGGGAGCGCCGCCTTACTCTTCTCGCTCGTAGCCTGCCGGCCACCACCACACGAGGTGCTAGGCCTGAAGTAAAGGGGATCGTGGGGTTGTACGCTGGAACGGCCCGTGGAGGCAATATACGTCGACCGATCGGCGCTCGATACCACTACCGACGGGGAGGAAGAGCATAGCTTTTGCACGGAGGCGTTCTTTTGGGCGTCTGCAACGCCGACCACCAGGGAGTCGTCCAATTCCGTGCTCCTAGAACCGTTACGCCGGTATTCTTCACCCTCTTGAGACATCGACGAATCAACCAAGCCGAGGTCCGCGGGGTGCGATGGGGTGGTGATGTTACCGTTCACCGGGGGAGTGACGGCATCAAACCTATCTCGTCGTCCGACAGATGATCCCGCCGTACACAAGTCTGCCGCAGCGTCATGCGGCGACTTCTCCGCACAGAGGGACTTTTTTTTGGGCCCGGCGAGGGACCCAGCCAAAATATCATCCCTCGATGGGCTTTTGATGTACGAACTCTCGAACGTCACGTTCTTCTTCGCCGATGTGCCAGCAGCCTGACGATATCGTCTCTCGATGATGTCGCATTCTTGCGCGGGCTCGTTGTCGGTTGGCGATCTGTTGGTGACCTCGACTGCCGAGAAACTAATCGACGATCTCCCACCGCTGGCGCTGATCGTCTCCGTGGTTCCGACAGGCAAATTCCTTCCGTTGTCGCAAACCGCGTCCACCCTCGAGATCATGGAGGGGGTAGTGGGTATCTCTAAAATGGTGTTGATGATAGATGTAGGTGGCTCTTTGAAAGTGGGGGGAGGGGCGTCGATTGCCGTTGACAAACACAGCAGAAGCTTCGACGACCGTATCTCGCCCACCATATGGTCCGCAAGGGCATTTAGAACCCCTCGTCCCCTCTCCCCGCAGTCCCTTAGGTTCTGCAGAACCCTCGTCGTCAACGGTGGCTTCGCAAAATTTGGCTGAAAGACTGTTAACCCCGTGCCGGGCCACACGCCACCACCGACAATGTATGCCTTGACGACCTCCCTCATCGCGCTTATCTCAATATCGACGCACTCGCGACGACGGAATTCAGGGACGCTGCTGGATAACGCGAGCGCAGATACGTCTACCAGGGTGGCGGTGGCCAGGGCTACGTCCGAGAGACGTTGTAGGGCACCGTTGAGGGCGGCTATTATGTGCACCACCTCTTCTGATGATAGACATATTGAGGTTGGCCTGTGTTGTTTTGCCGATGTAAACGGCCACCCCAAACTGACTCTCGCTCGGTCTCCCTCTATTCTTCGGCGACCTTCGTACCTGGAAAAGTTGAGCGGTGGGGGAGGGGGTGGGGGGAGTGGTAGAGGGAGGGGGAAGGAGGGGTCGAGGGGGCGGGGAAGGGGGGGCGGGGGGGAGGGAGCGGGGGAGAGGGGGGAAGAAGGGGAGGGGGACGCGGGGACGGGGGGAGGCAGGGAGAAGGGGGGGCAGGGCGGGAGGGCGAAGAAGGCGGAGAGGGAGGAGGGTAGAAGGGGGGATTACGGCTGCTGCTGGCGTTAAAATTTGCATTTTGGCCGACCGCGTAAACCCCTTCGATGGGAACACAACGCTATTCATAATCTAACACCACAGCGCTTGGCGCAAAGCAAACGTGCGCGATCACAAGACCAACAGTTAGTGAATAAGAAACTGTGGCAGGATACGATCTTACTTTCCTGCAGAATCGGCCGATCTCAGCGAAGGAATCGCTACTGTCAGATTTTACAACACTCAATGTATAATTTGGGTTCCTACTCGATGTTAACGGTGCATTATAGTCTCGCTTAATCTGCAATGAACAAAATAACTACTTACCGCACAACGGCTCTACTTGTGCTTAAACTACATAAGCTCAGATTCGAAGGAGTTAATTGTCAATTTTCCAACCTCCAGAAAACGCAGACAGCAAATACTTGCCTTGGGACCGAAACACCCGCAGACGTCATAACCGCGGCGAGCATTGTAGCGCACAGCCTGACAGTGTACCTGCAGTGAGGGCCGGACGCGCCAGAAAAAAAACGAGAAACGGTTTGGGCGTGAGCGAGACCCTGCACGCCGCAAAAGAGCTAAGGGGGTATCATGATTGTGTTGGTCATTTTGCGGTGGTGTTGCTCATTTTTCGACGGTTTCCTTTGTTTTTCAATATATTTATGTTCATGTTGCGGAGGTAGTGCTCATTTTTCAGTGGTGCTGTTCATTTGACGGTGGTGTTACGGAATGATACCCTCAGAGGTCCTCGGCGTTTGAGCCCTGACCGTACGACATGTGCCCACGGCCAGGTGGCACGCAAAGGCAAGATTACAATTATCCGCAGGAACTCGCGTAACAGGGTAATAGCAACTGTCGTCAACTTGCATGCGGTGGTGGTCGTGTAATCCAGCTTCCGCGATTTCGGAAGGGGGGGAGGATTATTTGGCGCGGTGTAAACTAGAAACTCGCATTTGCTCGCAACACTATGCCAGGTATACTGTTATATGCACGTAGCACAACCACACACTTTAAGCAAAAATAAAGTCCTCTTCAGTCAGCTAGCTGCTGGGGTCGCGGGCGCGGGCGAAAGCGGCACAAGAAGCGGTTTAGTGCAACGAAGGGTAGGAATATTTGTGATAGGCTTCGCGCCAGAATGGTTGGGCGGGTTTGCGCACCTTTATAAAACTCACACCAGGATGGTTGAGCGGGTTGGGGCGGGTTGGCGCGTCTATACAGAATTGGCAACACCGGGTTTGTTTCTACGGGCTAGATTATGTCGACGAGATAGCAACAGCAACAACAACAACGACAACAACAACAATTGTGGTGGGTAGGAGTAAATTCTACTGCGTGTTTGGTCTATTACCCAAAAGGTCGCCTGATAAGGGCCACGTGTTTCGTATGATGCCACTTCGTTGTTGTGGTGGTTCGCTCTGGCGAGAAGGCAGTTTGCGGGACCCGTGTGTTGGTGGGAGCTTAGAGACAGTGGATTCGTGGCTGGCTTTGGCAACAAGGCAGTTCAAGGATCAGGGAATCAGGGAATGGTGCGTCGGTGACACGGTGGACACAAACAGAGGGGTTTCATCAAGAAAACATCGCGTGATACCACTCGGGAAAAAAAAAACTGTCCCCTGCTATATACAAACGTTGTATTACAAACATCGGTTTTCCTGGCACAACCCAAACCTGGCACAACCCAGCCACTGCTGTGATGTGGTGGCTCGCTTTGGCGAGAAGGCAGTTTCAAGAATCAGGGAATCGTGCGTTAGTGACGGCTGACACAAGCAAAGGGGCTTCACCAAGCGAACCACGCGTGATACCACCGGTGAAAAAAACATATTGTCCGCTGATACAAAAATGTGTCTTAAAATTCCAGGGGCACGCGCGGTGAAGGTCGTTGCGGGAAAATGTGGTCGGGACGGGAATGGGAAACCGTATGACATTTTGTTCCCGACCGCGAATCCCGACCATTCCCGTCCTTGCGGTTTCTGTTCCCACCGTCTACCGTCCCGCCGTAAGTTTTTTTGTTCCCGTTCCGAGTGTTTAACATCCTGCTGCCTGTTCCCTTCCCGACCGTTTCCCAGCCCATCGCCTGGCCAGTTGTTCCCATCGCATCCCGACGTTCGCACACAGCTTCTCCCATCCCGCATCTCACTGCTGGGGAGGTTATTTCCAGTCCATCTACAACCAGATTTCTCATTTCCTCATCATATGACCATCATGCATTTCTTGTTTTTTTGTTTTCGCTCTCATTCCATATACTATATTTGCATTTTTTTTTTTTCTCTTTCTCCTCCCTCCTTTGTCGTAACTCAGACACAACATCAATAAACAGGCTCTTCTCCTCCCTGCCCACTACACACGTAGTGCATGCAACTTTGGATGCAACAACAGAGATAAGATTACTGGACTGCTGGGCACTGCAGGTCTTTTATGTATGATACTTACCCGCCCTCTTTAAATCAAATACTTCGAAGGATGAAAAGTTGTTCGTATAATAATACCTGGTATGCTGTTTTAAACCAAATTTGAAATTTGAAATATTTTTACGAAAACGGAAAAAAACAGGCGGGAAACATGTCATCAGCTATCAGCTGTCAGCTGTGAGTATATCAAATAAACCAGAAAAATACGCGTACACACAAGACATGGCAACCATGGAGCTTGTGGAGGTGGGTGGTGGCGGCAGGTCTGCGTACTACTGGGAGGCTGAAACAAAACCAAGCCCAAAGTGTTCCCGATCATAACCCCGGCCGTGTTCCCTACCACATTCCCGATCCATTTCCCTAACCATTCCCCGATCCTGTCCCGTGCCGTCCCACAAAGAAATCGTGTACTATCCCGTTCCGTCAACCAAATGGCTTCTCACCTCCCCGTCCCATTCCCATCCCGTGCGGTAAACAAAAGAGAACCTTTTCCCATACCGTCCGTCGGAACGACCCAAAACTAAATTTTGCATGCGGCGGGCGAGATGGTCCCATCCCGTGCCGCGGGTGCTCCTGGAAAACTCTTGACAAGAACTCAGACACCTGTCTGTGCGGTACATCGGTTTTCCTCGCACATTCCAAACCTGGCACAACCCAGCCATTGCTGTTCTATGTATGGTGCCTCGCGTTGGCGAGAGGACAGCAGTGAGGAATATGGTCGCTCGCTTTGCCGGGAAGGCGGTTTTTGAGGGATCCGTGTGTTGGTGGGGGCTTAGGGGCTTAGTCAAATAGTGGTTTCGTGGCTCCCTCTGGTAAGAAGGCAGTTTCGGGGAGTCGTGTGCTGGTGGCGGCTGACACAAACAAACAAAGGGGTTCAGCAAAAGAATCCCGACTGATAACACCCGGGAAAAATTGTTCCCTGTTACAAAATTGTTGTTCCAAAAATCTTGGAAATAAGTCATATGTCTGTGCGGTACATCGGGTTTCCTGGCACAGCCCAAACCTGGCACAACCCAGCCACTGCTGCTGTGCTATGGTGGCTCATTTGGCGGGAAGACGGTGCCATGGTCGCTTGCTTTCCCCAGAAGGCAGTTTGAGGGATCCGCGTCACAGTGGCTTCCGGTACCTACCCAACCTAACCTAACCTAGCGAGAGCACCGTGTTTAGGTGTCTCTGGTGGTCCCAGCCTAACCCACCCACCTGCCCACGAACCCACTCACATGCCCACCCACCCACCCACCCATCCGTGCTATCGAACCTCCAGCCCAACCCAACCCAAGCAAACCTAGCCCACCGCACCCCAACCCAACCCAACCCAATTTAACCCAACCCAACCCAACCCAACCCAACCCAACCCAACCCAACCCAACCCAACCCAACCCAACCCAACCCAACCCAACCCAACCCAACCCAGCCCAACCCAACCCAACCTAACCCAACCCAACCCAATCCAACACAATCAAACCAAACCAAACCAAACCAAACGCAACCCAACTGAAATTACTTTGCTGTCATTGTGAGTTGGTGCGTGTGCGACTCAAATGGGTTGACTACCAGTACGTGTATATTTTAACGACACGAGATGTGTGTGCTATTGATAGTGCGCTGAGAAAATTGGGTACAATGGGGGGTCTCTTGGATTGCATAGTGTAGCGCCGATGCTTCGGACCAGGGTTTTCGCCCCCGCCTCTCTCTGTTTGCTCTCCTCGTGTGGCGAGATCGCCGCTAAAACGGCACGCAAGACAGAGGCACGGCTGATCCCAACAAAAAAAACAGTAGTCGAACGATGCTCACATACGGTGCGGTAACATCGTACATCCCAACAGTCATGTATATCATGCGAGTTTCAGCGTGAACCCGACGTGCATTTCAACAGCAGTTACACACCACGACGTTGAACGAGAATATAACAATCGCAATGGAATCAGATGGACTTAGTACAAAATTCAAACGTACTTTATGTTGAAACCCAGCTTGGTAGGATTACGCGCGCAGCTTTTCTACAATCAAAGCCCACGCCCAACCCAACCAAGCTGTCGCGATGTGCTCACCCAAAATTCGCAGTCGTGTCCATGGCCGAGGGGGGCAGCTCGTCTATGTTGCACGTTGGCGCCCCGACGACGATGGCCATGCCTCTTCGATTTCGTGAACTGCCGCAGCTGCCGTGCGCTCGAGGCAGATCACTTGTTTTGTGCTTTCTCAAACAACTTTTTTGCGATGGGCACGCGTACATCAGAAGTGAAGACACGATTTTGGCCCCGTACTCCGCACGCTGCAAATCTTTGGTCGTGCAAACGCCGGCACGTTTTCCCCACAGAAAAGTGCTCCCAGTGCCACACGTTCGCAGCTAGCCCCGAGGATGGGCGCTTCTGGGCTCTGGGATTCTGGAAAGCGTTGTATGGTTGTGCCCGGCAGGGCAGGTACTATTAACAGATTAACAGCAGTACGAAGGAGAAAACGCTAACGAATCTCGGCGATGATTGGTTGGTGGGTTGGAAATTAAACGCGGCGGGATACGCACACGACACGCGGCGGAATAAAGCTTCTCGCAACAGGTCTACTATGGACGGAGATATAAAGACCACTTTGTATTTATACTGATCATAAATAAAGAGGTTCCTGTATGTTTGCCCAAATCGGCGTCGTCTATCTGCTATCTTTTGTCTTTTGGCTTTGGGCTCTCGTGTGTCGTCTCGCGAGCTAAACATGATCAGCAACTCCGGCAAGTGCAAGCCCTGCGCGAGCCGCCTGCCACGATCACAACGTGTTGCTAAAGCTCTAGAAAGCTATTAGTCTAGACTATAGAAACGGTTAAGCTAATTATCTTGTTTCTACTCTGCTTCCCGTGTCATGTTATTGTACTCCACTTTATAGACGAGACTAGTAGTAGCAGGTACAACTGCCATGGCCTGCATATATATGGGCAGAGCTTGTCGTGTACCATGGCAGCAGCATAGTAATAGCAGCGTGTTCGTAAGATGGTCCAGTTGAACCTTTGGTACTATCACCCAAGCAGGGGAGGCACCTCGACCTACATACCAGGTATCATCCACGAGGTCATAAGCCTCGGACTACGCGCGATCGAAGCATTACGCACAGCTGCTGTCCTGTTCTCCCCGCCGCGTCGAATTTCTCAGTACTGTAAATACTCGACCGGCGAAACGTCGTACTGGTACCAGATATGTCGCTGTGGCAGTCATTGGTTACGCGTACATAGCACAGGATACCTACCAGGTATGTATCTACTAAGAAAAACAGGAGATTTAGCTAAATACGAGATTCACAAGAAGATATAAGAAATTCGGGTGCCGTTATACTGCTTGCTGAAGCTATACGAGTAGGTTTGTTGGGGCCGTTCTTATCGGAGATGTGAATTTCATAAATTGAAAATCTTCCTCTTTTTGTCCAGGATTTCCACGAAAAAACGTCTGATTTTTATTATCGAGCGCGAGGTTGTTTGTCTTTTTTTTCGTGATTTTTGAAAGCCGAGCCATGCAGCAAGACCGCCACCACCCACACCAGCAGTCACGCTCGTCGTCACACAGCAAGCATTAGCGAACATCCCGGAAGACCGCAGAGGAAAGCACCCAGGCCAAGTAGATTCGTGCAATCCAGCAACACAGCAGCCGCTGGTGTCAGGAGCATGCCGAGCACGACGAGGACACCAGCGATAGCCTTCTTAATGTTTCTGCGCCTCGTGCCTGGACAATTGGGAAGGCTGAATCGTTGTCTCGTTCCATTCGAGGATGAGTCCTCCGGAGGCCCAGGCCGCTTCCTTCCATCGGCCATAATGTTGGACCACCCTGGTCAACGTTTAAAGCTACCCGATGGTCCCAGCGTTGAGCCACGGCGCTTGTCGGAGCACTGCCTTCGAAATATGGAAATCAACGACAGGATTTCCTAATTTGTGATTGTTAACTTTTCCTATTTTTTGGGGCTGAAGAATTTAACAAATTAGCACAGAACGCCTCCGTATTTCAAGACACGTTTCACAAATATGGCACTTTAGAAAACTTAGGAAATTTAGGCCAAAAAAAAGGTCTCCGAGATAATAACGGCCCTTAGGGCCCGAATTAACGAGGAATTTGCCAAATCGAATTTCGATTTTTTTTTTCTAGTTTCATGAAAAATTCACGAAAAATTGAACTTTGGTTCTTATCAAGGAACGGCGCAGTGCGTTCTAGGAAATAAAAAAATTCAAAAAACGCAAAAGGGTCAACGAACACCCGTGGGCAACGACCGAGGCGAGCGATGGCTCGCGTCCTCCCCGGAGCGCCGCGGCTAGCCGAAAATTCTTTTGGCCAGCAGCGGCTTGGAGGCTATGGCTCTAGGTGTCTCTTGGATGGGCTGGCGCCACCCCGCCGCCCCACACGGGCAGCGGCGACGGGGATATAGCGGTCGAACTTCTGAGCGAAGTCATCATGTGGTAGTTGGTCGTGTAACTTTCGAGGTGCAGGGCGACGAAAAACTGGGTTTGCGGCGGTCTCGGTTGTTTTCGAAGCGTCGCAGGCGGTCTAGGCTGTGCTAAGGACCTTCGGAGGCCGCGCTGCGGCTGCTCCGGTGGTCCTACCTCTCGCAATGTTGGCTTCTCGCCTCTCAATCAGCCGACGACATGGCATCAACTCGCGTGGCCGGCTTCGGTTACACAGAACAAGCCATGTCTAGGTGGACAAACTCCCTAAATTCAATTTCGATTTTCGACAAAATTCGACCGAGAAAGTCTTTTTTTACTTCTTTGTTGAATTTGATTTTTCGTAATAATTCTGAGAACGCCTGCTTGGTGATTCATTTCTTGACCAATCAGATGCAAATTAAATTCAATTCTATAAAAAAAAATCGAAATTCGATTTTGCAAGTTCCTCGTTAATACGGGCCCTTAGTGTAGAACGCACCCTTTCTCAAATAATGTAGAGGGTCTCCACAGTTCAAAAACCTGACCGAAAGCAGAAATTCTGACCTAATTGATTGCTCCGCGTTTTCGGAGGGGGTTTCGTAGGGCTGTGAACCGGTTTCATTTTACGACGACTAATAACTAGTCGCTAGTCGGCGCCAGCCGACTTGCCGACTAAAGTCAGGCGAGCGAAGCGAGCCAAAAAAGCCCCCCGTGGCGGAGGGGGACCCGCTGGAGGCGCTCCCGGAGGGCCCGCCGGAGGCGCCTCCAGAGGATCCCGTTGAAGGCGCCGCCGGAGGCAAAACATACGCTAGTTGGCTTCATTTTACGCAAGAAAATTGCAAAAAATATTCACATAAGCTTCAAACGAAAAATCGAAAAAGTTTCAGTTTACACCAGAAACGCACAAAAACCGAGAAGTACGACGCATGTACGAGGTAAGTCCAACCCCAGACTAGAGGAACGTGACAACAGTTGTTTGAGCCGCACTACAACCTGGCGGGGATACGAGCGAAAAATCCAAAAACTCATCACCAAGATAGCGGTGCAAAATTATCCCCAACAAGAGAAAGGTCTTGAATCCCTCCGTGATGTTATTCGTTTGTTAATGTCTTCCCCCAACCTTGCGCGAAACGCGGGCGTCGATGTCGCCCGCAAGTCCTCAACGATCGATTTTCAGACCTGTCGATGATGAACCGAACTATCTTGCTCGTGAATGGCTTGACACCGTCCATGTTGGCAATGATGCTCCCCGCATCCTCCTCGCTCGAGCCCCGCCACTGCCTCCCCCTTTGCCACCCGCCCCACGCGCCTCACGTTCTTTCAGGGCCTCGCGATGCCCTTTCCACTTCGTGTCTAGATGCTGCCTCAAATGGGCGGGGGACCCGAACCTAACCTTGGCATCGGTGAAATCGCCGTTCGCCTCGCAAAACTTGCACACGGCTATGCCAGGGAGCGAGTCCTTGAGGTGGACCATGAAAAAAATCCACAGCGGATTGAATGTGAGCGACTTGCTGCGCCTCCACTCATGCTGCACGAGGTAGAGCACCGTTTCGGGGTCGCGTGCACTCGCCAAGTTTGTCCGCGGGCCGATAATGGCCATAACGTCGCCGACGGGATCTCCGTTCTCAGCGTTGGCATTGGGTGCGTCAGGGCTAACGCCGTCGGCACCGTCAAGAGAGATGGGCTGTTCCGCCATGTGTGCGTGAGTGTGGATCTCCCGTTGTGCGCTGCAGTGTCACAAAGCATGTGAGGGGTACCCGCAGTCCGCAGCAATTCACGTTAAAAGCTGTACCCCGCATTAAAAAAGCCTTCCTACAGTTAAGGAAAACCAATAAGTCGGAAAGACGGCACCTCCGTTTTACGACTGACTATTAGTCCGACTAATAACTGGTCGGCGACTTAAGTCGTGCCGACTCACAGCCCTAGCGCGGTTCTACTTGATTGTTCGGACTTTCGGGGGAAATTGAGATGGTGCGTTTTTCTCGTTTGGTCGAACTATGGATGTTGTGTTGTTAACAAATTTGAACAGCCCAGCGGTTTCTGTGTTGCTTGTTGCTTGCCGATCACACAGGAAACTCACAAATGACCTATTTGGAAAAAAGCTAAAAAATAAAGGCTGGTTCACTCAATTTCCCACATCAGTCCACCACGAACAGTCGTCTCTCATCCGCATCCCTAAATAGCCGCATCTCGCTTTGTGAACTTCGGCACGTCCTGGGAGCGTTCTGCGCAAGTTGGTAAATCTGAGTCGGAGCAGATATATATGCTGATTTTTTTTCACAAATTCGCTGAACACTTTGACGATTTTCACAGCCGGCCAAAACCTGACACAATAATCGATCTCCCTAATTTTGGATCAACTTTTTCTTGGTCGGTCTTTTGGTCAGGTTTTTACTTGGAAACCCTATAATGAATCCAGCCTGAGCAAGCATTCCTGCTTCATTTCAGGGGTTCTGCAGTGCAAAATATCCGACCGACAAAACGTCGTACCGGCAGCCTACAACACGAGTAATTGTAGTATGTGTCGCCGTGACAATAATCAGCTACTCTTGCAGCTGCAAACAGTATTCCTTGGGGTTTGATTCGCTTTCAAAAAAAGTCATTATTTGTATCTGGTGGGTGTTATGAGGTCCCAATCGGCATACGTATTCGTAGCTGTAGAAGTGTGAAGGCGCTCAAACACATGTGCGTGTTGTCGCCGTTATTTTCTCCTCAGATGTAACTTTCCGTTTTCTTTTCTGGGTTTCGAGGTTTGGGTTGTTCTCCTTGGGTTGTTTGTGGTGTTTCCTGCGTTCGGGCTGGGTTTGTGGTGATTCCTGCGTTCGGGCTGGGTTTGTGGTGATTCCTGCCCTGAAAAAACGTGTTTTCTTGTTTTTCTAGACCTGCCGAACCCCCCGTTCAGTGCCGGGCCATGGTCTGGGTAATTGGACCGCTACTCGAGGAACAGAACTGAAGGCTTTTCGTGTTCGTTCAATTTTTGACCTGCCGGCACCCCCCTCAGCCCCGAGCCAGGGGGCGGCCAGGGTACTCTGGCTACTCATAAGGAGGGTACAGGACTGTGTGCCATTTCGCTTTGCTCTCTCTGTTACGCATATTACTTTATTTTGTTCTCTTTGTTCTACGTTTTCAGCTAGGCACTTCTTCCCTCGCGGGGCTGTAGGTATTGGCACCATCCCGTTTCATGTATATGTTGCTTCTCACCTCCTCCCCGCCATGCTGGTAGCCCGCGGGAGGTTTTCGGCTTTGTTTCCCTTACTATCATAGCGCCTACGTTTTTTCTTCAGTTGCAATTCTTTGCGTTTTCCCGGCTGCAGAGCCTATCTGTTCAGGGGTGTGGGGAGGGGTTCTAAGGAGTCGCATCTTCGATTCATATGTCTAGTTCGTGGAACAGATTTTTTATACTTCTGCTGCAGATGCGGCTCATCTGGGTGGGCTGGTGTTATGGTACGGCCTTGGAAGGCTGGTAGTTAGTAACTACCTGAAAATAATCAATTTGTCCGTTTTCGTATTATTGGCATGGCGTTTCGTATTCGGGATAAATGCGAGACAGGAAGGGCATGAATGGCCCCTTTCCGCTCAGATGTCATCACGATTCGTGGGATTAATAAAAATGCTTCTCTCCGACTTTTGAGCTTCGCGAAAGTGAGTAGCACCGAGGACATGCTTAAGTGGCAGATCTGCCAGGGGATACCAGGCGCCCCACCCTTGTCCCGTCACAGAGGACAACACGAAATTGTAAAAAGAAGGAAACACGCTTACATCCTGTAGATGAGAACCGATTCAAACCGGGTGAGATTTCGAGCACGATATTCGCGCGGCCCGAAAAATAATCTCTTACAGGAAAGGGGAACTGAGTCTTGCCACCACCTGTTATTACACTCAACCTGTAAAATAAACTTTCACAGTACAAACAGCTCACACGACCCGCACGACTTTCATCTGTCAGAAAAAACGCCAGATAATTTTGTTCACTCGTAGTCGTCGTCAAACAGAACGGGGAAGTCGTCTCATCCGGTCGTCCATGAGAGAGCTCGACCTGTGGGTCGAGCCTACGCGATACCATCGAGGATGCGACGCTGTCGTGTAGGGGTGCACGATGTTGTGCGAGCGGTGTTGGTGCGGGCGCGGTGAGGACGTGGTACATGTTACGTCAGCAATCGGGTATCTAGGAACATACGCCTAGTCATCAAGTGCGCTTCACTCGTGTACATCTCATTGTCACATGTGTTGTCGTCTCACTAGAAAATAGGCTGGAAACCTGCTTCAAGGGAAGGTGCGTCAAAACTCACTTGAGGATGAACTGCATAGTGGCTTTAAAACACAGTCTTCACCATTCCTGTACCAGGTGGAGACAAACAAAGGGGTTTTACTGTTCCTAGTAGCGAAGGTGCTTCAAAAAGTTCAAGCGATTAGGGTGTGTATTTTTTTTTCTAGACCTCAAAAACTTAATACCCTAGAGGGAAAAACAAACTGAGTAAACTATTAGGAACTCCCACCACAACGAGGTGGGTTGGCATTCTCGGCGCGTGCTATCGACTGTCACTTGTTAAGCAGCACGGTTCTGACTTTAGAATCGGGCACCTCAGGCGAGGAACCGGCATCTCATGCTGGGTACCTTACGATAATGTTCGATATTATATGTTACCTGGCACGTATGCAATGTTAAGGTATGAGAGGGTATTGGTCCGTTTAACCGCTGGTGAAAGGGTAACAAATTTCCTACCCAAAGTAAACATGCTAACACTAAAAAGGCTGGTGGTTCAAGCAAAAAAGGCGGAAACGCATTCCCCGGCGAATGTACACGCCGTTTTTTTTTGTTCTGACCGTGAAATTTTGCATACACGTGTTCTGTGTGCCGTTGCGAAGACCTCAGCTGTCGTGGGTTATTTATTTTTTTTTGCATGACTTTTGGTTAAGTTGGTGAAGATTTTTGTTTTTCAACTTTTGGAGCATCTTACTATGTGGATACTATGTCTCCGGACAAAATAGTTTCGGTGAAAAAATAAAAACACCCGGAGGTCAGGCTTCGGGGTAGGTATGTAGAACACGGGTGCAAAATGTCAAGATTCATCTCTCAAAAACGGCGTGTGGACATTGGAACTTTTGTGCGTAAAAATAAGTAAAACACGTTATTTCCTCTACATGACTTGGTTGTAGTGTAGGATTCAGTTTTTTCGCTATGTTTGTGCTTAATACGTTTTTTTTTCTCACGCTTCTACTTTCCAGCTTCTGGACAAGCCGTGGTCGCAGGTGTCGTCCCTTCTCCCCCCCGGTTCTTGCCTTCAACTTTTATCGCGCATAATAGGGTTCAGCAATCCCACTGCTCGTCGATTTTTCATCGAGTGTTGCTAACTCACGCTCTCGCGCTTTCCGCAAGTCAATTTGTGCACAAGAAAAAGTCCCCAACGAATTTATACGAGTATGCACTCGGCGGGGCTCAAACTCACGAAACTGACCTATACCAGGCTCGAGGACAACCTGATGCGCCACCGGGGCGACCGTTTCTTTTCGATATTTAATTTAAACATACCTAGGTCAGATCTTCGTTTTTTCGTGAAAATTCTACAGACATGCCTGCAATTTGTTTTTCGCCTTCGCTTGAAAAAGGCCTGAATATATATATACATATTTTTTGAAAATATTGAAGGCCTGTCATTGGTCGATACGAGTTGCGCTCCTAGAGACAGCCCGAGGTCGTTATAAAAAAACTGACCATGTGACCCTCTTCCACTGGCCATTGGGGTAGGTACGATACCAAACATTCACACAACATTTGATTAGATATTGTGAGCGGCATTCGTGGGGGGGGGAATTTCCGCCGTTTAACTCGAACCAGCCTGTATCTTCCCCCCGACCGTGGGATAGCAGGTCGGCCGGATACAGGGGCGGACGTATTAATATCCACGTGGTTCCATTTCCTGGGGATACCGTGGGGAGCATTTTTGCAATTCGACATGGGGACAGGTCGTAGAAAAATATTGGTGGTGGAAGGTGAGGTTCGAACCCACGACCCAAAAAACCCATGGTCTGTCGACGGCGCCATTTGTTAAGGAATAAGAGGGCATTAGTCCGCTTGACCATTGGTATAATATGATTCAATTGCCTACCCAAGCTAAGCCTTATATAACAATATATAACAATATATATACATATATATATACCTAGGCCATGGGATTGTTCAAGTTTAGCGTATAATGTTTCACCAAATCGGGTTATGGTTGAGGTATGCAGTTCCTATGGTTGAGATATGCAGTTCCTCGAGAGAGGGGCCTCAGAAAATTTGGGTCCACCCCTGCCGCAGCATGTTCGAGATTGTATTTTATACAGCAGTCGCCGTTTAGTCACCCCCACTCTCCAAATCGCGCTGAGAACGAACTGAAACGCGTTGGCAGTTGCCGGACCTGGTCTGGCCTCGGAAGGATGCCACCCAGGATAAAGCGGAGTTATACTCCCCACGCGCGATGGACGTACCGCTTATAAACGAATACCACACCAATCGGTAAATCACCACACGTCAATCTAATAACCCCCCTACACCGAGCGATAATTCCTCATACACCAGTCAATAAACCCCTTAGTCGACATAAAACGAAAATCACCATACATCAATCCAGTAAGTGTCGCACACCAATCGGATTTTCTCCCAGGATCAATCGGATAACCCTCACGGGGAATGGGACAACCAAAACCCTTCCAAAAATGGTATACAGTTGTCTGCAGTTCATACAATCCGAACTCGGTTGTGCACAATTCATACATGCCTCTAAAACAACATGCTCTTATGCCAAGCTTATATCTTCCTGCACTGTGATACGGCGGAGTTACAGTTGTAACATACTATACAATCCGTCCTGTCGACTTGTAGCATATTATACAATCCGTCCTGTCGACAATCAGCGACGATCAGCTGCTGCGACATGGCAAAAACAGTAGAAATCACGACGCTACAGCACGGGGAACATATGAAACTCAAACGTAGACCTAAGGATCGCTGCTACAGGCTATAATCCGATCAACCACCTAAGCTGTAGGCTAGATGGTACAATGATCCCCGGTGTGCTAAAGCGCATCCATAATATGGCCGGACCATAGCGATATTCACGCGTCGTTTCCTCCTCCCGCGCCCTTCCCTCTCTCATCTCCCCGTCCCTCCCCTCCGCCCCTTTTTCCCTCCCCCTCCTCCCCCCCTCCCCCCCTTTCCAACTCTCCCTCTCCTTCCCCACCACTCTCCTTTCCTCCAATTCTTCTTGTCGTTATCCTCTGCGCCAACCTCCTCCTCCTCCCTGTCCCTACACCCAGCAGGAAGAAAAATTCACTTTAGTCAACCCCCTATCCGGTTTGTCAACGACGTTTAATCACCGGAATGCAAAGCCAAAAACACTCGCCGTGGTCCTACGCCACATCATGTACATACATGGGCAACCAAGCGACAAGCAGGCGACGAGTGGCTCAATTCCGCCTCGCTGACGTACGCAAGGAGCTGTTAGCTTTTGTGTTCCCCCATCAAGTTCCCCTTGCGGTACCTGGCCCACCACAGCGGCGCCGCGCCTTAGGTAATGCACAGTCACCTCACGACCAACCTGCCATCTCGGGCACTCCGAACAAAGCCTACGTGTGGTAGGGGAGGATACCCCCGTATTCACTACCAAACATAGGCCACTCGCGGGTACTTCGCTCAGCACACGGACGTAACCCGTGTTTTGGTGGAGCAGCCTTACAAGCGATTCCGTAACAGGTGTGTACCGCGAAACGAAAAAGAGTTAAAGCTTACTATGGCAAAGCTAAAGGGTGGCCTCTCGCGCGAGCCCTAGACATAACCTTCCTACCGCCCGCATGTTGGAGGTGTCTCTGGTAGGAGTAGGGACGGTGCTCGGTCTCGACAGAAATGCGTAGCCAATGGGCTAATGACTTGATGGGGCAAGAAACAAAAGAGTATGCCCCCCCCTCCCCTCCCCCCGCCCGGTAGCCTTGGTCTCCGACGACAGAAAAGATAAGTTTTCGGGCTGCATCGCATACCAATGGCAGCGAAAGATCGCCCTGTACAACCTCGCCAGTACAACCAACACTATTGCTCCGACTATAATCAAGAAGCACACGGATAAAAAAACAGTAACATCGCCGGTGCCCAACAAACGCGCGAAAATCCCGCACACGAGATGTTTCCGATGTAAAGCTCACGCCCCACGGCTAAGAAAATTGGTTGAAACTTGTCGAACAATGTCTCCCAGATTTATTCGCCTGGGCGGAGCACTGCCCGCTGATGCCTGTTTTCCTGCCATGACATAACCGCTACCACCGCCGCCACCGCCGTCACCGCCACCGCCACCGCCAACCCAGGCTACAGGTACCTGGCTCCCCGTCAGCCCCAGAGGAACGAACTCGGTGCAGGTTTCCTCCATGATCATGTAATCCATCCATTTCCTCCACATACTCCGGTGGTTGCTGAGGCTCGACACCATTCCAAAGAAAGCCCCT
This sequence comes from Undaria pinnatifida, assembly GCA_012845835.1. NCBI lineage: Eukaryota > Phaeophyceae > Laminariales > Alariaceae > Undaria > Undaria pinnatifida. Next base: position 7,021,711 of record JABAKD010000030.1, read on the forward strand.
CGTTGGGCGACGGGGCGGGCTGTCATCGGCCGTCGCCCCTGCCCCCTCTCCTGCGCCGCCCGCCGCTCGATGAACTTCCAAGTTTCCCTTTCACTGTGGGCCACGCGACACTCCTGCACCCCTGCGTCGGCATACCGCTGCACGAACGGTCGAATTACCGCTGCAGCATCGTCTCGTGCAATCACTAGCGGGTGCCATGTCACCCGGCGCGCCGCCTTGCGATCAGCAGCAGCAGTGGCAGTGGCAGCAGCGTCTACTTCTTCTTCTCGAGCCGTCTTCTCCTTGAGGGCTATAGCTTCTTTCTCCTGATCGAGGGCGGAGCTGGAAACTGCCGGCGTGCCCCTTTCCTTCGACAGCGGTTCTTGTTTTCGAGACTCCAACATGTTGTACATCGCTTGCTCGTGGAAGTTACTGCTGCGGCGGGCGCGTTCCCCACTCCAGAAGGCGTCACCGACTCGAGAGTTGTCCTCGAGAAAACCAGAGAATCCTCCTCCGACCTCGCAGCACGACTGCTGGAGGTCGGGCGGTGGCGGTGGTGAATGGAAGCGCAGGTTCGGGGCGCCAGCCATGTCCTCCTATGGTCGAAAAGAGTGGCAAGAGGACAAAAGAAAAATCGGCGGCGGTAGTGTTGCGTTATAAGGGTGCTGGGCGACGACATTCGCGGGGTCAGCCTCCCCGTAGCTAAAACGATGTCAGTTTTAGTTATTATTACAGTTATTTTTATATTTTTGCCGTCCGATAATGTAGGGTAGATCCCTTTCCGATAGAAATCGAAAGACTTTTGTCCGTACAACAGTAGTACCTCTCCTGTGACTCTCTGCCCACCATTTATCATGTTTAGCTATAATGTATTCTATCCCTCTGGTTAGCATTGTTATTTGTCGCCATTCGATAATGTGCAGATTAATCGAACGCGGATCACTCCTAAACAGCTACAGGAGGAAGAAACCCCAGGGTAACCAATACGGAAGCCTATTGTACAAGTCTGCTAGTAGCTCCAATCGCTCGCTAATTCCGGCTGTAAAAAACGTGTATGACACCAATTAGTACAAGCGCGATAACGAGATGGACCTCCTCCTACCCGCAAATATCGACTCTTTTTGTTGCCGGGGTGTACATCGTGGGATACCTCAAATAGGAACGACGGCATAGCATACCCCGACTCCCCACCGTGATAGGCGCCACTCAGCGAGGTTTAACAACGCCAACAGCAAAAACGGGTAGAAATCATATTATTCACAGGCTGGTTTAAGCAAACGCCTCCTTTTTTCTCCCCCACGAATGCCGCTCCTAATATATACGCACGTGTCACCTATATTTGGCGTTATACTGACCCCCATCAACAGCGGAAGAATACATCGGCGCCCGATTTCAAACGTTGTAATTTTGGCGAAACTTCATGTACCGACATCTTGAAAAACATGGCAGGAACATGGTGTCGTGGAGAGAGTTAGCGGTCGGAATGCACAAATGTTTAAAACTTGATTTGTATACACACCTGACACTACAGAAAAGCTCGTGAACGGTTTGCCTACTTTCTCTCATAACATTGATCAAACATCTCCAATTTTTACAAGATGGCAAGAGATTGATATTGATTGCCAGGTAGAAAAGAACAAATATTAATAGTTTGCTTATATTGTATGCTCTTGGAACATAATTTTCCACGATCTAGCCCTCAAAAAAACAACGTGAGCGTTCGATGGGCGCAAAACATTGGGCATTCAACGCGACCTAGCCTGTACATTATAGGAATGATGGCATACCTCGACTCTCCACACCGTGATGTAGGTGCCCATAAGCGACGTTTCTTCTTAGAGGTTTATTAGGAAGGTCAGCAAAGCAATCACGGGTATGAAACCAAAACAATAATGTGTGCTTAAAGCGCTCATTATAATGTGTGTTTTGTCAAGCGTTCATTCACAAGAAAACGCTCGGGAAACGCGGGTATATATATAACAAACAAACTTGTGGTGTCAAGCGTTAATTCTAAAAATTGACGCGCATTCTTTGTACGGTAGACGCGCACCTTCGAAACGCTTGAACGCCTCGTTTTACGTGGTGAGCTGGCCATGGTACCACCTCTGGTTCGCTCCGGATATCTCGATGCACTTCGCGCCGGCGGTGAGGCTAAGGAGCGCGAGGAGGGCGACCGACTCGGTGAACACGAAGGACGACCGCGAGAAGACGAGGGAACGCGGCGCCGCCCTCGAGATGATGCCGACGACCGCAGTTTGGCGCTCGAAGCATTCGCGGCATTCGGCGCATCGAAGTTAACCGTTGGGGGCGAAGATGACTTTCGCCCGGGAGCTGTTGGGGGCGCCGCCCTACTCCTCTCCCGCGACGTCACGCAAGACCCACCTTGCCCGTCACCACCACACGAGGCGCTAGGCCTGACGTACAGGGGGTCACGGGGCTGCGCGCTGGAACGGCCTGTTGGGGCAATGTACGTCGACCGATCATGGCTCGAAACCACCACCGACGGCGAAGAGGAGCATGGCTTTTGCACAGGGGCATTTTTCTGAGAGTCTGCAACGGCGACGACCGGAGGGTCGTCCAATGGTGTGCTCTTGGCGTCCTTAGGTCGGCGTTCGTCGCCCTCTTGAGACCACGGCAAACCAAACAGCTCGAGGTCTACGGGGTGCGACGAAGTGAACTTGGTACCGTCCATCGGGGGGGTGGCAGCTTCGAGCCCATGCCGTCGCCCAACGGATGACTCTGCTGTGCACAAATCCACCGCGGCGTCCCGCTGTGACTTCTCCGTGCGGGGGGACTCATCTTCGGGGTCGGCGAGGAACTCAGCCGACAGCACCCTTTTCACTAGAGGAGCCTTTGCAAAACTCGGCTGAAAGACTCGTAGCCCCGTGCCGGGCCACACGCCACCACCGACAATGTATGCCTTGACGACCTCCCTCATCGCGCTTATCTCAATGTCGACGCACTCGCGACGACAGAATCTTGGGCCGTTGCTGGATAACGCGAGCACAGATACGCCTACCAGGGTGGCGGTGGCCAGGGCTACATCCGAGAGACGTTGTAAGGCATCGTTAAGGGCGGCGATTATCTTCACCGCGTCCGCTGAGGATAGGCAGATAGACGTGGGCATGCGTTTGTGTGTTGGCGTAAATGGCCACCCCAACATGACTTCCAGTCGGTCTCCCTCTAGTCCTGAGCGACCTCTGCGCCTGTCGGGGGAGGGGAGTAGGGCGGGGGGAGCGGGGGGGGGGGGCGAGGGGGGGGGGGGGGGGGGAGGGGGGACAGGAGGAGGACGGGGAGAGGGAAGGGTGGAGGGGGAGGGGGAGGGGAAGACGGGGGAGGGGGGAGGAGGGGAGGGCGGGACGAGATTACGGCTGCTGATACCATACGGAGGTGGCACTAAAATATGCATGTTCGCCGAATGCGCAAACTCCTTCGACCGGAACACGGCATGATTCGAAACCCCAACACTGCGAGGCTTGGTTCAAGGCAAACATGCGCGATAACATGGCTAACAGTTAGCAAGGAATAGACTGTGGCAGGAGACGCTCTTCCTTTCCTCCTGCGGTCGATTTCAGTGAATAATAAATCTCTACTGTTAGATTTTGCGACACTCTACTTATAATCTATGTTTCTAATCGGTAAGTATGCTGTATAGTAGTCTATCTTCATCTATCTGCAATAAGCCTGACAATTACCTAATAATGAACGACGGCGCCACTTGTGCGTACACGTTCGTACGCATTCAAAGGAGCCAATTTTCTATTTTCAAATCTCCGGAAACCGCACACAGCAAATACTTGCCTTGACGCCGAAATATCCGCAGACCTCGTGACCGCAGCGAGCACTATAGCGGACAGTCTGACAATATACCTGCAGCGAGGGCCCGACGCGAACGGACAAACGAGGAACGGTTCGGGCGTGAGCGAGACCCTGCGCGCCAAAATAGAGCTTATGGGGCGTATCATGGTGGTGGTGGTGGTATTTGTCCTTTTGCGGCGGTGTCGTTCGTTTTGTGGTGGTGATCACTTTTTGACGGTGTTGTTCATTGCGCGATGATAGTTAGTGCTCTTTATTTTGCGGTGGGAGTGGTGTTGCTCAAGTTACGGTGGTGTTACGGAATAACACCCTCAGAGGTCCTTGGTGTTGGAGCCCTGACCGTATGTACGTCGTGTACCCACGGTCGGGCGGCACGCAAAAACTAGCATAAATAAATATCGTTAGGAATTTGTGCTGCTGCAGCAGCAACAGGATGGTCGAATAACCCGGCTTCAGCAATATCGAAGGGCTCCTCCATTATTTGGCGCGGTGTAAATTGGAAACTACCATGTTCTCTGGCAGTAATATATCTGGTATACTGGTATACTTCGTCCTAGTATGTATGCGAGGCACACTCACACAATTCGAGACACAAACGAACGCGTTGGTCTGGTGCTGCCGTCGCAGGTGCGCGCGAAGCCGGTACAAGAAATTACGGTTCAGCGCAACGAACAGGTAGGAATAATTGTGACACATGTGTCGCGCCAGGATGGTTGGGCGTGTTGGGGCGGGTTGGCACGTCTTTGTAGAACTGGCACCACCAATCTTTTGACTACGGGCTAGATTATGGCGACGAGTTAACGTGACAACAACAAAACGTATACCGGTAACAACAAGTTTCATTTAACTCCTTCGATAAGTATCGAACAAAAGTCTACACGTCATTATTTCACTATTTTAACGTACTACTTCTACAACTAACTAACTGTTCTGTGTTGTATGGTAGTAGCATAGAAAGTACGCACACATGATCGATGAGCGCGTGTAGTATTTTATTTAGGTGGACGCCACAAGCGACAGTCAGCAGACTTTTATTTTTTTGTTTTTGAATGTCTCCGAAAGGTCGCCATGCGAGAAGCAGATTTCCAACTGCCTGGTCCGTGCGTGGCTTGCTGTGGTTGGTACTTCGCAAGCGGGTTCATCATTCATCACGTACATGCAATCGCTCGACATGCAACCGGTACGAACAGACCCGAAGTAGGTGACTGAAAATAAGCGCTGGAGTTTTGTGGTTCAGCGAAGAAACTCGTTTTCGCCACCGCGTGTTTTCTGGATATGTACGAGTATCTACAGAGAGTACACCTTGCCCCATCAGCGATGAAACAGCAGGCGTAGCTGATGTCGCACACAGAGTATTCTGGTCTAAAAAAGGGGCTCAGGTAGTCTATACCTGCACCATCTTGACTCTTTTACTATACCGCAAAATTCCCCAAACCCTAACAACTCCAAAAATGAGTTTCCTCCTAAAAACGTGGGCCCCTATGTGTACGATATACAAACGTGGGTACGGTCACGTAATTTGAGTCAACAATGCCACTGCACGCCGATGGATGTGTAGTCTATTATATGAAAGTGGAGACGAGTGAGAAGATCGCCACCTTCATGGGTGAGTTACGCTGACGCTAGAGACCAGGGTTGTTCGTGTCTCCCTCGCTTTGTTCGCTCTTCTCGTGTGACGAGGTATATACCCTGCCGTCGTCAAGGCAGCTGCAGGTACGATAGCGGCGTGGCTGGCCTCAACAAGAGCAGCAGCAGTCGAACGATGATCAGAAGTGGTGGTGGAGGTAAATCCCAACAGCTATGCGTATCGTGTACCAGCTTCAGTGTGTTTCCGATGTGCGTCTCCAAAGCTACCCACCATTGCGAACGAAAACGTAACTACCGTTTATTCTTTAATATTAAATGTAAACGTGCCTTAAGTTTGATGCGCAGTGGAAATACAAAAGCAGCCGTTCTTTCCTGCAAGAGGAGCTAGTAACAACACCACCACACCAATGTTCAACCACGTGCTCACCCAAAGTCTGGACCAATCTCCATGGCCGAGGAGAGCAGCTCTTCGATGTCGCACACCGGTGCCCCGATAGCGATGACCATGCTTCTTCGACTCCGTGAACTGCCGCTTGCTCCACGCTTTTTCAAACAAAGATCGGAGTTTTCACGTACGATTTCACGCGTACTACGCGTGTCTTATCACAGGAACAGAGACACGTTGTTTTTGCCTGGACTCGGTGCCCTGCGTAGCTCTTCTCGTGAAAACGCCAGCACGTTCTCTCCACAGAAAAGTACTCCCAGTGCCACGTGTTCACAGCTAGCCCTCAGGGTGGGATGCTAATAGGACTTTGGGACTGAAGAGCGTTGTGCGTTGTGCCCGGAGCAGGCAAGCAGAAAAGAGCATGCAAGGCGGCGCAAGCTAAGACTCAACGACCAAACGAATCTTGTCGATGATTGGTTAGAATTGACCGACATTGTCGATGTTTTAGAATCTTGTAGATGATTGGTTGAAAGTTAAAACGCGGCCAGATAAAAACACACGGCGGAATGAAGTTTTCCCGAACAGGCGAACAGGTCTACCAATCAAGTTGGACTTCAATTTAAAGACTGGATTCAGATTATTTGTAAGTACTATGGTTATTGTATCTTAGACTAGAACCGTCTGCCACATTTCAGCTCGCCTCGTCTCTGGTCTCTCTAGCTTTGCTCTCGCCAAACACCCCAGCTAGGACGTCGGCACGCGCAAGCCCTGCGCGAAGTAGAAATCGCAACGTGCTGTTGTAAGCTCTGCACAGCGCTGCTATAAGCTCTGTATAGAAACGGCGGTGTGCTCTCTATCTTGTTTCTACCACCTACTTTCCGTCTCACACTGACGGGCATGATTCCATTGCGAAGCCCCTGCCGAGCATACAATTAATTACCGGTATACTACAGAGGAGCTCCGTGTGTACGATGATAGCTGCAAAGCAGTGTTGCTTTGCGTTTTGCATTGCAGCATACATGACATACAGTGTGAGGGCTGAACAAGTGGTATGCCAGAGATTTGAGGGCCGCCCCTACGAACAACGCGGTCAGGTTAGGCCGGTAAGGTGTGAACTATTTTGAATCACATTTATTTGGAGCTACGCGTTGTCGACTGACTCCTCTTCTAGTCTACATTTATTTAAACTATTCATTTAGTCTAGTCTATTTATCTAACCTACAGTGTGTTAGTAGTATGGTTATATTTCGTAGGAGGCGCACATACAAAAGTCGAAACGAGAGGGTACATGATACCACTACTCATATACCGGATACTATGTATGCTGGTGGTGCTGTGTGTCGTTCTTGTATACCTACAACAAGCTGGCTCTCGACAATGGGTGGAGGCGGTTCTATGTTTCAGCGCGATCTTCATCCATTTTGTTGGTCACATTTTCTTTTTTTTCTACCGCCGCAACGAACGCGAATGAATGTGGGTGTCATCTCACTACTAAAGTTCTACTAATAATAAATAGTACTCGTAGTGTCATTATTTCTTAACCTTGCATGGCTGCGGTAGGGGGGGGCGCCCCGCCGTCTTCTCGAGTCTTCTCTGCCGACTCTACCTAGGCCACTCGCACCAAGTACTTGCTGCTTGTCCTTTGCAGTCCCTAACTCAAGCTGGACATTTGCGTGTTGTTGTTGGGGCGCAGCGTGTAACAAGTATTTCCATGTATCATGTGGCAAGTGTATGTATATCGTCAAGAAACTGAACAGGGCATATAGTCTAGATGCTACTACAGTTATACTGCTGTTTGTGGTTGTTGTAGATAGATAGGTAGCCACTCGAGCGAGTGTCTTTGAGCCGCTGAAACAAACGGCACTATAACAAACCGTGTCCCGCCCCCTCCCGACAACCGTGTACCTAAATAGTATATTATTATAGCGTACAGAGCATAGCGTGCTCCGTCCCGGCATTGTAGGGGGGCGAGGGTCTACGGTCATGCGACCACGGGCGGGCGTGCATGTGGGACGAGTATACCACTCCGCGACCGTACGTAGCCTTGCTTTATTTCTTCGTCGTGCTGTCGTCTTCAATGTCATGCCTTTAATGTGCATGTGAACAAATAACACATACATATATATAGTCTACCATACATAGTCTACATACATACATACATACATACATACATACATACATACATACATACATACATACATACATACATACATACATACATACATACATACATACATACATACATACATACATACATACATACATACATACATAAATGCTCAAGGTTAGGGCAGGGGGGGGTAAAACCTCATTTTGACTACCGGGTACCTGGTATATTATAGGCCACTCGAGCGCGAATAGCTCTGTACACCGCTCAAAAGCAATGCATATATATACATACACAGTTTTATTACACATTGTACATAACTTTGGTGGCGTTGCGCGTAATCAACAATCGCATGGCGGTGGCGGTGCATATCGCCACGATACCCGAGAAAAATCACACAAAAAAAGCTTGAATATTAAACATGGGGTAAATTCGCGCTAGCAGGTAGTAGTAGTCGAAAAAACATGCCAACCCTCTTGCACCGTGTATAATAGCATCGTTGGTCACAAACATGTATCACACATGTATGTACGGATATTTCAGTGTGGTGAGATTGGCCTAGATATACTGTAATATGTTATTTATGATGGTATTGCCCTGGAAGCCTAAGAAGGCGTAAGATCTAGATATTGAAATGATATTAAAGGGGTTTCACATACATTTGAAGGCGTGTGCGTATAGGAAAAAAGGGGATGATACCCTTGCTTCGAGGAATTGCACGCGTTCAGTTCGTCCGTGGCGTGTCTGTAGAACTAATACAAGAACTTATCAAGTCCAAAAAGTGAGTGACCAACGTGGAACCTGCCTGGTACCTGCAAAGGGTAGCCTGTGTCTGTAACAACCCTCGTTAATCCTATTATACATGTGGCGTCGTCGACAGGACCATCCAGTTCTGCTCCAAGCTTTCCCACGTCGTATATGAGCTTCTTGGTGTTCGAAAAATCGCCACCAGCTCCTACCATCCAAGCGGTAACGAACGGTGTTGTGGAGCGCGTTAACCACACAATGGCCCAAATGCTGGCTATGGTCGTCAACGAACGTCAAGACGATTGGGGTGCGCAGATGCCGCACGTACGTGGCGTTCGCCTACAACAATTCGGTCAGCGCCGCCACTAGCCTGGCCCCCGACGAGGTTCACATGGGCAGGCTCCCGCGCCTCCCTCTCACTATTTTCGACCGCTCCGGGGTCGCCGGCCATCAGAGCCTGGCCCGCGACCACCTCGCAAACTGCGACCTGGCGTCAGAACGCCAACAGCGCGCCAACGATATTGTTTGCGAGATGCATGCCTTACTTGACAGTTTCTCGTGTGGAACGGCGAAACTCAGCCCTTTCGGACGCTTTTCGCCAGGTCCCCAACTTCGTTGTGGGTAATTGGGTTTGGCTGTATACCACAGCCTCCACTATTCGTCAAGGCACGAAAGCCGGCACGGATGCAAAGGTGCACAAGACCAAATTCGCGCCAAATTGCACGCGACCCTGCAAAATCCTTGCGGTCGGCCCCTGCCCCTCTAGCGACACACCGGACGGTACCCCCCTGTGGGATAAACTCCTCTATTTGGACCTCCCCACAGACATGCCCGGCGCAGATGCGCACCGCCGCGTCTCCGTCGAGCGCTGCAAGCCCTGCACCAACCCCCACGACCGCGGCGACATGCCTAAGAAGTACCTTCCGGATCTGGGTTGATGCAGTACGTGCTCAACAATTTCACGGAAAAATCCTCCTCATAACACGTGACCCAAGACGACGTGTCGGCACCCCTCCAGCGGCTAGAGGTGGAAAGGATCACCGGCCATCAATCGGTCCGTGGTCGGGGTGGGGTCATCGCGGTGATGTACGAGAGGCATTGGACTGGGCTCTCCCGTCCGTCGTGGGAACGAGAGATGGACCTCCACCTCTCACGCTAACAGATCTTGCTCTACTGGGCTGGCACACCGAACCAACACCCCGCCAAACCAACCGCCTGCATCGTCAGATGCGCACTGGGGCTGCACAACGGGAGCTTTCTCGTGGTGCTAACGGCGGACGATTTTTGGCACCTGGCTACGACTGCGTGTCGCGCGCTGACTGGTTACGCCACTACAACACTACAGCACTACAGCACCACGGTGTTCCCCAATGTGGGGCCCTTTTTTTGGTACAAAGCCGATGACGGCTTGTGGTTTGACTAGGGAAAATCAGTGCTCGCACAACCACAGATGGGGAATATTTGGTACGTTTTCTAGATGACCCGGGACCGATCAAGTTTCCGCTCTCTCCGGCTCACTACACGACGTCGACAAGAAAAAAGAGGTGTTAAGGTTCCTGGTGCCCTCAACCCCGCAGTCGTTCTACGGTAGCCCCTCCGACTGTTCTTTCACGAAATCGCCGGTTTTGAAACCAGCTCCCGGCCGTATCTCCTGAAATACGATACCCCTTCCTACCCGGGCGTCATCGTACGGATGGTCCCTTGCCGACAAAAAAAATATATGAAGCTCCTTTTTTTCATAGCATCCATCCTCGTGTCGGCTGCAGCAACGAATCGAACGTTCGTTGAAGAAAATCGCTGTTTTTTTGGGGGGGGGCTATCGTAGAATCAGTCCCCGTCGGGGTAGATCAGTTGCACGCGGGATTAAAAGTAACGTACACGAATCTCGAGGCGCGGACGTGGTTAGTTGACCTTCAGGCCACCACCGCCCTCGATTATTTGATCCGATTTTCCCGGTTTTGAATTTTGCTTCTTCGGGGGACATTCGTTTTTGTTCTGTTTTTTTCAGTCAGTTTCCTCGGAAGATTCTCGTCGTAAATCCCAGCCCGGTTGAAACCGACGTCGCCCCCGCAGGGTGAGGTACGATGTCCATTCCGCGCGCGCGCGAGTTGGGTTTCGTACGTGGCGCGTCCTGGTACGTTTTTGCGACCGCTTGGGGTTTTGCTCGCGAGGTCTTCGACTCTTGCGCCTTCGACCCCAGCGCTTTCGCATTTTGTTCTTTTTTCTATTTTTCTGTGCATAGTTCCCGTTTTCCCTTTTCTCTGCCCCCGTTCCCCTCGATAATCCGTGGAAGTGATAGCTCTCGCGCCTGTCGATCCCGCCATTCGCTGGAGTGTTCTGTAACCCTTTCCCTATTTTCCGTTCTTCGTTTGTGGTTTTTGCTATAGCATTTTTCCTGGGGCTTCGTAGCCTCGCAGGGTGGAGGTGTGGGAGTAGGTTTTGAAGCGAGCCGCACCTTCGAGTCATGTTCTAGACCGTGGAACCGGTGCTTCCCCGAATCTTCCATATTTCTGCATGTACGGCTCATAATCAGGGTGGGCTAGTGTTATGGTATTGACCTGGAAGCTTAGGAAGGCGTAATTACTTGATACTGAAGTGATATAAAGGGGTTTTACGTGCCTTTGAAGGCATGTCTGCCTATAGGAAAAAGGGGGTGATGCCTTTGCTTCGAGGAATTGCACGCGTTCAGCTCGTCCGTGGCGTGCGTGTGCGGAACTAATACGAGAGCCTATCTAGTACAAGTGAGTGACCAACATGGAACCTGCTTAGTAGAGAAACCTGCAAAGAAAGGGTGGCCTGTGTCTTCTGTGACAGCCCTTAATCCTATTATAATACCTGGTACAACAACAGCAAAAAAGACGCATGCTACGCACGGTGGAGGGTGCGCCATTTTTTTTTTGGAGGCATTTCGCCTGAGGAGCCCTTCTATAAAATTAAAAATATGTTACTATAGTAATATTACTATGATTATGCCTTCTGAGACAAAAATTACATATAGCCACCCAATGAACATCCCCGTGTGGCCAAGATTACAATAATAGCCATGTATAGTATATATAAGTATATAGATCTCACACATATTGCAAAACAAGTAAGAGCACACATGACATGAACTAGGGTTGGGGTTAGGTTTAAGGACCCCCCCTCGTTCATAAAACATTTTCATCCGTTTTTTTGTTTTTATAAGACGTCTAGATGATCGTAGCACGCGCTGAGAATTTATCTACATGTGCTTCGCATTGTCGCGGAAGACAAAAAGAGGCATGAAGTTCAACCTGTCATAATATCGTACAAGTATGAGTTCAATGAATGCGCGCGTACGTGTTATTATAAAAAAAAGAAACACACTCCAGCTGTGAGATCGAATATTTTGTCGAAACTTCATCTTTTGCAAGCTGTGTGTGATACTCCGATCGAGCGCGTATTACGGGTTGTGTGTCCTCATTAAGGATATAGGTCGGCGACTCCCCTTGCAACTACAGCGTAGCTATCAGGGTCAACAGGGTGATGTTAGGCAGTCTGTGCGCGGAAACTATATATAACCCGTTTTTGAGGGGGACAAAATCTGACAGCTGTGGAAGGAAATGCATCAGTTTATCAAGTGAATCCTGTAAGTCGAATAACTGGTGAGGGGAGTAGGGAGTTTTTAAGGACTCATTGGGGGGGGCGGGGAGGGGGGAGGTGAAAAAATCATGTCGCGTTGACGTAGGGGCTTGCTATACGCGTGGTGCTAGGTCTAGGCGATGTTGCGAGTGGTGGAGAAGGAGGGGGCGTTGGGGGGGCGGGGGGGGCGGGGGGGGCGGGGGGCGGGGGGGGCGGGGGGCGGGGGGGGGGGGGGGTTCGGGGGGGGGGGGGGGAGGTTCGGGGGGGGGGGGTTCGGGGCGGGGGGGGAAGGGTTTTCAAGAGGTTTAGGTCTTATATAATATAAAATACTCCAGCTGTGAGATCAAAGATTTGGTGGAATCTCATCCTTGCAAGCTTGTGTGTGATACTCCGATCGCGCGTATTACGCACATATATATGTAGGGGCTTGCTATACCCGTGGTGCTAGGTCTAGGCGATCGTGCGGGTGGTGGCGAAGGAGGGGGCGTTGGGGGGCGGGGGGCGGGGGAAAATTAATGAAAGCTACGTCATGGATGGCTAGAAAGAAAATGACGTGATATCAAATGCGTAGAATTGTTTATTACTCTGGCCGATTTCGATTGTAGGTGGGGCGTTTGAACTAAAGGGTGGGGAGAAACTTCAATATAATAAATATGTGCGCGGAAACTATAAACCCTTAAAGGGGACAAATCTGACGGTTGTAGCAAGAAGACACCCCTTTATATCACCCGCCTGGTAATGTTTGTTATTCTAGGAGATTTGATGTTAGATGGCCACAAAGATAATGAGGTGATATCAGCCGGCTGGTAGTGTTTACTAGTCTGGCAGATTTCGATTTTAGGTGGGGCGTTTGGGGCGTTTGAACAAGAGGGATCGGGTGGGGGCGGGGGCGGGGGCGGGGGCGGGCGGGACACTTCAATATGTGTGCGGAAAGTATTACTCCTTAAATGGGACAAATCTGACCGTTGTAGCAAGAAGACACCCCTTTATATCACCTGCCTGGCATTGTTTCTTATTCTAGAAGGTTTGATGTTAGATGTATGTGGTATGTAACACAATCTTTGGGTGAGGTAAACGTGTTAAATATATCGTTATATAATAGCATAATAATGAACAAAAATACGAAAATACATCGTACTCTGGTATCCTATAGATAAGTAGGTGTATATGTATTTCATTCAGCTTGCGTGCACTGGCTCCTTTTGTGCTTGATGAGTGCCACACATTCATTCACGCTCATACACATGTCATGCATACAAACAATACACTACTATTATTGGTGCCGTATAGTTTCGTTTTTTTTGCCGTCTGACGGTGTGAAGCACGGGCTTCAACATCGACATCATCACTCATCATACATGTTATGGTATACACATACACATACACAGAGAGAGAGCAGTAAAGGGCTAGAACAAACTCCAAGAAAAACCTGCTATTTTATTGGTGGACATCGTATAACAGATACTGATTACATCTCGCCCACACACGCCGTCGTAGCTGTGGCCTGGGCCGAAGGGGCGAGGATGGCCGTGGGTACATGTCGAGTCATATCCCACGGTAGGGGTTGGACGTTTTGCGTCAAAAAGTCCCTGGGCGGTTGAGTTCCTCATGTATGTGAGGAACTGCCGGGGGTCAATGAAGTCATTTCGCGAGTACATTTTTTTTTTGGACTAAGGCATAGAAGCTTGGTCGGGTTGTGCGAACGAATGCCTTCGAAGTCATGTAGTATCGGGTGAGATATTGAGTGTTCCTCATGTGAGGAGCTCGGGGACTGATCTGATGATGCTGTAACCCTACCGTGGGATGGCTCTGTCATATACCTCTGGTATAGACTATGGCTGTTGTGATAAGTCGTACCAGGGTAGTACGTACCTGGAATGCGTACTCGTATAATGTGTCATTGCCAGGAATAGCATACTCCGTATACACAAAAAAAACTGGCACCCTGCTGGTGTGTACCTGATGTACCAGGTATATACCAGTATTAATAGTACACCTCTGGTACGGTAGCAAATTATTTGCAATTTGGAAAACACTTTTAATTTTGTGATTAATAATGTTGTTTTTAATTTTATTTTTTTCACACACATCTACGTTCCAGCTTCTGGACAAGCCGTGGTCACAGGTGTCGTCCCTTCTTCCCCCCGGTTCTTGCCTTCAGTTTTTATCGCGCATACTCCCACTCACTGCTCGTCGATTTTTCATCGAGTAGTAGTAGTGTTGCTAACTCACGCTCTCGCGCTTTCCGCAAGTCAATTTGTGCGCAAGAAAAAGTCCCCACGAATTTATACGAGAGTATGCACTCGGGGGGGATTCGAACTCACGAAACTGACTTATAATACCAGACTCGAGGATAACCGGATACGCCACCGGGGCGACCGGCTGGAAATAACGTTATTACCAGCCCCCCGAGGGAGACCGGGTTGTACTAGCGTGCAGATAGATTATTCATATTATATTATGCGGAAAGCCGAACATAAATAAATGCAATGAACCCGTCAAGACTATCCGAGAACTGCTCGAAGATGCATTGCGTCGAGCTTCGCAACCCGAGCTTGCAACCCGTTTTCACACAAAATACAAGTATTGTACGCGGGCAAAACTAACCATCCATCCATCCATGTGGTTCCTTACGCGTTCGGCAACGAAATTCATGACAACCAATCAACAATCAGTTTGGTTTCAAATCGATGCGTATCATATAAATATATGCAGGAGACACTACAAGCAAGCACAGTTTTTTGGGGAGCAGACAGACCGAAAACGGCTATATAATAATGTACGACTGACTATACCCTACCGGTATACAAGCACAGTAAGTATACCTGGAGATATATCTGGCTGCACTAACCTACGATTCTGATGACCAAGCGTCCGAAACGTCGGACAACCGCCGAGAAGCAGCGCAAAAAGGAAGAAGCGTTCCAATCAATCCGTACGGCCTTTCTTTGTCAGAGTGACGTAGAGAGAAAGAGGGCTAATATAAGGGTGTAGCGCTTAAACGCCAACATCGTTAAATGTTTGATTCTTGGTGGGACGGAGCGCTCCTCAACGGAGGGTCTATAGACACAAAAACCAACATATTTAACTGATTTTCCTAACCAAAATTTGGCCCTGATTTCCATGTTTCCCCGTGCGTAATTACCAGCTTATTCTCCAATCAATGCTGTTCGTTCTGCACCTGCAGTAGGCCAAGGGAAGTCTTTATCCGATAAGCGCGTAGTAGCTAAACGTTCTCAGAGTCCATGATTCGGGGTGAGAGTTCATCAGGACCTGGGTTCAGTCTCGCTCAAGGACCTCTCAGCAGGTGTAGGAGGCTCACGACGGAATGATGCACCGCTAAAATAGAATGTAGACTCTACAGAATACCCCGTACACCCAAAACGCGAGACCGGTGGACCCCGATGAGGCTATGGGAGGAGTGTCGCCAGCCGGCCCTGTACAGGAAATTGAGAGATGAAAAAATACTGATGAAGAAGGTGACGGACAGTACTGTAGTAGTAGTAGTAGTAGTAGTAGTAGTAGCAGCAGTGAAAGAGCACCCGCATTGCTGGCTCGGCGGTGCGCAAGAAGCCGAGGCGAGAACGGGCAGTACGACCAAGCACAGATAGATCGGTTCGCTCAGATAGAATAATATGCTATATCTAAAGAACCACAGCAAAACCAAGGAGATAAATCTCGATGATCTTCACAAGCCGCTTGGAAATGGTCCGAGGGGGGGGGGGGGAGGGCACATGGTGAGAAAAAGCATCCCGGCTCGGCGGTGAAGGCGTCGGCCAATAGCACCCTTGAGGCGGGTAGGAGCCCGGGGGGGGGCGGGGGGGGCGGGCAGCTCAAGGAAATGCGAGTTTTAGGTCCGGGACCACTTTTAGTACGGGGGCGAATCGGAAAGAGCCCGCGCGCAAGACGTGCCCACACTCTCAACACATATCAGTGGCATGTCCGGGTCCTTTATACGGTACTCTATTTCATGCCTTTGGTACCTCCACTCATTCTGCTTTGCCCTGTGTCAACCCCACCTACTATTATATTGTGCCACGAATTCACCCCCCCCTGAACGGATATATCCGCGGGCAAACGAAGTAACGGTCTCGCCGTAGACGTAGTGATCGGCATTATCACGGTTTATTGTAGTGAGAATTAGACATGTTTACACCGGGGTCCGGGGAGGCTTTTTTCTTTCGGGGCTCGGGGGATAGACGAGCGCAAACTGGCGCCTTCTTCTCTAACTGTTAAGAAGAAGAGCAGAGACCTCACCAGTAGTAGGTTAGCAAGACCGAGTCGAGCACATTTTAATCGAGTCGAGGTTCTTGCCGGGAGCGTCAGCAGATCGAGGTAGTCATTGGGTTGGCCAACCCAGCCAGGGGTATGTGCCTCTCCCTTCTTCCTCTTTTCCTCTCCCCCCCCTTTTTTTTTTCGACGGGGGGGGAGGGGTGGGGAGGGGGGGAGAGTTAGAGGTCGCCGGGGTTTCGTGTTTTTTTAATATATACGGAGTATATTGTTTTCTCTGAGTGGAGGAGTCGAATTGTACGGTTCCATCCATTCGGAGGCTTGGTAATCCTAGATGACTCTTGGAGGTATATAGTTAAGAACCTGGCTGGTATCAGAGTAGGGCCGAGAGAGGGACGGTAAAAGTGGGGGCGAGGTACACGCAGGAGGCTGTCACGGGTGTATCTGTGGCCAAGGGGAGAAATCTCTCTCTCTCTCTCAAGACACAGGAAACGATAAAATAAAAACGCAATTCGGAAGATATTCAATAAGCACTTGGCTAACGCTGACTAAAGAACGCCTCCAACATGGCGCGAACGGGGATGATGATGGCTCCTCATCACCCCCTGCTTTTTTCTTCATCTTAGGCCTGAACGGACTATTAATAGTAGTACTGACACTACTGTGTTGTACCATATATCAGGTACACACGAAACATCGGTCGCTGTCGGTGTGCTTCTTTCTTGCGTAAGGGCGTGATTGTTTTTAGCGAGAGGCTGATTCGAGTGGGCGACGTATTGCGCAGGCACGAGGCTGGAATCGACACCGCCGTGGCAACAACTGATTAGTTCGATAGATAGATGGATGCGGACACGGCCTCGGGGTAATCTACATCGAGAACGAACACGGCCAGCTCGCTGACGTGGCGCGCTATATGCATACCCGCCGTGTGGAGCCATGATACTACCCCGAACCTTACGGGATATTCCGTACGAAAAAATATGCCAATGCGAATGAAAAAAGTGGTGTTACCGGGTGTTTATAGCAGGTATTCTCTTCAACGCTCAGACCTATTCTATGGCTGCGCGATCACGGGGTCCACATGAGGGTTCGAAGGTGGGCTCAAAACAGAGCCAAAACACCAGAGCTATACAAGTACGGTATGGAATAAGGAGTATCATAGCGCCATTCTCACGATTAGTATATATGCCACGCTCTGGTTACGTTGGGTGCGGCGGGACAAAATAAAAATTGGCGGAAGAGAACATAAAGAACTCGATATCGAAAGGATCGTCCGGAAAAAAATATCTACACACAAATTCGTACAGGGCACAGAAGCTACTCGCGCCAGTGGCCCCGAGCCTCAAAAAAAGAAGAAAAAAAAAAGGTGCCGTATTAATTGCCCTCCCTTACCATAATCTCTTGGGTCTAAGGCGGGATAAAAAATGCAAGACCATGCAAAAGGTTATATTGCTTGTTGCCGGTACGTGAGCAACTAGTGTTGCTGCCGTCCCCTTGGGCACTGTTGTTTCGGTATTATCACCGTGCGCGTACGTACGGGACCTCCGCGGCGTCAAACAAAAAAAAGCAAAACACTACCGGCGGCGCGGAGAAAGTAATGTTGCTCGTGCGGTAGTGTATATACCGAAAACTTCGTGATGTTGTAGCTCTCTTTGTCTTCTTCGTGTTTCAAGGCACCCTTCTTACTTAAGGTCTGCTGCTTGTTGGGTGGGCAACACGCTATACCAGCATGTTGTTACTATATGTTATTACTGCTCTATACCGGTATTATAGAGATGCTACACACTGTGAGGTGCTGCTGTTGGATTCCCCCACGATGGTTGCTGACAAGTAGCATCTCTTAGACTAATACCCTCAACTATCCTCAATCGTATGACCCTCCCCCCCCCCCCCGCCCCCCACCTTCTCGCTTGGTGCACGCGATGTCTCCCTTCTCGGTGAAAACCCGACATGCTCCGTCCCGGCATAGTAGGGATGCCAGGGGTGATGATTATATGAAACAAGTGTGGCCATGCATAAAATGAGTACCCCCCCCCCCCTCGCCATCTTTATAGAAGGAGATCGACACATTAAATTACTCAGCTTGGTTCTCAATCCCTAAATAGGGTCAATTATTCTCCCCATCTGGCCTGCGGGTCTACTACGTGCTCCCCACGAAAACGGACTCACGATGCTCAGCTGGGACAGCCCTCGTCTTCTCTATGTATCACCTCATAGCTATCTAATCCTTCACGTACCCCCGCTCCCTCCCTCCCCAACGCCTGCCTGGTCGGTGAAAACCCGACGTGCTTTGTCCGGGCATAGTAGGAATGCGAGGGTTTATGGTCATACGACTAAGGCTATGCATGAACTGAGTATTCCACCCTTCCCCCCGCTCCCCCCAGCACCGCGTTGAACATAGCTTACATCCCGTTGTATAGTGTACACTTTGATGTTTCCATGTTTTTGCGCCAAAAATGACAAGTGACCTCAAAACAGTTTCTGCTTGTCGCAATATCGCGCTCGATCCATCGAGACAATCAATACACGCGATGCGGCGATGTTGTCCTTACCCTTTGCATACGTACGGCCTTTTCAGGCATACCCCTCTTGGACATAAAAATAGGAATATTTAGTGCACTAACGTCAACACCAAACGGTTCTTACATTTATACCCAAAGTGGTATTTATATGTCAGTACGACACGCAGCAGTGGCCCGTGCAACCTTCCATATACATACATCGAGATGTGGACAGAAATCCAGGGACCGTTTAGGTATTAATACAAATACCAAACGGGTCTTACATTCACGTCCACAAGGTGCGTGATGTTATCATTTACCCTTACAACTGGTGTAGTACTGATACTACTATACTACTGTGTACGAACTTCCATATGTATATATCACGTCTTAGTACACGACAAGAACACTATTAATAGTGGCCAAGGTTGAAGGATGGTCGTCTATATAATGGCCCGCGCCACGTCGCGTTAGCCTTCCCGCTGTCGCCGCAGAAACTCCGCGTCGGGCAGGCAAGGCCCTCCCAATCGCTGCAGACAGACCGTCGCAGAGCCACGGGCTGCTAACGGAGGATCCGCCCTGTCCGTAGCGCTCGCGTAACCCCCCCCCCCGTGTCCACCGCGAGGGAAGCCGTGTGGTCTCCTTCGGACCAAGCCCGCGGAATAATAAAGGCACCAAAAATTAAGATTCAAAACGCAACAGGGTAGTCGTTTTCGCTCCCGCGAATAGCCCTGGGTCGCCAAAAGAAGAGACCCCAACAGCGCTGTCTCCCCTACTGTAGCCTAGCCTTTGTCCTCCGTCTGGATGACGCCGCTCTATCTACACGTATAGCGGTCGGTGCCTTCCTCGGACCCACCACGCGACGCGGATGTTGCACTTACTTTCCGACGCAAAATATCCTTGCCATTGACCAGCAGGTCCCACGGCAATTCGTCGTCCCCCCCCCCCCCCCCCCCCCTTTTTTTTTAAATTACAATTTTACTTTCCATCCTCTGGACAGAACCGTGGTGTCACACTAGGTGCCTTCCCTCTTCTTTCCCCCCCGGTACGTGCCTTAATTTCTATCGTGACACGGGGGGTTCAGCGCCCGCTTACTTCTGTATACTGCTCGTCGAACTGTTGCATGTATACTTCGTACAGGTGTACGTCTCCGCGGAGTTCCTTCCGTCATGATACGTTCATCAATCAATGCAGCTTCGTGTTAGGTTAACCTCCATAGAAAAAGGAAAACGACATAGCTGGGTCATCTGAAGGGAACGGACATTTTAAAGCGCGCGGGAGGCGGGGGGGGGGGGGAGGTCAACGGTAGAGAATTTCATATTGCATTTATGTGTATTTTATGTTTTCATAATTCATGTGTTCGTATGCATAAGGACATGTGGAGGCTGTGGTGGGGTCCTTAGTGCGGTTAGTGGCTAGCACTCATTGCTAACCCCTTTAGAGCCCCAACCCCCCCTATACTAACTCCAAGTAATTTGTCCCCCAGAACGGGTTTCCGGTTGTAACGGCGTTAAGGCCGCCTCGACGTTACCGTGCATGGTATATAGATAGGCGGGTGTACCTACTACGGTTTGGGACCCTGTAAAACAGCTACTGCGACATACGGCCGAGCCCGCCGTCGTTATTTCTGCCCAATAGCGTTTGAAACAACACGTCTCCCAGAACACCCCACCCTGCAGCCAATACGAAAGCCAAATACCGCAGGGACCGCCGCTATTGTACATGTCGTGCTGTACGCGGATGAATTTGTTTTTTCGAGCAGAAAGAAAAAAAACAAAACAAGAGTACGTTTTAAAAAAAAAAGCGATCGCGGAATGATCACCTCCAACGTCAATGCGAGGGGATTGCGATTACCTTCAGTTACCTTCGCATACGACGCTTGCCACCTCGAGGGACACCTGGTGGAAGGAGCACAGCAAACCAAACGAAACGAGGAACGAACAGTTAACCCAGGGTTTCCACGGGTCCGTTCACTTTTCGAGGGTCGGGTTGGGTCGGGTCGGGTCGGGGCAGGGTCAGGATGATCCGACCCGACCCGCACGGGTTATACTATATCCGATCCGACCTGACCCGACCCGACCCGTGCTATTTCGAATACCTCCCGATCCGACTCGACCCAAGATACAAAAAAAAAATCCTGGCGGGTCTGGTCATGACCCTTTCAAAACGCTCGAGTTTTCTTACCAAAACTAGAAATGAATACACTCCAGCCGTGAGAACGACTAGTTCGTAGAAACTCATGTGCGTGTGGTGCTCCGATCGCGCATTGCTAAGGGTGCATGTCCTCATGTGACTGAGATATTACGATACTACAGTTCGGTGACTTTCCTCAGTGCTACTGCCCGGGTCACCAGGGGTGAATTAACGAAAGACATACTGAGTACATAGTTTGATCAATCTACGCACGGCAGCTACAGTATATAACTCTCTTGTGAAGGGGCAAACGTATTGTGTCAAGTTGAAATGTAGGGGCGGGGGGGGGGGGGTGAGGGTCAGCGGCAGCGACGGCACCCGTTCTTGTCTCTCGACGCACGCAATAGGTGGTACGACAGATGGTCAGGGATGCACAAAAAATCTGAAAGCTTCTCGCTGTTTGAGGACCTCTTTTGTGCTGAAATTCGGGGAAAAAAATTGAAGAAAAGAAATAAAACCGATCACCAATCTCACGGCCTACGTACTTGAACCCCTCCCTATACTAATTCCAAGTATTTTCCCCCCAAACCCGGGTGTCCAGTTGTAACGGCGTTAACGAATACCAAGAAATACATGAGAACAAACAAAAAAAACGTGATTCCAACGACACCGTTGGGTTGTTCTAAAGTTGATCCATTGAGGAGAGCGCGTCTCAGCCAGAGAAACATTTCATGAACATTTTGGCCGAAAAAAAAAGTGCCACCCTTTTCCTGACCATAGACTAAACGGTAAAACTCGATTTCTGGGCTGGTCTGTGTTGCTTGGAGGATTATAATGTTTGCTTGCGCTCAGCGGTGGGTTATTTTTTTTCTTCTTCGTTAATTTTCAAGAGTTTTTTTTTTTCTTTCTTTTCTCCCTCCGTTTTCAACTTGTGACCCCCCCCCCCGGGGTTTCAAGCCAACCGCATCCTCCCTAAGGGGAAGTTTGTTGTGAAGTCTATCGTAACATTTTGCCATCCGATAGTGTGCAAGAAACATCATCAGCTTCAATATCGACCACTCACGAAAAAAATATCCAGAAACTGTAAGTGCTATAATATATATATGTATTCTATAATTGTTTACATATTAATAGTATCCTACACACCCTTCCTTATCGTGGGAGGTGTTGACTGTTTTTACTTGTGTTGACCGACCTCGGTGATGCTGAGCCATTGGTTGTAGGGCGTGCTCAGCGGGGCGTAGATGACGACCTCCGTTACCCCCTCGGTCGCCAGCAGGGGGAAGTCGGCGAGGGGTACCTGTGCCATGTACGGTTAGACAAACAACATATACAAGTACTCAATACATATATATATACGATACGTAGTTTTTAGAATTGCACATCCGCTTCTAGGCAGACAAAACACGTAATAAGAGATAGCGTGGGATGGTTTATGCAGCGTTGGTGAAAGGATTCAGAAAGACCACATGATTCCGGAGGCGAAAAGCAGTCCCTTTTTGTCGACCTTATTGTCGAAATCGATGTCCTGTAGCGACTGACTGCTGCTGCTGTAGTACGGAAATGCGAAGGGACATTTTCTGGGTATTCAATGTGTACCCGGTGACTTTAAGTGTTATCAAGTAACGACATGATGGTCACTGACAAGTAGCATCTCTTAACATTCCTATTGTTGCGCCAACGGTCCCTGAAATTTTCGCCGAGACTGGTACCTCGTGCGACGTATCTCGTAGGTAAACAGCACAGCCTGTTGCTTTCGTCATCAATATTCAGTAGGCAACTGCCGTACGTCAGCCTTTATATCTGGTCCATCACCAGTAGCACAAAGGAACAACAGCATATCTATCTATCTAGTCAACGTTCTTCAGTAGCATGAAGGAACAACAATCTACCTATTAATAGTCAATGTTCAGTAGCGAATACCGTGCATCAGCCGGTCTGGTCAGTGCTCAACACAAGCATGAAGCACTGTTTGCTGCAGCGGCGGGGCTACGAGCAAGTGACGAAAATAGGAAAACGCCACGCGCGGTACGTGGAGATAGATGGAGACCGAAGTCAGTAAGCTTGGTGCCTCCATCAAACGTCCGGATGAGCCTGGTCGCACTTGAGCATTCTACACAAAAATAGCCCATAAAGGGGTGAAGTAACGATTTGTTTTGTTTAGAGAGGGGACGATTTGAGGGCACGAACGAACTTCCTCTCTCTACTCTGTGCTGCTACATACAGGCAGTAGATGTTACTGGTATATATACCTCGACTATTAGCCCAACAGTAGTAGTAGTAGCTTTTGTTCGCCCTTTTAGTGTTTAGTTATTGTTCTCGTGCTGCTATTTGCGTTTTTTTTTCGTTTTCGTTTTTTTCCGTTTTCGTTTTTTCCGCTTTCGTTTTTCGTGTTTCCGTTTGTTTACTTTTTGGTTTGCTCGTTTTTCGCTTTGTTTTTCGTGATGAACCGTTTAACCATACCTCCTCGAAGTCGTCGGTTTCACCGCTGCTGGTGAATTCGCCGACATTTACATGTCCCAGGTTATCGCCGGTCGAGTACGAGATGCCAACAGTCCTCTGCCGCTGGTCGCCGTTCAAGAAAGCTGCGCCAGAAGTACGGGGATGCGAACAGCAAAACAGCACAGAAAATTAACTACAGAGACAGCTTTAGGACCATTTCGCCATCCAACAACGCGCACAGCATGAGGTTCAGGGTCCATGAGTGTGGGTGTGACCGCCTATAAAAAAGAAGAAAACCAAAAGAATTATACCAACAATGTACACAATGGACGGAGGACGGACCATACATAGTAATCCGAACCCGCGATATACACAAAAAAAAACTATACATTCTAGAACGAAGAAAACCGAGGGAATTATACCAACAATGTACACAATTTACGGAGGACGGACCATAGCAATCTAAACCCGCGATATACACCAAAAAATCTATAATACATTCTATTAATTGAACGAAGAAAACCGAGGGAATTATACCAACAATTTACGCAATTTACGGAGGACGGACCATACATAGTAATCCGAACCCGCGACATACACAAAAAACTATAATACATTCTAGAACGAATAAAACCGAGGGCATTTCATACCAACAATTTACGCAATTCACGGAGGACGGACCATACATAGTAATCCGAACCCGCAATATACATAAAATTAAACGCCTAGTCTATACATTCCTAGGTTTTTTACTAACCACAAATATTTTGGTCATGTTTACTATGTTCCCGTAGTAGCATATAAATGAATGCATGCTGCGCCAGATACAACGTACCTGGTAAGACATACCAGGTACACGTTACAACGAAACCTGTTGGAAAGCAAATAATGAAACTAAAACTCATTTTTATTAGAAGGAAAACGAAAAAAGCTTGTACATGGCATGATCGACAATCCCGTGGCCCTAGGTAACATTTTTTTTTTTTTTTTTTTCTAAATCCTCCGGCGGATGGGGAAAGAAAAAGCTTCAAGCTCGCCACACTTACACGTATTTTCATACGCGTCGTGTGTCGATTTAAACTCAGTTGCTTTCGCAACCCAACGAACGCGCTAGCTGGCGCACCCTTCGGATTCCACTGTATGTAGTGATAGCGTGAGCTGGCCCTATCATCAGTGGTCCTCGTTGTAACAGGTGCAACGAAACGTGTCGAGCAAGGCAATAATGAGTATTTGGAATAGTCGGACGATTTTCTTGGGTTAAGGAAGGGAACCCCGTCGTGCAGGAAAAGCTTCAGCCGAAAAGCAAAAAAGCCCTATCACACCTTTATCGCAATAATAGCACGCCGCTACGCCGCACGATAACCTACTACCTGGTTTTCGTATCGTAAAAGGCATGCTACGATAAGGGTTAGCACTTTGTGGCCAATAATCTTTCACCCTTTTCCAACTCCGAACGTGTTCCTAGTCTAATTCCAAGTGTTTTGTCCCCATTTTGGGAGGGCGGAGCTAAAAGGGTTAATATGATCGGCGGAGCTCCTCAGCTCAGGAAACTAGAATATACAGAAAAACAAATTGTTGGAATGCTGTTCGTTTTTTTTTTTTTTTTCGGTTGTCCTGTGTTATAAGGCGTAGTGTTTCCTCGTGGAATCCAACATAACGTAGATGAATCTCGAGGCGCGGTCGTGGCCAGTTGACTTTCAAGCCGCCACCGCTCCTCGATAGTTCTTCATTTTTTTGGAGTTATGAGGTTTGAGTCTTTGTCTTTGGGTTAACCTTTTGCAAGTGGCCAAACGGACTAATACCCCACTAATACTAATACCTGTAATTTTAATCCTCCGGTGGGTCGAGGGAAAATCAAAAGCTTAAAAGCTTTTACCGCACGTCCACGTTGTTTTCATACACGCCAGGTGTCCATTTAACTTCAGTTGCATTCGCGAAAAAAATCCAGCGCTATCAATAGCTGGCGTATCGTTTCCGGTTTCCGTGGCAGCGTCGCAATCAATGACAGCGCCAGCTGAATCCTGTTTGTGTTTCGTTACCCGAAGTTCGTTCTAGATGTTGAGTTGGGTTTAAATAAGGTTACTTAACTTGTTCACAGCAAATATATATATATACATCCGACACTAACCCCAAGTAGTTTGTCCCCATAATCTTCCGTGTTTGCAGTTCGAAAAGGGTTAATAAGCGTGCACTTTGTTGTTTTGATCTGAAGTCAGGTTTTGCGTTGTGTACGTAAGGTTACAACAACAACAACAACAACAAAAACAGCAGCAGCAAAAGAGTGAGGAGGAGAAGGCTCTGCAAAAAAATAGCTGCCATACCCTACACTTCGCGCGCGTCATCATGCCGTTGTTTCCAGCGCGAAAAACTTCGCGCCGTTTATTTTAGGCACCACCTGGGGTATCTCGTGAAGCGGCGGCCGCGAAAAAGTCATTGGGGGACACTGCGTGCGGGCAGTTCGGTCAACAAGCGGATCAGACGGAACTAACTATATGTTGCTCACGTACAAGCTATGGTTGTCGAAGGGTGCATCGCTTTTTGTTCTGAAGTTACTCTCTTGGGGGAGCTATTTTTTTTATTACTCTCTTGGGGGGAGCTCTTTTTTTTTTTTCTTGACCCCTTTAGAGCCCCCGAACCCCTCCCTATACTAAATCTAAGTAACTTTGTCCCCAAAATTGGGTTTCCAGTTGTAAAAGGGTTAAAAGAAGAGCTCCCCCAAGAGCTCCCCCAAGAGAGTAACCTTCAGAGCCGAAAAACGATGCACCCTTTGACAACCACAGCTTGTACGAAACCCAAACACTCGTTTTTTTGTGAAAGCTGAAAGTGTAACCCGACGACAAAAACCCATGGCCTAGACAGAAAATAAATAAATGAATAATAAATTGCTTGACGAGAATGACATCTACTACAAGTACGCGATCGGAGTATCACGCACAGCTTGCAAAGATGGGTTTCGACAAAATCGTCGATCTCACAGCAGCTGGAGTGTACTTTTAATTTTTATATTACACACGGGCGATTTAGAGCTCCAAAACCCCCTCTCCATACTAATCCCAAGTGATTTCCCCCAAAACGGGTTTCCAGTGGTAAAGGCGTTAACGAGCCCCACCGTCATTCAGAAAATAACATTTTTTCCCCCGAAAAAGTGCTATTAATACCTATATTATCGTGGCTCGCGTCTGCTGTCCAAACGAACCCTTTGAGCTTATGAAATAGACTTCGATTGCAGTGTGGGGGGGGGGCATATTCATTTGTTGGTTGCATTAGTCATTTGACCATTGACCACGCATATACCATCCCTTTCGAGACGGAGCACCGTTCCTACTCCTAATAAGAGACACCTCCAACATTTGGGCGCTCATTACGCTCCTTCCATATATTTCATAGAAATTGCTTGCTTATCCTAACCCCGTCCTGTTTCGCCGTCTGCGGATACCATCTATCTCCCAGGACAGCGATCGTTTTCTCGCTACGATCTAGTCTTCTACCAAACTCTTCCATGTCACATACATACGTCTAATTTCCTCATCTCCTTCTCTAACGCATCCCGTTCCTCCTTGTATATTTCGCATTCTCTTACTATGTGAGTCATACTCTATATCGTTGTGCCACACGGGCGCACACGTGCATCCACGTCCTCCTCCTCCCGACTACTGGTATATTCTCTTTCTTCTTTCTGGTAGGTCCAGGTCCCCTACACGAAATCGCAGCTTCAGCTTTTTCGCGTAGTCCATTGGGCCGTGCAGATACGTTTTCATTCCAAAATCTCCCCTAAACCCTCCGTATATCTCCAAGTGCTTCGCCTCTTTCACCCTATTTATTAGCGCTAGCCTTTCTCTTTCGTGTATTATTTTTTTTACCTCTGTCTTGTACCCGCCAAACTTCTCTATAGACAGTTACCTCTTCTTGGTCTCCCCCTAAATCCTTCCATATTTTCTCGACTACGTTATGCCATCTTATTCCAGCTCGCCCTTTTGTTAATTTCTCCCATACAGCCCTATCAGCTATGGCTGGCAACCTATTTTCTGGCTTTTTTTTTTTTTTTTTTTTTTTTTAGATCCTCCTGGGGATCCGGGTAAAAAAAGCTTAAGCTCCATACACTTTCGTTTGTGTACCAAAATCTGGCGTATTACTTTATATTGCCATTTCAACTAAAACTTTCTCACGTCTCTGTTTTAAGTGGGTATATTCCTAGTTCTGCTCTTAATTCTGCTCTTAATACTGTATTACTCGTCGTACTTGAGCATCCTAGTATATTTTTAGCTTCTGCCATCTGCACTGCTTCCAGTTGTTTTACGAACTTCGCGTTCCCCTCCCATATTTCTCCTGCATACTCTAACTTTGGTACAATCACATTGGTCAGGATTCATCTTTTAATCCTAGTGTCAAGGTGCGAGTCCGTTAGGATCGCATCTTGCCTACTTGTGATTTACCCTTTCCTATTACTTTCGCTATGAATTGTGCATCCCAAGAGCAGTCCTTTGAGACCTCTACGCCAAGGTAGGTATACTGGTCTACGACCGGTAGCTCATCTTCTCCCCACTTCCATTTGAAATTTACCGGATTCGCCTTGTCGTTACATACTACTACCAAAATCCCAAAGAGAGACCCCACCGCCCCACTCACCAATCTTCATGCCGGTCATGTCCTGGGGCTCGTCGAAGTAGAAGAATACAGCGCACTCGTCGTACGAGTCGGGATCGATCGGCTGTTGGCAGGACCACCTCGATTCCCTCTCCAAGCTGCCGTCCTGTTACATCATATAATCATAGACGCGAACGTATGGAATAAAAAACCGCAGGTCAGCCACTAACAGATAACAGACTGGTGGGGGAGAAGGGCTTCGGGGGCATTCGAACCCCGGATTGTGGGAAGTTTAGAGACATACACCGTAATTACCTGGGTGGAGCTGTGTAACGTCAGCATATATACCATAACCACTGAGTTATAGTCAGCACTGAATATACAACTGGTCGCCCCGGTGGTCTAGTGGTTACCCTCGAACACTACTATTACTACCACTAGCGTTGGTCCTTGAGTTCGATTCCCACCGTGGTGATATTTTGAAGTTATTTGCAAAAATGCGCCAAACAGATCAACTGCTGAGAACGCCTAGCAGCGTGGGTAGGCACAATTCGACGCGAGTCGACGAGGGAACAAAATGCTGATTTCTTCTCGTGGTAAAAATGAAGGCACGTACCGTAGTGGGGAGGGGGCAGGAGGGCCCGCTATGTGACCCCGGATCTGAGCTACTACTGGGAGGGAGAGCGAGAGAAGTGAGAGGATAATAATTGAGATGAAGAAAAAGAAAATACATATATATATAAGCTCAGTCGTTACGGTGTACACCCAATATTATTAGTGTTGTTCCCGTGTTCGCCATGGCCGATTTAGTGGAAACCCCGACTTTTGGCGAACAGGGTCTCGCAATATCAGGGTGTGCTGACGTGTCCTTCAGGCAGCTAAATACAGCAGCGATGTGTCCTAACGGCAGCTAGGTGCAATAGTGATCCCTCTATAGTGCCGGTTGAATGGTGCCCGTTGCCCAATCTACAAGCCGGTCCGGTTTAAACTCAAACGCCACCGCTGAGTGATTTTTCGCAGCTCAGTTTTGGGAATATCGAGATGGAAAAATTGCATTGAGACAAGAAAGGGACAAACCCAATATATCAAGCGCTCACACAAAAAAAAACGAAGAAAAAAAAAGCCATGGCCAAAAACAAAGAAAAAACGCAAAAACTTGCTAGAGAAACAGCCGTACCTGGTATAAAACACACACACAAACTTTTTTTTTTGGAGGTCAGGGCCTGAAGTCCTACGTAGTGGTGGCTGTGAAATCGCTTTGGTACAGATGGCAACAACAAGCAGTAGCAGCACGTGGAGTAGTAGTGCCGGTTGCCGATATAGTGCCGATATTTCCGACTATTACTAGCACAGACCGGCACTACCGGCACTACAGAGGGGGCGACCACTGACGCGTGCGACAACAGGGGTAGTATTTTTTTCATGGCAGAATATTTCCTTAAGATGAAGGCTCGTTGACCCAAAATCGTCGGGATAGTGCCATTCTTCATCTGCCATTTGCAAATGCGATTAGCTATATGTTGCTTGTCCTCATGAACATGACGGTTATGATCCATCTTATATCATGGAGTTCCGTATGTTGGTAAGGGATTCATGTATAAGGTGTAAGGGGACTGTTTGGCCGGATGTTTCCCGGCATGATTTGCCATGAGCTGTCACTCGTAGTTTTGCTCCATATGAGACCGAGTCAGGCTCGACGGCTGGATAATATAAGAGTTCTGTGTCACCGTCTGGAGTCATCGTCACGCCTTACCGCGCCAGCTACGTGTACACCTTTAGAGATCTATCAACACACTTGTATATACCTTGTATATGTATTTATGAATACGTCAGCTGTGGGTTCGATCAACGTAATGGTCGATACTTCATCTTTGCAAGCTGCGTGGTACCATAAAAGATCGTACTGGGTTACATAGTTTTAGTCTACCAGTCGTCCCCCACTCCTGTTTTACAACGAGGGACAGAGGAGAGGGTGTTTCGTCAGTTTGGCCGTGTGTGCGTGCGTGCCTGTGTTTTATTCGACGTGAAAAAAAAATCGTCCGTCTTTTTAGTCTAGAAATCGTTCCAGCTCCTCTGTAACAACGAGGGAGACGGAGGGAGTTTCGTCAGTCGGCCGCCGTGCGTGTGGTGTGCTTGCGTTTTCTCACGTAAAGGAGAGCGGGTTTGCAGCCGTCCGTTCCGCAGCCTCCCTCGTCGCTGGTTTTATAATCCCACTTGACTGCGGACACCTGCACGCCCGTCTCGTCGCCGGCTTCGCTGTATTGATCTGTGGTGTAGACAAGATGGAGGGCATAACCCGAACAGGCCAAAACACACGATATCACTTTTCTCCACGATGAGGAAACACGCCGCCATTCGTGCTTCTCTGAAAGCCCAGCTAAACGAACACTAAACGCGCGCGTGCATGAACCATGACATTTCCTCTTTTTTTTTGTAGTTATGAAAAAGGCTTTACTGACAGCCGCCGACTTGAAAAGCCAACCATTAACTAAGCTTTTCCCACAGACAATCTACGTTTTGATATCCGACAACCGATGTGCGGCGCGCGAGCTTCAACGTGGATCACTCCTCAACATGCCCAGTAGCGTTTTTTTGGCCGTGATTATTGGTTGAACAGTAGCGATCCGTGCTGCTGGTACCTTCGGAGGGCGACCGTTTTTTCTTGTGGTATGGTGCCTGTCGGAACGAGGCACTCGATAACCTATTACAAGCCGGGGGGGGGGGGGGGGGGGTCCCCCCACCCCTCGGTCGCTTGTCTAAGTCATATGACCACTGACCACATCATTGACCACCCTTCCCGTTCAAGACGGAACACAGGGGGGGCGGGGGGGGGTCTAAGACACCCTTGTCTCTAACTATACCACTCTGTTCGTGCTGCCCCGACGTCACCGTACATTGTACGCGGATGCTCTAAATTTTGGGGATCTGTCCACAGCTATCGAGATGCCAACACAGCAATCGTTACCAATTATTTCTGCCCGCCAGTGTACGAAACAAAAAAGTTTCCCAGAACGTTCTCCGGCCACCGGGTACGGCAGCCAACTATCGCACTCACGTTGAGATACTCGCAACATATGTATCAGGTACCGACGACGGTTTTGATGAAAGAGGCAAAGCATCACGCCGCGGACGTGCAGTAAAAATGAAGTTACTGAGGGGTTATACATTTCCGGATCGTCCGCAAAACTACAGAGCTATTCTTTTGTTTCAAGCGAAAACAAACAACGAAAAATAACAACAACGCCAACGACAACAACAAAATTCAGAACCATCGCGATCAATGTTTTACAGGAATAGCGCAAGTCAGTAATAGTTACCTTCGCATACGGCGTCGACCACCAGGAGAGACACCTGGCAGAGGGAGCAGGAAAAGACGACGCGCGACGCACAACGCACGAGGAGCCAAAAACAAACCGTGAGTGTGTCGGGAGCGTTAACACGACAAGAAAAACAAATAACGCGCTGCTATCCGGCAACTTCCTGGTGCAACATCGCACGCACAAGGGTTTGCGCATCGGAGTGGACGAACAAGAAGGCGGGGAAATTAAGCCAAAAAAATAAGTGCGAGTTTCTCGGCCTTACGCGATTTTTGATGTGTTTGTTTGGCCATGTAAACGACCGGGGGTAGTATATTCTGAAGGCAATGAGTTGTGGCTCAACCAATGCTCCCGCGAAGACTTCGTTCATGGAGCAGAGAGGGAAGGGCCGGGTCAAACGACGGCGTCGGCGTCGGCATCCCAACACGTGCTACTGCCACATTTGGGCGTAGCACGTTTTGGGACAAAAACCTTTCTGACGAGAGGTGGGCTGGGGCTCTTCGAGAGAGGGACGAACTATTCACACTATTATCGAAGGAATCTCAACTTTTGCTTTACCAAAGCATGAATACATTCGAGTTTTCATCGGGTAAAAGCGTAAGGGTATTCTCATGGTCAGTTTTTAGGTTGAGCGATAGAGCTCCGCAAGTCAGAAGCCCTCTAGAAAAAAAAAGTGACGTGTTTTACGACGCATGTTGCAGTATATAGCTTTAAGCTTTCAAGTTTTTTCTGAGACCCCCCCTTTTTGCTTGGTTCAGTAGGAGCTCCGACGAGCTCACCGCCCAGAACAAACCAAGAAAAAAAAAACAAAACATAGTTTTTAAGCCCCGAGATACACAATCCTACAAGTACGGGCATAAGAGATTCCAGGTAGTGTATCTACCGCGAAAAACATCGCAAAAAAGTCCACATCCGACCCACTCTAGATATGTTGGGCACACCTCCTCCTTAATCGAAGAGCCCCCCATCAAAGCGAGAAAAAGTTTGGGCTAAAAAAATTGCACCCCCCACCTCCGTCGCGCGGTTGCTATCCCCATTTATACCGCAGCGTGCGTCACTGGCGTGGAAGGGTTAGGGTCGGCGTCGGCGTCCCTTGATGTCAGAGTCATCCCACACCAGGGGCGCAGCAGATTCTAAGAGTTTACTGGGCTCCAAAACACGAGGAGGAGCTCAATACCAACTCGCCCCGAAGCACATGACACTCTTCGAAGACGTTTCGTTCGCGCAACCCGACCGACGTTTTTGTAAGTCCTAAAATAAAAAAATAAAAACACGCGCGCGCTATATATACGCTCGTAACAGTTATCATGCTGGCATGATAGTTCCACCCTTGAGGTGCTCATCCGGTCAGCAGAAACGTTTTTGGTCCAAAAAAGTGCCAACTCCTAATATATCGCGTGGAATTGACTCGTGGCTGACCCGCTACCTTACTCAGTGGCGGTGCTGAGCCACTGATTCGGCCAAACGCGGCCTGTCGTACACTTCGCGATGTCGCTGGTTGGTGTAAGCCTATCGCACACTTGACGATATCGCTGTTGCTGTAGCATGTCATGTCAATGCACATCACGATATCGCTGGTTGGTGTAAGCCTATCGCACACTTGACGATATCGCTGCTGCTGTAGCATGTCATGTCAATGCACATCACGATATCGCTGGTTGTTGTGAGACATCAAACGTATTAACGCCATTACAGCTGGAAACCCGTTTCGGGGGAGACAAACTATTAATACTCGGAATCAGTATGGGGAGGGGTCTTGGGGTTCTAAAGGGGTTAAAAAGGGGTATGGGGCATTCGTTGTTGTGACTGGTCACTGCTCACCTCGGTGATGCTTAGCCACTGGTTGGGGGGGGTGTCTCTTCCGGCGTAGATTGTGACTTCGATCACTTTCTCGGTCGTCAGAGACGGAAAGTCGGCCACAGGTATCTGCCATGTGCCGTTACATAGACCAAACAAGAGCATACACACGGCGTCGCAGAGGTTTTACTTTGTAAGATTAGCTTGGGCGACGCGCAGTAAAGGAGAGGATGCAAGCGCCGGTGTTGCTCGTAAGATTAGACTGGGCGACGCGCAGTAAAGGAGAGGATGTAAGCGCCGGTGTTAATATATAATACACCTATAGCCCCTGAGACAGCAGGCGACGGGTATCCGCGATACGGTTGAACAAAAACAGTTTAGGTATGCATGTAGTCGCACAGAGCTTCCCTAGTAAGGCTAGAAATGGACGGCACCCAGTAGAAGAGAGGGTGTGGTACCGGTGTTAGATATACATCTGTTAACCACTGAGCTAGCAGTCAGCGCTGACCGCTAGCATAGTGGCTACAAGAGAGGACATCGTGCCGGTCGTTAGAGATACGCCTACGACCAGCGAGTCAGCGGTCAGGGTGTCGTACCGGTGTTGTGACGGATATACAGTACACATAATAGCCACTGAGCTATTGGCAGTCAGCGCTGGCTGCTGGCTTAGTGCTTATGGTGCTACTCTATCTCACACCACAACCACCGAGCTGCTGTAGCGCTCAGAGCTGCTGACTGCCGTCCCGATGGTTATACGAAGCCGGGTGCACGTCTAACATACAATCGTACAGCTGTGAGGTCGAAAAAAGTCGTCGATTCTCATATTTGCAAGCTGTGTGTATATCGTATTACACGAATACATCTAACATCCGGTGTGCTACGTATTAATTACAGCGCCATCGTTATTTTCATTTTCCATTTCTTGTTTGACCGTCCTTAAAAATAGTTCAACTCGAATACCCGATTTAAGAGCCTCTCGGAACAGGCTAGCGATACCACTCTTATCTCCGTGCCGCCCTTATCTCAGATTGCGTATCATATATGGTAGGTTTTAGTACAGGCGTAACAGGGCGTAACAAGCCGATTCGATCCCCCTTTAGAGGTGCACGCACGTTTTTTTTTTTCGGGCAAACTATTTGAAATTAGTGTATATTTTTTTATTTTCCAGTGGTGAACGGGTTATAAATCCGTTTTCTCTTGGTACGGAAGAGTTCCTCAACCCATTTTCAACTCCTCTTTTTTTTCCTAGTCTAACTCCAAGTGTTTCGCTCCCGTGTTGGGAGTGCGGTGCAAAAAAGGGTTAATTCGGGTAGCCTTCTGTGCGTACCTCCTCGAAGCCGTCGGTTTCGCCGCTGCTGGTGAACTCGCCGAGATTGACATATCCGCGGTTGTAGTCATCGTCCCCCTCCGAGTTTTCATACTCGTAGGAGATGCCAACAGTCCGAACGCGCTCGTCGCCCTTCAGAAATGCTGTAACAGAGAGTAGATTCACATCAGACGTACGGGATGATGAGGGCAGCAGGACGCACCACAGACATCACTACAAATACTACCCAGGTATATACCAGGGTTCTTATGTAGGTGATAAAACGCTTAGTTCGGGTACGAACCTTTTTCCAGCAGTTCAGTGGACTAATACTTTTCTAACACCTTCACAAATGGCGGCGTCGCTGTATGGCTTGGTAATTCGTCATAACCCTTTCACTCGTAGTCCAGAAAACTGAACGCCACTTTACCCACAAACCTTTTAACACAGAGAAAATGCCACGATGCCATTGCCAGCGCAAATCTTCGCTATATTAACCACGTGGATGTATATCGCGTCCGTTCCACGATGCGAAAAGCGCGCAAGGTAATCTACTCACCGATTTGAATGCCGGCCATGTCCTGGGGTTCATCGAAGGCGAGAACAAGAGCGCACTCGTCGTACGAGTCGGGATCGTAGGGCTGTTGGCAGGACCACCTCGATTCGTACTCCAAGCTGTCGTCCTGTCATAACGCATCATATCATTCATATGAATATCATACAATGTCAATCATTCATAGCATGTCATCCATATCATGCATATCATACATATCATATCATACAATTCGCATCATATCGTATTATAATATATCACATCACATCACATGATAAGTACGGACGGGAGGGAAGTTGGGGTCATCAGACGAAAGAAACTAAGTGGCCGTGCATTCGTCCATCTTAATCTCAATTCGACGCATCGAATGATATTCGATCCATAAAAAAGACATACAACAATAAATCATACCAACATCCATCTTCTACACTCAGGAAGGAGAGAGAAGAGAAGAGAGAGAGAGATAGAGAGAAAGAGAGAAAGAGAGAGCGAGAGAGAAAGAGAGAGCGAGAGAGCGAGCGAGAGAGAGAGAGCGAGAGCGGGAGAGAGAGCAAGCGTTTCGTTCAGTCAGTCGCGTGTGCTTGTCTTGTGCACACACGTGTGCTTGCCGTGTGCTCACATAGGCGAGGAACGCTCTGCAGCCGGTCGTGCCGCAGCCTCCCTCATCGCTCGTTTTGGGGTCCGACTTGATCGCGGACGCCGTGACTGTGGTCACGTCGCGGGCTTCGCTGTATTGCGCTGCGGGATGAGCAGGAAGGAGAGGGAAGACGGCCAGTCAGAAAAAAAGAGGGCAATATAATCACAACTACAATTTCCATGGGAACACATGCCGTCGCTGAAACATAAAAGTACCAGGTACCATATAATACCCAGCTGAACATACCTACATGTAGAACACTCTGGACCGAAAGATGGGGACCGATGAGGTATTGAAATTAAAACATCAAACGGTCTTTGCACTTACGCTCAGGGTGGTATTATATCCATCATGTGGAGGAGATGATTCGGTGCGTATAACGGAAAAAATGGCCGTCCCGTATAGGGCAGGGGGGGTGTTCCCAACAGTGCCGGTGGAATAGTGCCACTGCCCTCTATAGTGCACATATTGCAGTGAGGGGCTCCCAACGGTGCCTGTTGAATAGTGCCGATGTCCTCTATAGTGCATGCATTGCAGTGGGGGGCTCCCAACGGAGCCGGTTGAATAGTGCCACCGCCCTCTATGGTGCCGGTTAAATCGCTTGGTACGACTGGATCTCTCCAAAGTCACGAAGCATATAACAACCCCTATTCCCAATAGTGTCGGTGCCCTGGATAACGCCGACCCACATCGGGCTAGCACATGTGCCGGCGCGATCGGGAGCTCCCCGCCGTACGGGTGACGACGGAAACACATGCTGAAACGTTCCTTCTGGATTCAGAGTTTCAAGTAGCAGGTGCGGATGAAAAAAAAACGACGCATGGGATGGATGCTTCAACTCTCGATTCAAGGTTAAGAAAACAAGCACCCACGCGCCTCTTTTTACCACACACAGCGGTCATTGTGTCGTCTCCGCCCCCAACCCCCTATCACATATTAATAGCACATGGGCCATCACCCGTCTCCCCCTGTGTCCAATTTTCACGAGGCTGCATTAACGGATTTTAGACCAACAGGCCTGCTCCCAGGAATTTATTTGGTTCCGAACTGTGCTATACACAGATTGGCTAAAACATCCGTCGCAGGAAAAACGAGCGGCCGGTGTATCACGCAGCTTGCAAAGATGAGTATCGACCCCAATTGTTTTTATCGATCTCACAGCTGACGTGTTTAGCAATGCTGATCATACTTATTTAGAATACGCAGAGTGCTGGTCGGGGCAGAGGCAACGCTATAACCCGAACCCGAGCTCGAACCCTGACCCTAACGGCATGGGATGACCCGGGGTTGGATGCCGTCCGTGGCTTGTGAAGTTCGGCGGTCCTGGATGCTGCTGTGTGTTGGCCGTCGTGGATGATGCTGTGCTTTATTAGGAAAGACGCACCGTCCATAGAATATTTCTGGTCTAAAACCCATTAATATGTACACACCAGGTACTGTTTTTCACCCGCTTCCCCCCCCCCCACCACTACCACCACCACCACCGACGAACATGAGAACCTGCAAAGCTACTCAGAATTTTCCCGAAACGAGGTCCCTTCATCGCACGTGCAATTAATTGCGATTGCAATACAGTAGTATGATTATTAACATATATCAGGTGCTGCTGCTGTCTGTATTGCATGTGTTCCGACCGTGCCAAAACGGAAGATTAAACTGCGCGGTGCAATAACCCGGCGGGGCTTCGTCTCCAACCACAAAACCAGGGGGTTTAGCGGAAAACCTCGTAGTAAAACTACACTACACCGGTACTTATGTACGAGAAACGGTCGATTTCGCAAATAGTACTAGATAGTGCTGCAAACGGGCCGAGGACGGAGCGGGCCTTCATGCCGTTCTATGACGGGGAGGGGAATGAGTAGAACCGCAGCGCACTGCAACACGCTAAAATGTTAACCTTGTTACACCTACAGAGGAGGTATAACAATGCAAAATTTCCCCCGCACTAGTAATGCCTATAGACTGGAGACCCCCCCAATACCAGTAGGAGGTGCAGTAGGTGCAGTCCTACAACGGTTAAGTAAGGTTTCAACCGCGACACGGCTCGGGGCGTTGACACCAATGTGCGTTTGGCGTATCGGCAGGGGGGGGAGGGGGTACTCATTTCATGCATAGCCGTAGTGTTAAGACCATGGACCCTTGCATGGGGTGCTTCTGCTCGAGAGAGTGGATGGAGCATGGCCGTGGATGTCATCCTCGATGTTTGCGCTTCGCCTAGCCAGAAGTAGACAGCCTGGGGTTGCTCAGACTTACTCGCCCGTCTACCTTGTCCATGAGTGTGTGTCATACTTAAAAGAGGTGTTCATGAGCTGCGCTTGCGCCGACCTATGGGCTATGGCGGTAATATCGTAATATCTAGGTCCTCTTTTCTACATCATGATGGGAAAAAGTCTCGTGTGCTGGCTTGCTTATGCTCTGCCATTGTGTTCGTTCCGGTTGGCATTGCATAACCAAATTACCTTGCTGTATCTGCAATGTGTTTCTCTGTCTTGCAACATTGTGCGCACAGCAGTAGCAGAGCTCGTCTCTCTATTAATAGGAGGCATAGGCACGGACACGGGTTGTTGCGATGGATGCAC
Source organism: Undaria pinnatifida (assembly GCA_012845835.1). Taxonomy (NCBI): domain Eukaryota; class Phaeophyceae; order Laminariales; family Alariaceae; genus Undaria; species Undaria pinnatifida. The sequence continues at coordinate 7,060,014 of JABAKD010000030.1, forward strand.
ATTAGATGGGTGGAAATATCAGTGTAATGTGAAGGAACACACACAATGAATGCGAACATGAATGAACGTGTTAAGGAATAAGACTAGTGGGGTATTACGAGTAGTCCGTTTGACCACTTGCAAAAAGGTTAACCATTAGCTTACCCAAACCAAGCCTTACAACAAGAGCACACAAAGAATTAGGTCATACAGGCACCGGTTGTCACTGTTCTGTTATTTTCTCTAATGATTTTTCATTCATTTGTTTCGCTTTGCTATCTCTTGTCGCGGATGAACCTCGTTGACCCCCCGCTCCCAGTACTACTAATATCAGACTATTAGTGTACGCCACAGGTCAAGGTCAGTACGCACGGCGCAGGGCCCAATCGGTGCCCCCGTGAGATAAACGAGGTTTCTGCACTAATGCGCAACGCTAAGTCAACTCTAATTTGTTGCTTGGTCATAGTATGAGCCCTATATTAATACTGGTACCTATATAATAGGTACCTGGCACGTACGTAACAGGGCTGGCGGCTGACGCCAGGACGCCAAACTGATAACAAAGAGCGATGTCAACATTTCATTCGACAGGTGTTGTTGTAGAAACACTTTAACGCATTTTTCATCCAGCAATGCAATGTTTTGGACTTTCGGTGAGTTCAGCATCGTATTAGCGTAGCACGAAGGAACGACCACCGTAGCGCTGAATGCTGCAGTCTCGTCATCGCGGCATCGGCACAAACAAATGCTCAAAAGTTAACGCTTTGAACGGCTGATCGACTAGAGCAATGGATGGCAGTTCGTTATTATTTATTATGTTTTGACTAATGTGCGTGGTGGTTGGCTGTACATGAAAATATTATATGTCGTCTTCATAATAGTCTAATACATTATGAGTATTATATTATTAATATAAGGGTTGGTTCTCGAGAACACCGCAGGGAGGGGTGAATCTCCAACGCTGTGTGTACAAGCGTCCCTCTCAGGCAACGGTCGCAGAATGTGGGCGGTGTTGACGATCACCGGACGAGTAGAAGTGCTCGGTAAAGAGATAATAATCTCAGATTGAGATGGGGACAGAAGGAAGTGCGAGAGGTGTGCGAGGGCGCGCCCTCGCACTCCTCTTGGACGAAAACAACGGGCAACGAGCTGAGGAAGCGTCTGGGAAGATGTCTTGAGGTTCCTCGGGATGTTGTACCCTTCCTTGTGGCTCGGAGCGTTGGCGATAACGACATCGCTCCGAGAGACGATCTTTCTAGGAGAACGTGCGGAACGTTCCCGAGGGTTCTAGGATTTGTGTTCAGACGCAAGTAGGCAGGTTGGGTTCAGAGCATTGTAACCCAAGTTACCCCCCAGTTTTGATGGTGTTAGAGCGCTCACTCCATCAAAATTACAGAGCAATGGGAACAAAGGCTCTGGTAATCCAACCTTCCTAAGACACTATTACGAAGAGTCTCCTCAAAATCTTCGAAAGTATGTACGACGTAGTACCGAAAAGGTTCCGGGAATACTTGTAGTAAACCAGAGTATTGTTCAGGATCGAATAACGGAGGAGTAATGACCATTGTGCTCAGCCAAACACAGCATTGCTGCGGCCTGCAGGACAAGTGGCTAGCACGGAAAATATACGCAAAGCGTATTGAAAGCGTCGCGCGAAATCCGTTTTTTTGACGGATCCTGAGTGTGCTACGCAACATTGACGCATCATGGCCAGATAAAACTGATGCGATCGGAAGCACTGACGAACGAAAATTTGTGGCGAAAAGCAAAACAGCCACATGAGTAGGCCGATGCTAGGTGACGGCATGTACGTAGCCAGAAGTCAGACCGAAGTTTGTTGCCTTTCTGGAGGTTTCAAGAAATGGAACTAAACCTCGCAGAAAAATGCACCCTGCAACCGACATGCGTCTCATATTCAATCACCCGGGCTCTTAAAAGCATCCCGGTGGAAAGAGACTGCCTGTGGAGCCAGTAGACAATACATGGAGTGTTTGCTCGCTTGTTATGAAAATTTCGTCTCGACTAGCTCAGATCTTGTTCGGCCCCCCTGTTGTTGTTGAAAGCCACTCCGGAAAAAAAAAACGAGTAGTCGACTAATCATCTGGGTCTCGTGGAGACGAAGTGCCAACAACAGGCGACGTAAACGATGCAACACAAAGACGGCTGATGGGCTATTCCACTCGGATTTCTGGCAAAGCAAAGCTCCACATTGCTTAGAGTACACAAACTGATACCGGTTCCAAAAGGTTGTGCGAGGACACAAGGGCGCGTAACGACGCGGGGAGTCAACTGGCGTACGGCAGACGCTATTGTACCTCACTAACAAGTCAACAGAAAAAGCATACATGATCAGTGGTCATGCTTCAAAAACAAGATAACCACGGGCACGCGTGCGCGGTACTTCGCACGGAGGACAAAAGACAAGAAAAAAAAAAAAAAAATCAAAGGAAGCCATGAAGAGCTGCCGGCTGACAGGAAATAGTAAAAACACGTGGGCGCCGGGCATCGGTGGTTGCAAAACCGACGCGATCAAATCACGAAGGAAAAATAAAATATACATGACAACGCGCGTATACACGCCCTACGTGTTACCTTCGTCGCGATCCGATCTAGAATAGATTCGCTTCTTCTTCCCGGGAGGGTCGAAAGCCGAAGGATTTTGTGACAGAATTACAGCACGGTAAGATTCGATCATCTCCTTGCATTGAGGGAGAGTGCTGTAGTGACGCCAACCACCACATTGTGGTGGTTGGCCTTTAAGTTTGAGGTGGTATCGGAAATTCTCCACCGACGCTGCACCTACCCCCCGCTCATGACCATCGATTGCTTCGTATGACATACGGGCCGATCGTGACGGTGTGCATTGAGCCATCAAGATCAGGGACGGGTAGGGTGGTTCCGAGGAACATGTCATCGAGTGCCTCAAAGTCAGGGGCAGGTGATGACTTGGGTTTGACGAATTGTTTCATCCGACCTAAGTGGACCGTGACTTTGGCCGGTTCGTTCGGTTTTGACACACGATAAATAACAGGGGAGAGCTGAGCTCTGACTGTATACGGGCCATGCCAAGGGCTAACAAGCTTGGGGTTTGGTCCGTCAATTTCGTGGTACGGGCGATGCAGTAATACTTTGTCGCCCACTTGAAAACTGGGGGAATACCATTTTTTGTTTTTCGACGGCTAGCTTGTCCGCTCGTTCTTGTAGATTGCGACGGGCTAACTCGTACGCGAGCTGCGAGTTTTCTACTGTGCGACGTGAGTAGTCGAGTTTATTTTGTGGTGCATCAGTAGAAGGAACTCCGAGAATGAGTTCGACGGGGAGAGTAGCCGTACGCCCAAACACAAGATAGTGGGGAGTCTCCTCCAACGTTTTGGAGTAGGCCGTGTTGTGCGCGAGCTGGACAAACGGTAGCAGTTCCGCCCAATCATCGCAAGCCAAGTTGCTGTACATGGCAAGCATATTATGAACGGTCCTGCCGTCGACGCCAATAAGGGTTGGTTCTCGAGAACACCGCAGGGAGGGGTGAATCTCCAACGCTGTGTGTACAAGCGTCCCTCTCAGGCAACGGTCGCAGAATGTGGGCGGTGTTGACGATCACCGGACGAGTAGAAGTGCTCGGTAAAGAGACATAATCTCAGATTGAGATGGGGACAGAAGGAAGTGTGAGAGGTGTGCGAGGGCGCGCCCTCGCACTCCTCTCGGACGAAAACAACGGGCAACGAGCTGAGGAAGCGTCTGGGAAGACGTCTTGAGGTTCCTCGGGATGTTGTACCCTTCCTTGTGGCTCGGAGCGTTGGCGATAACGACATCGCTCCGAGAGACGATCTTTCTAGGAGAACGTGCGGAACGTTCCCGAAGGTTCTAGGATTTGTGTTCAGAGGCAAGTAGGCAGGTTGGGTTCAGAGTATTGTAACCCACAAATACTTGTTTATTTACATTTTGATTTTATATTATGAAAATAAAAATATACTCCTCCAGCTGTGAGATCGAAGATTTTGTCGAAACTCATCTTTGCAAGCTGTGTGCGATACTCCGATCGCGCGTATTACGGGTTGTGTGTCCTCATTAAGGGTATAGGTCGGCGACTCCCCTTGCAACTACAGTGTAGCTGCCAGGGTCAACAGAGTGATGTTAGTCAGTCTGTGCGCGGAAACTATAAAACCCGTTTCTGAGGGGGACAAAATCTGACAACTGTGGAAGGAAATGCATCAGTTTATATCAAGTGTATCCTGTAAGTCGTATAAGCGGTGACGGGAGGGCGGAGTCTTTAAGAGCGTGGGGGCATGGGTTTGAACAAAAGGGAGCGGGGGGGGGGGGGGGGGGGGGGGGGGCGGGGGCGGGGCAACTCACTATGTGCGTGGAAACTGTACATCCTTTAAGGGGATACATCTGACGGTTTTGGAAGGAATGTATCAGTTTATCCTGTACATCCTGTAAGTCGTACAACCAGTGAGGAGAGGGCGGAGTGTTCGAGGGGGTGGGTGGGTGGGGGGGGGGTTGGGACAAAAGGGTTCTTAACAGCTTTAGGTCGCATAGATGTAGGGGTTTGCTGTACGCGTGGTGCTAGGTCTAGGCGATGGTGCGGGTGGTGGGAAAGGAGGGGGCGTTGGGGGGGGGGGGGGGTGGAGTAGCGGCATGGATGGCTCTAGAAAGATAATGAGGTGATTTCGATGTTAGGTGGGGCGTTTGAGAAAAAGGGAGCGGGGAAAAGAAAGGGGGGGGGGGGGGGGGGGAGGGGTTTTAACAGGTTTAGGTCGCATACATGTAGGGGCTTGCTGTACGCGTGGTGCTAGGTCTAGGCGATCGTGCGGGTGGTGGGGAAGGAGGGGGTGTTGCGGGGGAGGGGGGCGTTGGGGATGGGGGGGAAGGGGGGGGATTGAATTAAAGCTACGTCATGGATGGCTAGAAAGATAATGACGTGATATCAGTTGCGTACAAGGGTTTATTACTCTGGTCGATTTCAATTTTAGGTGGGTCGTTTGAACAAGAGGGAACAGGGGGGACAAAAGAAAAGAAAAAAAGAAAGAGGGGAGGGCGGGGGGGGGGGGGGGGCAGGAAAGAATTGGAGCTACGGCATGGACGGCTAGAAAGATAATGAGGTGATGTAAACTTGCTGGTAGTGTTTACTACTCTGGCAGATTTTGATTTTTGGTGGGGCGTTTGAACAAGAGGGATCGGGGGGGGGGCGGGGGGCGGGCGGGACACTTCAACATGTGCGCGGAAACTATAAATCCTTGAAGGGGGAAAATCTGACGGTTGTAGCAAGAATACATCCCTTTATATCACCTGCGTGGTATTGTTTACTTTTTTTAGTAGATTTGATGTTACAGCTTCATAATTTGTTATTGTACATGGATTGCAAGATAGAATATTTCAGTCGATAGGTACAACCATGCAGTTACCATGATTTTACCGTGCCGGTGTGGGGCTCTGACATCGCTAATTTAAGAAAAGAGATGCATATAGCAAAATACAACAGGCGAGGTGATGTGGTCATGCAATGTCACCACCATTGAGCACGAGGGGGAGAAGTGCAAATCGTCAGTGTTTTGAAAGGAACGCTTGGTGTACCCGGGCTCAATTACGTTAGTTCGTTAGTAATACTTGGTTTAGTATAAGTTGGGAGGCGATCATGCAGACGGTACGAAGTACGAAATACCCTACGTAATAGGTTGGTAGTGTGGTCTACCGCAATTTTAACGTATCTGACTGTGCTTCCTTTTCACATTATTGTTAGCTCGTGTACGATTTTACGCCCATGATTTTTACTGTGCCTATGTGGAGCTCTGAGGTCGCCGAGTATACCTAGTGTACATAATATAATCGCCGACTTTTATATCCTCAACCCCTTCTGAGCCCCCGAACCCCTCCCTGTACTAAATCTAAGTAACTTTGTCCCCCAAAACGGGTTTCCAGTTGTAAAGGGGTTAAATCAGTGAGGACACACACCCTAAGGTTACAAGGCTTAAGTTCGTAGTTGGGGTAAGCTATTGGTTAACCTTTTGCAAAGTGGACACACGGACTAATACCCACTAATACCTTAACAAATGGCGTCGACGGCAGGACCATAGGGTTTTTGGGGTCGTGGGTTCAAATCCCACATCCACCTATTGTAATAATTTTTTTGCAGACTTTCCCCATGTCGTTCGGAACTTGAAAAATACTCTCCCCGGTATACCCAGGAAATGAAACGGCTTGGATAATTGACAGGTCCGCCCGTATATCCGGCCGACCTGTTATCCCGCCGTTTCAGGGGGGGGGGTGTTATAAGGCTTAGTTTGGGTGAGGTATTGGTTAACCTTTTGCAAGTGGTCAAACGGACTAATACCCCACTAATACCTCAACACTAAAACGCGTGATCGGAGTAACACACACAGCATGCGATAATGAGTTTCGACGAAAGCCTCGATCTCACAGCTGGATGGAGAGTTGAGTGTACAGTATTATAAAAAATGAAAATACACTCCAGCTGTGAGATCGAAGATTTTGTCGAAACTTATCTTTGCAAGCTGTGTGTGATACTCCGATCGCGCGTATTACGGGTTGTGTGTCCTCATTTAGGATATAGGTTTAATATATAATGCACATTACCATCAATAATAGCTTTTTTTATTTCCGACACCAATCAAAAGCCTATATCTTGTGCTCGGTAGCGGGTAAATCACTTCGGACCCCTTGAGAAGGTAGTGTTGTGGTATATCTGCTTCTTTTTTCACATTTCTACTTTCCAGCTTCTGGACAAGCCGTGGTGACAGGTGCCGTCCCTTTCCCCCCCGGTTCTTGCCTTCAATTTTTATCGCGCATAGGGTTCAGCAACCCCACTGCTCCCCGATTTTTCATCGAGTGTTGCTAACTCACGCTCTCGCGCTTTCCGCAAGAAGTCAATTTGTGCACAAGAAAAAGTCTCAACGAATTTATTGGAGTATGCACTCGGCGGGGGCTCGAACTCACAAAACTGACCTATCTATACCAGGCTCGAGGATAACCTGATACGCCACCGGGGCGACGGGCTTCCTGGTATATACAGTACGGCCTTGGTCGCCCCCTCGGAGCTACTAAATAGTGTAGTTACTATTAATAGTAGTAGATTTCTGAGAAAGTATTATTTTGTTCTGGAAATCGACGGTAGAGCTCTAGGAAGATCCTCTCTTTCAGGTTATACGAAGAACGGGCGACGCATGCTCGGGTGGACCGGGTGCGGCGATCATTCTACGAACCTTCCGAGTCATGTCGTCAACAACAAAACAGGTGGCTCTGCAGGTCGTCCCGATGGTCCATAACTAATTGTAATAGCACGATAGTGGTTATTATAAAAATAAAAATACACTCCTCCAGCTGTGAGATCGGAGATTCTGTCGAAACTCATCTTTGCAAGCTGTGTGTGATACTCCGATCGCGCGTATTACGGGTTGTGTGTCCTCATTAAGGATATAGGTCGGCGACTCCCCTTGCAACTACAAGTGTAGCTATCAGGGTCAACAGGGCGATGTTAGTCCGTCTGTGCGCGGAAAGTGGTTGTGTACCCTCGAAGGCCACTACGAGTAGTATTCATAGTTTATTAGAGTAGGTTTTGGGGTTAAAATCCCACGTACGTGGGGGTCTGACTTCTGTGAGTTTATTCGCAAAAAGCAAAAAAAAAAAAAAAAAAATCAACTAAACTGCTGAAAGCGTGATGGGTAGTAGGCGCAATTGGATGCGAGTCGGCGAGGAGGGCAGAAAGCGCTTTTGTAATGATGTACCCTTTTCGCGACAAAACGAAGGCGCGTACCGTACATGGCGTGGGTGTGGGCGAGAAGACCCCGCATAGTGATGTCGGGTCAGTGAGTTGTTACGTTCAGGGGGGGAGAAGGAGAAAAAGTGCGAAGATGGCAAATGAATGAAAAGTGGTCAGATAATTTTTGGTGTGGTGTTCATTGGTTATGCATGATACGTGAGTAATGTAATGCACTGCCGCCATCCTATATTTTATTAGGGTCCGGCTCATGAAACTACCTAAAAACGGGCGATCGATGTAATACGCAGCTTGCGAATATGAGTATCGACCCTAAATTTCGTCGAAGTCACAGCTAGCTGCGCTGACGACGTCGTTAGAATATTATTTATAAAATGGGAGATGAGCAAAACTAAACAGTATCAAATCAAGACCAATTCGCCCTTCTTACGTAAAATACGTACAACACTGCACGAACAAAAAACTGATACGTACAAGTACGTAAATACGAAGTGCATTTTACCTGGTATTTTATATATTTAGTCTATATTTTTAAATCTCCGTTGCTTTCCAGCTTCTTGACTAGCTATTTTGGACAAGCCGTGGTCACAGGCAATGGCCACAGGTGCCGTCCTTTCTACCCCCCCGTACATACATGGCGTACATATCATGTGTGCCTTCAGTTTCATCGCGCAGGGGGCTCACCATTCCCAACGCTCGTCAAATTCCATCGCATTTTGCAAACTCACGCTCTAGCGCTTTTCAACCGACTCGACGAGTCACTTTTTGCGCAAGAAAAAAGTCACTTCCGAGTATATATTAATACGTGTAATATTACGATAGTAGTATGCACTCGCGGGGGGGGCTCGAACCAGCGTAATCGAGCTTATTATACGTAGTAGTTGCGAGATTAACTCGCTATTAATAGACCATCAGGGACGTCGTTGTTACTGACTGTAGTATTCTTCTGCGGCTTCACCGATCATTTGAAGTAAGTATTGGATTAGATGAGGCCTCCTGCCGCCAAGCAGGAGGCTCTTACCCGGGATGTACCTCCGCGCTGAGCGCTGAGCGCCGCAGTACTTCGGGAAACAAAATCACGGCGCAGAAGCTACTCAGCACGCAGGACGTCTAGGGCGGTCTGAAAATATTTCTGCCTCCCCTTGTTCTAGCCCGTTGGGCAGAGGTTCAAGTCAATGATTACGGTTCCGGTGCTGTGTCTCAGACAGGCTCAAAGAGGCCGGGACCAACATCTTTGTCCCAATCCCGGATTCATTTGAAGATGTCCCTGGTCGTAGTTGCTTCCGCACACGGGGCTGAGTATGGCAAGGAGCTCGCAGTCTTCCCCGGTCTGCAAAGGTTGTAAGACGAGAAACTACCGCATGCATAAAAGCTGGGTGGGTGGGATGATCAGTATTTATTATAAAAATTAAAATACACTCCAGCTGTGAGATCGAAGATTTCGTCGAAACTCATCTTTGCAAGCTGTGTGTGATACTCCGATCGCGCGCATTACGAGTTGTGTGTCCTCATTAAGGATATAGGTCGTCGACTCCCCTTACAACTACAGTGTAGCTATCAGGGTCAACAGGATGATTTTAGTCAGTCTGTGCGCGGAAACTATAAAACCCGTTTCTGAGGGGGACAAAATCTGACAGCTGTGAAGGGAAAGGGGGGCCTGGTTTTGATTAAAAGCGAGCGGGTTTGGAGGGGGGCGGGGGGGGGGGGGAGGGGAAAGGGGCAATTTGTGCATGTAAGCTATAAATCCTTTCGAGGGGATAAATCTGACGGTTTTGGCACCAGTATATTATTGGGGGCGGGGGGGGGGGGGGGGGGGTTGGGGCGGGGGGGGGGGGGGGGGGGGGGGGGGCAGCTCAATGTGTGCCTGGAAACTATACATTATTTCGAGGGGATAAATGTTTATCCTACAACGTAGTTCTCTGGCTTTCGGTTCGTAGGAAAAAGACATAATGATCGGAGTGGCCCAGATTCTTCAAGTGATTCACGGGTTCCAACTAATGGGGCCACCTCCGTACTATCGATGCCTCATGTTCTGGAAGCCCGATTTTACTACTACATTGTGGTTTCTTCTGCGGCTTCACCGATCACTTAAAGTAGGTATTGGATTAGATGAGGCCTCCTTCCCCAGCCGGTGGGCCTACCCATACTTCTACTTACATTGTTTATTATACTCTTCATCGGGTACTGGGCTGGGGTCGTCTTCTCACCCAGACTCTTATTTAAATTGTTACCATATATCACACACGACGCGTATGAAAATACGTGGAAGTGTGGTTTGTTTTTCCCCATCCGCCGGAGGATGAAAAAAAAAGAAAAAAAAAAAAGTTACCATATATCGTGGCGTGCACGAGGCGAAGGACCGGCGGGTGTGGTAAATCAACGCGGATTAGCCTATTTTGAGTCTGCTTGAAAGCACCGTCAATCGTTTGATACGTGCTCCCTGCAAGAGCAGCAGTGTTCACCGTAAAATATGTATGGTACTACGGTACTGCTTGTTCCATATTATAAACATCAGCATGATATAAGCTGGCCCCCGATCCCTCCCCCCCCCCCCCCCCCCCCTTTTTTTTTCCGCCTAGTTTTTTCAAACGCCCCACTTACAATCAAAATCGGCCAGAGTAATAAATACCTCTACGCAGTTGATATCACGTCATTATCTTTCTGACCATCTATGACGTAGTTTTCATTCTTTCCCCCCACCCCCCTCAACCCCCCCCTCCAACGCCCCCTCTTTTTCCACCACCCGCACGATCGCCTAGACCTAGCACCACGCGTATAACAAGCCCCTACATATCTTTGATCTCACAGCCGGAGTGTATTTGAATATTATTTGTGACCTAAACCTCCTAAAAAATCTCCCCCCCCCCCCCCCCCCTTCATGCTCTTCCTTGCTCAAACGCCCCACCTAATATCGAAATTCGCTAGAGTAATAAACACTTGCACGCCCTGGATATCACCTCATTATCTTTCTAGAGCCATCCATGCCGCTGCTTCCCCCCCCCCCCCCCCCCCGCCCCGAACGCTCCCTTCTTCCCCACCACCCGCACCATCGCCTAGACCTAGCACCACACGCATAACAAACCCCTACATATATGCCACCTAAAGCCTTTCCCTCCCCCCCGCCCCCCCCCCCCCCCACCCCATCCCACCCCCACCCCCTCGAACACTCCGCCCTCTACTCTCTGATTGTACGACTTACCCCAGGATATTCAGGATAAACTGATGCATTCTTTCCAAAACCGTCACATTTATCCCCTTAAAATAATGTATAGTTTCCACGCACAGATTGAGCTGCCCCACCCGCCCCACCCCCGCCCCACCCCCGCCCCAACCCCCCCCCCCCCCCTATGATAAACTGGTGCATTTTTTTTTTTTCCCCCCCAAAACCGTCTGATTTATCCCCTTGAAAGGATTTATAGCTTACACGCACAAATTGCCCGCCCGTCCGCCCCCCCCCCCCCCCCCTCCCCCCCCCCCCTCCAACCCCGCTCGCTTTTGATCAAAACCAGGCCCCCACGTCCTTGAAAACTCCGCCTTCCCCTTACCGGTTATTCGACTTACAGGATTCACTTGATAAACTGATGCATTTCCTTCCACAGCTGTCAGATTGTGTCCCCCTCAGAAACGGGTTTTATAGTTTCCGCGCACAGACTGCCTAACATCACCCTGTTGACCCTGACAGCTACACTGTAGTTGCAAGGGGAGTCGCCGACCTATATCCTTAATGAGGACACACAAACCGTAATACGCGCGATCGGAGTATCACACACAGCTTGCAAAGATGAGTTTCGACAAAATCTTCGATCTTACAGCTGGAGTGTATTTTCATTTTTTATAATATATATTTATGTTATTCTACTACTACTACAGTAACTGCTGCTGCTGTGTCTCAAAACAGCCTGGTGACATCAGCTGCTGAGGCTTGCAAAGACTAAAAAAAAAGACAACCGTCGTATGTACGCCCGGATCGCCGCCGGCACGCGAAGTCAAAAACGTGACGGAAGACAACAATCATCGCGCACAGACCAGACGAGAGGCCGCAGGCACGCCGTACGTATAGTTCGCGAATCATGGAAAAAAAAAGCACCTTGCCCTTGCCTCGTGCACCGTCATGATGGACCCATCTACAGTACTCTAAAATGCATGTTATACTCGTATCACAGAACCGACAAACAAAACGGCAGGAGTTCGTACTTTTAAAAAATGTTGCAAAAAACGTCAACTGCTGCTGTGTGCTCGGGTCGACATTCATTCATGTTTGCAAGATGCGTGAGACTCCGGTCGACCGTGTTTACTCGTTGAAGACATGTGATTTCCCTTGGATTATGTGAAGGGCGGTTTCGGTCCATAATCATCCTGTTGTGCGCATTGATACTAACAGATATATGCGTGCACCACTTTTGGTTTTGCCTTTTTTTCCTGGGGTATTCTTCCACTCCAGATTGACTGGAGCCTGTCCTGTGACCACGCACTTGATTATGCGAGTTAATGTGACAACAACAGAAACAACTACCAGGTATAGACTATATAACTCGTATGGAGAGGTATAAAAGCTGAAACTACTATAGTCTAAATGCCCACCGGTATAAGATTGCGGACATGGTATCCACAGGTATTTCGCTTATTATTGTGCGGTCAAAATTGCACACCAAGACATAGATCGCTCTTCTTCGGGATTCGGTATGTACGCGAACAAAGGACAAAGGAAGCACTACAACATTGCGTGAGATACAGTCTACCAGGTAGAGGTAGAGACTAGACGGAGATACTAGTCTGAGAGGTACCGTACAGCAGTACCTGGTAGTGCACAAGTAGTAGAGATACCCCGGCCCGCTCATCATGAGCAAAGTAACCCGACAGGAAAATCAACCTGAAACATTGAAAAACAGGTATGAAGAAGCCTCTCAGCCTAGTCACGCCCAAAGTTAAGAAAGCCGACCCCCTGTCCTTGGAGAAGAGTAGGAGCTGTTTACTGCGGTGGAGGCGTGCGCTGGTACTCAAGAACAACGAGTAGGTACATGGAATGACAAGAAAAAAAGGTAATCGTGTGTGCGGACGAACTGCGTGTGCACTAATGAGTGCCCTCGGGGGATCCAAGTAAGAAAGTGCAACAAAAAGAACGTGTGCTTTCGCGCGCCCCCAGAGCAAGCAAGTGAACATGAACCCCGATTTCAGGTGTTTTGTGAGAAGGCTGGTCGGTACTGCTGCTGCATGACAGAGGAGCTGTATCAAGCAAACGGCAACATATGGCTCTGGCATCTGGAAATCACAACGATTTCAAGTCTACATACATACATCGTTCCGTACTATACCCATCCATGTCACTAGACGGGCACAAGACCGAGAAAAGAAAAAAAGGGTGACACACGGCTCACCGAGGGCAAGAGTTGGACACAGAAGAACTGCTCCGGCGAAAGGTAGCTTCACCATCATCGTCCCGCACCGCTCTATATGTAGACTAGTATGTAGAACTCGTCGTGTAGAGGTAGGTTTCTTCAACGTGTAGCTGCTGCTCTGTCGTTTTGTTGCTGCTGCGAGTTTAGAGTTAGTGGGGGTGGTGGAAAGAAGCGTCACTGCTTCTGAACTACTAACTGCTGTGTCGGTATCGTTGTGTTTGCATTGCATTCATTGTGGTGCTCCGTGCTCCAGAGTGTGGAATAACTCCGCCAGGAATCGGCGGCGAGACAAATAATGCTCCGCGAGGACACACGAGCGGCCATGACGAGAAGATGGTGTTGTGGGTTGTGGCCCGGGAGAGCGCTGAGAACGCCGCAATAACAGCAGAATGCCTAGAAATGACTTTTTAGGCAGGAGAACGTTCCAGGAAGGTTCAGTCTTTCCAGGAATTTATTACTCGCAAGTGATGGCAAAATCGTGGTCCGCAGTTCGGATATCTGTCTGGCAAAAAAATCGAAAGCTGCCCAGCAGCGTTTCTCACCCGTTTCTGGACGGTTTTGGTCCGGGTTGGGGTGAGGGCTAGGGTTAGGGTTAGAGTTGGGGTCAGGGGTTGGGTTGGGTCTACGCACGTGCCTCGATGTCTATCGCCGGAGGGGATTCCTAGTATGAACAATTGTGGCAAACAATATACAAACAACCCTGGATTTGTTGTGGACACGTGTTGGGAAAGATACGTGGAATGATCGTCACACATGTAAGATAGGAAGATCCAACGGAAGGTGTAACCAAGATTTTCGGTTGTGAAAAGCATCGTAGTCTAGTCTAGTCTACTATTTTGTCGAAACACGAGAAAATGCGTGGTTGTGCCAATCAGATCATCAACAACGCGGGTTAATTGTACGTAACAATTGGATAGCCCTCTGAGACACACCTTGCCCACAGCAGTTCGTAGTTGCTGAACTGCGAGCGAAGCACGTAGCCAAGCAGAGTGAGCGGTACAGGTTCTGTTCAAGGTGTGACATAGAATAATTTGAATTACAACAAACAGCCGTACTATTAATATGTAGTCTGGATCCATTGGGATAGCATAGACTATAATAGGGCTAGGCAGCGTGCGGTCTTCTAGTTTGAATGATGATCAAGCAGAGGGGGCTTTCGCGAGCCAGACATTCGTAATTTTTTTGTTTTGATCGGGGACAAACGAGGAGGCTGGATCATGTAGCGCTGTGTGTGGACGAAATGCTTGGTGGGTGATACAATTTCGAAAGCAAAGTGCAAAATGTAAGAAAAAGCCAGCTCTGGCCGAGGGAGGGTCAAAAGATATCATCAGTAGTAGCGGAAGATAGATACAGATTTCAAGTAACATCCAGGGGGGTCGCCGACCTATATTTTTCATGAGCGCGCCAACGACCTTCCGTAAATTTTGTGCAACTACAGCAGCTGTATATCAGTGAAACATAGATGTACCACGCAGCTTGCAAAGTTGAGTTTCAACTATTCAATCGGTTAAGTCTATACTCACAGCTAGCTGAAGTTTTCAATTATTTATATAAAATATGGCCGCAACAAACCCAAAACCAACGAAACGTGATCGTAACAAAGATACCATATGGCACACAGAGAGAGGTTGCATGCTCTCGCCTAACCTCCAATGACGCTTATGCCTCGAGCTCGCTATTAATGGAACACGCACGGAGTCGCCAAGGGGTTGGGGAGCTGGGTGGTACGAGGCGGGGCGAAGCCCAGCGCGCGCATACAGCCGCAAAAACCAACGACAAAACGAAAAAACACGAAAAGAAGATACTGTACCTTGTACGAACTGATATTTCGAAACCCCATTCCCCTCGTACAGAAAACAGACATGTCTACAACAACTCCCAGGCATCCTTACCTGCTGACTGCCGCCAGAGGGCAGTGTTTTCCAACTTTCCCTCTGCTGTTCTTGCCTCATATTCGACGTGGGCCAGCCCGGGGCACGATGTCCAACCTTCTGTTGCTGCTGACGATATCGGCCGTTGCTTTTCCTCCGTTGGACTCCTTCCTGATCTTTCCTGCGGCAAGCACGGGCTGCGTGGACCCGCGCACTACTGCTGCTGTGGCGCAGCAGGGTCGAGCAACTGGCGCTGTATCAGCCAGCCGCAGATTCGGCAGATCACAGGTATGGAACGTACGGCATGTGGTAACGATGTAGACCACCAGGCGCTACAGAAAAGAGGGTTCGTGAATGGCATGATTATGGAGAAACGTAGGCTTTGCCAAGCTTGTCTCGACATAGCAGCCGGTATCTGGTGTGCTGGAGAGCAGCTGGAGAGGACGGATGCGGCGGGAATGTGATACGCGAAAGTACTATCAACAATAGCGTAAATGCAAGGCCTGGAACCCGGGGATGCCCCCTAAATGCCCCCGTGGTCTTGATTAATTATGCGGACTCGGGTACGAGTACGAGTACGACCTCCCCCGCACTGCTGCTGTTACATCGTCATTCGCAACGGGAAAGCTATTACTCGGAGTATTTAGTTGTGCACTGCTGAGGCATGATACAATGCACCCAAACTAGATACCTATACCAGGCATACATATACGGCAAGGCGGCGCATACTCGTACTCATGTGTACACATGATATCATCATGAGCAGCCCTCTGGCAGCACAGGAAAGGTCCTTCTACAAGTATAGCGCCGGTTGGGTATTGCCGTTTGCCCCCTGTAGTGCCCTTGAAATCGCTTGGCATAGATGGAAATAACCAATAACGGCAATATGTGGAGTCGTGCAGGTTGCCGCTATAGAGCTCGGTACTTCCGGCTGGCACATACAGGCGCTATAGGGACCACCACTATTCACCGGTACCACAGGTTCACAGCAGCAGTTATTTAGTACAACAAGTGCAAGCAACGAGCAACACCCCCCCCCTCATAAAAAAATACTTACACGAAATGAAGATATTAATAGTATCCTACACTAATTCCAAATAGATTGTCCACAAAAACGTGGGTACGGTTTTGCAGCGAATCCCGTCCCCCCTCCCCTCCGTCCTCCAACAGACACGCCACAAAACTCCACACACCCAAACCTCCACACCCCACACCCCAAACCCCAAACCCCAAACACCCTTAACTTCCATTCCCCTCCCGCAGCGCACCCTTTCTCGCTCGAGGCGAACACTAAGCGGCCGCTTCTGGAACCCCTTCCCAAGGGTGCCAACAGCAACAATACCACTATCGAGTACCGCTGGCAGTGGCGAGCAAGGCGAGCCGGAAACCGCGGACAACATGGAGCGAACGCAACAGCAACAACAACGGGGGGGAGGGGAGCAGCGAAAAAAGAAAAAACGACCCAGATCGCACGTCCCTGTGCAGGAAGGGGAGGACGAGTTCGTGGGCGAGCCGTGGGTGGGTGTGGCGTCGCCGCAGTCCGCTGAGTCGGCGCTTCCCGAACCGGATTTCAAGGCTCGGCAGAAGTTCGGGAGGATTATGGAGGACGTGCTCGAGGCGGAGAAGGAGGAGGAGCTGCCCGCGCTGCTAACGAAGCACATCGACTTCTTGCTGTCGGTGGATGTGACGCGCTTGACCAACGATCTCATTAGGTAGGTTGTAGTGTGGTGTTGGTAGGTGATACAAAGGCTCCGCTGCGCGGGCGACTGACGCCGCCCGGTTCGCTCGCGCAATGAAGAATATAACTAAGCATGCAAAGGGGGCAGAAAGAAGAGGCCCAAGATTTGGTGCGACTAGAGCGAATTGACAATGCCAAGAGCTGCTTGCGCGGAGCTGTTAATAGTTGCGCTGTCTGTGCTGTGCACTGTGTTGTGTGTTTGTTGGCGATGTGACATTCTGATCGGCGGTGCGGGTTTAATTTGCGGGGGGGAGGAACATATAGGGACCGAGAGAGAACAATCAACTTTGAAGACAAGAGCTAAAAAAAGACGAGTACAAAAACACGTACATACCGTTACCTGGTATACTTGGTGCTTCGCATCATACACCTGATACAACTAACCGCTGTATGTTCAAAAGAAAGCACAGCGCAGCACGAAACAGCACCGACCGCAGGGCAAGGCACGGCACCGCACGGCGTTGCGCTCCTGTGAGCTATATACAGCTGTGGGCTGAGCTGAGCTGGGGGTGCATTCTTACTGCGATTCAACAAAATGAGAGTAATAAGTAAACAGGAAAGCACTCACCACGGCACAGCACCGCACAACACCGCACAGCATCGCACAGGACCGCACCACACGGCAGGGCACGCCAGGGAACGGCACTGCATGGCGCTGCGCTGCTGAGCTAGCGCTGCACTGCTGAGCCATAGCGCTGCTGGGCGCTGCTGGGCGGAGCTGAGCTGATGATGTAATGAGCCAAGCTTAGATAATACGACTGGGACCCCTGTCTGGTATTATGATGAAAGCTTTGTGCAACTATCATATAAAAAACGGCGCTGCGCTGCTGTGAGCTATATATAGCTGTGGGCTGAGCTGAGCTTGGGGTGCATTTTAATTGTGATTCAACAAAATGAGAGTAATAAGTACACAGGAAAGCACTCACCACGGCACAGCACTGCACAGCACCGCACAACACCGCGCATCATCGCACAGGACCGCACCACACGGCAGGGCACGCCAGTGAACGGCATTGCACGGCGCTGCGCTGCTGAGCTAGCGCTGCGCTGCTGAGCTATAGCGCTGCTGTGCGCTTCTGGGTGGGGCTGAGCTGATGATGATGTGATGAGCCAAGCTTAGATCATCAGGCTGGGACCCCTGTCTGGTATTATGATGAAAGCTTCGTGCAACTATCATACAAAACGTGAAGGGAAATCGAAGAAAAGATGG
This sequence comes from Undaria pinnatifida, assembly GCA_012845835.1. NCBI lineage: Eukaryota > Phaeophyceae > Laminariales > Alariaceae > Undaria > Undaria pinnatifida. The sequence goes on from JABAKD010000030.1 coordinate 7,077,940, forward strand.
ACCGTTACGCAAGTAACGAAAGGAGACGGTGTCCAGGTAGTATGTGGTATTCCCAAACAGCAGGAGTTTGAAACTTAGGGGAAGCGAAAATCCAACCTCCCGAAAAAAAGGACTTTTACACCTGAATTTTGAAAAAAAAAAAGCTAAAAGCGCTGAGAAGCGCTGTTGCAGGCATCCGAGCCCGCTCAGCCGTCCGGAGAGGAGACCGACTTAAAGTTAGTGTGGAAAGCGAAAAAAATGGAGGCCTCACAGGGCCTCTCAGGAGATCGATATTTGTAGGTAGTTGTACAAGGTTGCCCTTCGGACGGAGGGTGACGCAAGGCTGCTGTTTTCGCATCCCTGTGCGTTTACTCGCAACCTTACGGTAGTGCATGGAGCTATACTGCAATGTAAATGGTTCGGGATTTATCGAAATGAAGGTATAGGAATATATGCCATGTTTCAGTCTACCTGGTATATACAATAGGTTTACCGCAGCGACGAGTTTCATGTAGCTGGCGTAAGCATTCGGGTGCAACATAAAATCAGAAAACTGCGTTTTTGGTTATTGTGCTCAGCACATTTGATACGCACAGCAGTACAGCGTTCCACTACTACTGCTGTCACTACTCACGGGTAGTACAGCAGTCCACTATTTAATTTTTATGCCACTGGGCTGTACTTAGCCAGCACAAAAATACAATGTACCCGGCACGAAAACATGCGTGACAATTTTAGCTGGAAAATTCCAGCCAAAAAAAGCTCTCGCGGCAGGCTACAGCAACAGCACTTCGTAGAGTATTTGCGCTTTTTTTTTTTGTAGATTTTGAACAAAACATGATGTCGGTGGTAGTTTGCGCAACAACTGAAGTTTCTCCGTTTGGCGTTTGCCACACTTACATTATTCACAATTGAATTATTTCCAGCCACCTTACGATAGGCAGGATAATACACCGATGGGTAGCCGGCTCTGTTCAACAGCTTACGCGTACCACTCAAGGTATTGTTCATCGAAGGAGAGAAAAGGGACAAATCGCAGCACAGTTGTAACAGATGCCAGGTACAATACACAAACATCTGAGGCAGAGACAGGTGGATCACCACACAGAGCCACGGGCGTCTTTCATCCTCGGAGGAGATTCTCCTAGGCAAAGAACCGCTAAAGGCCAGGCTTTGGTGGAGGCCACAAAAAACTCTACTAATAGTGGACTGAGTACAACAAACCATCTAGTAAAAATACTTCAGCGGTGCGGAATCTTTACCGCCGGCCGTGGCGGGTAAAGCCCGAGTACTGGTACTGACGTAACCTGACGTTTTTTTTGTGCGCCAGCAGCAGCAGAATTTTTCGATTTTAAATGTATAGGCCTAACGAAAGCAAAAGCCCCAGCAGTGGTAGGATGGGAAAGAGGGGCTGGGGAGGATGGCCAGAAAGCTGGGGGGGCTCAGTTGGTTGCAGTGGAGAGACAGAGGCAGGGAAGTGAGGTTGCGTGCGTTCAGGGGTGTGGTACGGGGGAGACGGTCGGCGAGTCGAAAGGAGAGACTTTTGAGCGCAATCCCCACCACCAGGGTTGAAAAAAAAAAAAAAAAATGGCTGGACTTCAATGAGCTCACCTAACAAATTGGTCGCCCGGATCTTTGGGGCGGTGGGCTGTTCGCGTTTGCGAGCAGAAAGCACTTCCTGGTCGGATAGAGGTACGGGCGTAGACCCAACCCACCCCTTAGCCCTAACCCTAATCCTAACCCTGACCCCCAACCCGGGCGAGAAACGCGGCTGCGCCGCTGTTGGAAATTTAATTATTATTCCCATCTGCGGACCACCACATAGCCCTCGGCCAATGGGAGGGCGTAAAAACTATTCTCCAAGATACGGGCGGTCACACCACATTGTTAGGTTTTCTGAGTTCAATAGCTGTGATAACGCACGTGGCTGACGGTGTTCGCGCAATTTGTGAAGAACGCTGTGGCAACAGCTGCTCGAAAGGCCCGGCAGCAGGTGCAACTTTGAAAGTCTGCATAGCCCAACAGGCGAAGATATAACGGCCACAGTAACGGCCACAGGGAAGACATTGGCAAGCATCTTTACCTCGGGCACTTCGCTCAGGAAATATAAATATAGGTAGTATGTCATACGAACAGAAGCCGATGATGGATAGTAGGTGCAAACTGGCGACTTGAAAATGGCAAGAGCCCAGCCGCCATGATCCAGGAAAACAACCCGGACGCCACATACATGCGTAGAACGTATACACCCTGTATCTTACTGCTGTGGTACCTGCGGTGTATGTGTCTGTCTCGAAGTTTGTGACTACATGGCTTGTTTTGTGTCTCCCTTTAGAATGTGGTGAATCGCCACGGACACTGGGCGTGCTGGATGTCTACGGGTGGAAAATGCAGTTTAGTAAAACACATACACACAGAGAGCGTGCAAGGCGTGATAGAAGTGGGGGCAAAGGATGGTTTGGTCACGGTTGTCACACCGTAAGATATTCCAGACTAAACACGGTACGGTACGTCTAACGTCTAGACGGCGGTCCGTCACAGGACTGAGTATCAGCAGTACTTGGAAAAAATCAAAATTAGTGTCAGTGGCTTTATAACCAACTCAGGCTTAAAGAACAACGAAGAGGAGAAAAGGCAATGTAAAATACTCATAAGTGGTGGCTCTCTCTCGGCAACACTTGTTCTTGTCTGCTTGCTTATTTTTGTCGCGCTCTGCTGTGTGGTCGACACGAACTTGCTGCTGTCTGCTTTTTTGTTGATCTGTGCAGGCCCTGTTGCAGGCTGTTTTGCTGCGCTTGCGGTATGTAAATACTGCTGTGGCTGTAGGAGCTTGGTTTCTGCGTTCATTGCATGGTTTGCGCAAAAGCAGGCTAAAAAACAATGAAGAACGTAAAAAAAAAAAAACAGGCACAGCAAAAAGGCAGTCTACGAATCGATCCGGAAAAAATAATTTCCCCGTCAGCTTAAGAGCTGAAGATAGTCTGAGAGACCAGAGAACTGCCGAGGGCGGCCTCCGCAGGCGTCGGCGTTTAGTAAGTGGGTCTATGGTGGGGTACGGCATGGTATTGTGTGGTATGGTATTGCTTTTTGGGGTGTTTATGGTGTTTTATGGTAGGGGAGGGGAGGGCATAGTATGACAAGGTAGCGAAGCGTAGGGTGGCGGAGGGTGTAGTGTGGTATGGTGTGGTATGACATATTATGGTATGGTATAGCATGGTACTGTACGGTATGGGAACGTGGTTCGGTGCGGCTCTCGATGAGGTACGAGTAGTGCGAAACAAGCGCGTTGTCGAAGGCTGCGTTTTTCTTGTGGACTGCTCTGTGCATGTGTAACATATGTTATCTCTGCTCGAGTAAACTACTACTTGCGCTTTCAGGTTCACCTGGATATATTTTATTTTACGATTGGTGCCAAAAGCATAGGGACTTCTTTCCGCTCTCGCATGCCGAAATGTCCATAGGTCTTGTCCGACCACGTGGGATCTCCGAAAAATAATACAAAATGAAAATATGGATGTTTTGACTGCTGGAACATCGGCACCAGCGCAGCACTACCAGGAATGTATCAGTAGGGTTGGGTTTCGTTGATGTTGGGTTGGGTTATGCTGGCGATAGTTACAAATGTCCACCAGCGCACGTTCCTATCGACAGCTACAGCAATATCTTATACCAGTGGCATAGCGTACAACCGTAGTATGTATAATATGTTGGTTTCTGACGATATCGCGTGCGTGCCCCCCCCCCTTTGTTCGACCCCTAGGCTAGAGCCCACGATGAACCGCGTGAAGATGCTTCACAACGCGTACGACTTCATCGTGACCTTCCTAGAGGGCATGGTGGAGTCTACGCTCGACGTCCAGAAGGAGAACCAGCGCCTGCTAAGGTGCGTCAAGAACCAGCAGCGGTCACAAATCAGAGTGATCTGATTCGTGGAAGGCACGTAATGATTTGATTGGTTGAAAACACATACTTTGAGTATGTATTTGGTTGGTTGGAGGCACAGGTTGATTGGATTGGTTGAATGCGGATATGATATGATATTGGTTTGGTTTGATTGGTTCGACAGCACATGTTCGTTTGGTTTGGTTGGTTCAACGCACACGTTAATTTGCTTTGATTGGTTGAAGGCACTCGTATACCTGGTTTTACTGGCTTTTTTTAATGCATGTTTGATGTTCCAGTTTCCAGAGAGCGCCTTGCCACTACATACATGGGTGTGAGGTGGAAAAGCGTCAACAATTGGCATGGAAGGGGCTCGTCGGCGCGTGGTGGTGGTGATGTCAAAAGTTGGTGCCTCCCGCGATCAGTTGTGTCGGTGGTGTTTTGTTTGTCCTTCCGTTGTTTGTTTGTTCCCCTCACTTCTAGCAGATCCTTCCTTAGTATCTACGATCAGGCCTGCCAGGAGCTACAAGATGCAACCAACCGCCCCAAAGGAAGTCCGCATCAGCATTACTACCGTTAGTACCGTTAGTACCGTTAGCACCGTACGAAAACCCCAAAACGAAGAAAAAAAATACCTCTTTTACAGTCGGGGGGCGCTGCAAGTCGTTTTTTTTTCTCGTGGTTCACCCCCACCCCCACCCCCACCCCCCCACCCCCTCCGTTCTTCGATTATCCCCCCCCTCCGATGCCTCCGCACTCCATCGTCGGCGTCGGTTTCGGCTTTTAAGGGAGATTATTGAGGTGGCAAAAATCGGTCCCTCGGAGTTCGAGAACAAGATGAAGGCATTAGAAAACCGTTTCACCTACGAGGTCAGTTCGCGCCGAGGTCTTTGTATCGTTTAGTACGTACGATGCCGTGTGTGGACGGTGATTAGTTACCCCGCGTGCATCGAGACCATGGCCGGGAGCTTTGCAAGCGTTGTTGCTTGTGATGGCTGACTGGTTGCTCGGCCAGCTCCTTCCCAGGCAATTGTTCTACCAGATGAAAAGTTGTGTGTGTCGTGTGAACTATTTGCGCTGTATAATACCAGGTTATTTTTAGTATACTAGCAAGTGGCGGCGAGATTTAATTCCGCTTCCCTATGAAGGAGATTTGTTTGGGCTTCGCGAATGTCGTGCGCGAGATCCCACCCTGTTTTTGATCGATTTTCATCTGCAGTAGGCGCGTTTACTTGATGTCATTTTTTTTTCCCCCAAGGAGGGAAGTCTCGTGACACGTGACACACGCCCATGTTTTTGTTCGCCTTCACGCTCCCACCCTCTGGTCGGATGCAACTTCCGTTGGGTGGATGTCATATCACCCCCCACCCCCCTCTCTTCCCCGAACGACTCTTTCCAGCCAATATATATGCCACGCTCTGCATTGTCAGTGCTAATCGAGCCCATCTAACAACGGTTCTGTTAGCCTCTGGAGTCCGACATCGGCCAACTTTTTGAGTGCGAACTGTCACATTCCTAACACCCCCCCCTGCTCCGTCTCGAAAGGGATGCGTGATCAATGGTCGAAAGACAAAAGGCCAGCAACAAATCAGCACGCCCCCCACCCCTGCCCCCCCACTCCCCCCCCGCACTCACCTCCACCATCGTTGTCGCCGCCGCCGCTGCCGCGTGGACGCCGTCCCAGTTCGTGAAGTACCTGGATGCGGAGGTGGAGAGATTGGAGGACGCCACTAAAAAGAGCGACAGGCCGGGGGCGGGGGACGAGGTGCTGAACGTGATGAAGATCGTAAGAATAAGAGTCTGCGCACAGGTGGACCTGATGATGGGCGAAGATGTTGCCGTGTTGACAAGGATGCTAAGCTACAACGACCGGTATATGATGCGGGCGGCGCTGAGATCGGGTAAGTGGGACGGACCCCGCCGAGTGCGGGGTCAGAGGTGACCAGCGGGAGTGAAGGGGGGTGAAGGGTGGGGGAGGGTTGGGGGGTGGAGAGAGGTCGGGGGTGAGGGGGGGTATGTGGGAGGAGTGGAGTGGAGAGGGGTGGGGGAAGGGAGGACGGGGGCTGGGGTGGGGTACTCAATTGTTGTTCGCCTTGGTCATTCGACCACTGACCACGCATCCCTTTTGAGACGGAGCACCATTCCTACTCTTAATAGAGACACCTCCAACACTTGAACGCTCAGTAGTTTTTTCATATAGTACATGTATCAGGTACACTTTTTCCTTGTCTACATAGATTGGCGGGGGGAGGGTGTGCGTGTCCAGACGGGGGGGGGGGGGGGGGGGGGAGGGGGCGTGGCCAGTGGTCACGGCTGTGCAATTCGTATTTTTTCGTATTTCTTTAGTATTATGTGAATGGCTGCAGTACAATACGCGACATCACTTGATACGTTGGAGGTTAAGAATGATTGGCTCGAGATTTGCACGAAGCATAAAAATACCATAATCGTATGCTGAAAAATGTATATCATAGTGCATGCTTTACCTGACGTAGGAATCTGACTCCGGCCCAGAACAAGATTTTCTTAAGTGGTGTCGCGTACAGCTTTATACGACGGGCTGCCAGATCGAGTGGAAGGGTGCGTGTTTGTGACACGCGAGGGGGTTTAGTATTGTCGGCGTGCCCAGTTGATGGGTGGCGATTGGAATGCAAGGCTTTATAATATATGTAACCTGTGCGGAATTGCTAATGTATATGAGCGCCGTGCATTACATATGGTAAAGGCTTGCCTAGTATATGTATACTACCTGGTGCCAGGTACGATTAATTTTATAGGTACGATACGACATCAGGTGTAGTACGTTGTTGGTGTGCAGTACATGGTCTTTAACAGTGAGGCATTCTCGACGTCAGCTGCTGCTGTGCGTAGAGCAAAAACCGTTTGACTTCTGCATTGACGTCTGTGTCAACTCCCGGAGGCGCTCCGCTTACAAGGCACCTCCTCCTCGTGTTTCTTCCCCCACGCGCCTCACTTTTTATTTTTATTATTATCGTGTCTTATTTCAGTGCCTCTCGCCACCCGCCGCATTTTATTTTCCAATTTCTTGTTGTTTTCGTATGCCAGTGTACAAGGACAAGACGCCGCAAGCTGTGGAAGAGTTCGGCAAGTTGGTGTCGAGAACCCTCAAGGACGTGACCGACATGGGTACCAGCGTCGACCCCATGTTGAGATGCAAGTTGGCCGACATGGAGGACGATGTTGTTTTGGTTGCGAAAGACATCAAGGAGAGGATGGAGGAGAGGGCGTCGGAAGGAGCGGGAGCGTAACGAAAGCAATACGGATTCGATGCCAAATCGACGAGCAGTGGGAACGCTGAACCCTGTGGGCGGTAAAGTTGAAGGCGCGCTCTGGGGAGGAGAAGGAATCACACATGAGACCACGGCTTGTCCAGAATCGCTGAGGGTATGACCTATTATAAGCTTAGCTGGGAAAGTATAAAGTGATGGTAAAAACAAGAATATCGCGGTTACTTCTTCGCGTAGCGACGACACTTACTAGCGTAGCGTGGCTATTCTTCTTCGCCTACGGGGCGCATCGTGTTTGTTGATGGGCTCGCACGGCCAGCAGGTGGCGGTACGTTTCTGTGACGCGTGTTTTTGCCACCGTGGAGGCATCAACTTTACTCGTTGTCGGTGAGCCGTTGACGTCGCCTCGCAGGGAGGCGAGGAAAAGGCGAGGCAAGGCGTAGACTTGGGGGTGGTCTTTTCGTGTTTCCATCCCTCATTTTGGTGCTGACGGAGGAGCTGAGACATGGCGATGGGTTAGGCGGGGAGGGACGTGGCGCGACCACCATCTGTGGCGTTGTTCGATCGTTTCTTGCTTTCGACAGCCCTTTTCTTGCTGTTCTGAGGCCTTTCTTGTTTCCATCATATCAGTGCAATGATGAATGCTACCAGGTGCTGTTTCTATTGCCGCATCATTCTGCTTACAACGAATGTCGATCCCCCTTTTACAATTTCGACATTATTTGACTTGTCAGCGGTGCGGCCAGCTCGCCAGAGTCGAGTTTGGTGTTCCTACGTGGCATCTGCGTGCGTACTGATTGCCTGAATTTTACAGCAGTGGCGCAAGCAGAGGCAGCAGCTGCAACAGGGCCAGCCTGAGGTCGAGGCGGCTACGCTCCCGGAATGTGGGGAGGCGGAGGCTGCACATCTTTCTTTCGCTGTTGCTGTGCGGTAGAACGGTTTCGCGGTATACGTATACTAGGTACGTTCGAACCACGTGAGGTTCGAACCCGTGTCCTCCACGACGTCATACGCGATGGCATTTCCTACTGAGCTGCAAATATAAAAAAACGATCGAATACCTAGCTCAGGTGCAGCCTTACAACAAGCACCAACAGGTGAATGAATGCTGCAGTTAACGCAAAAAAACGGGAGCACCGCTTGTTGTAAGAGTAACGAATTACTGTCACAGCGACACACTACTACACTGCTCGAATTGCAGGCGGCCGGTACGACGTTTTTGACGTTTGTCGGTCGGATATTTTACGGTGCAGGACCCTTTTCATAAGAAACAAGAATGCTCGCTCAGGCTGCGTTTCTTACTTAAGAATGAGTGCGTTCTACACTTGTACACACAAACGTCAAAATAGCGGCGCCCGAATTTCTTGTTTCCCTGTTAATCTCAGCCTGGCTTTGATTTATTGAATTATTGTATGGCCTTGTTTCTTGTTACCTATTAGACTATTGGTGTCAAATGATGTTGTCACAGCGACACACACACTGGTTGATATAGGCGGCCGGCATGACGTTTTGCCAGTTGGGTTTTGACAGCAATCTACTACAATAATTTGTTAGTCAGTAGACTCGACGCTGGGGTGAGAATAGGGCAGCTGCGTGTGATGATGCTTCGATTGCGCGTATTGTATTATCATACGAGGTTGATGCCCTCGTGAAGAATCACTAATATTAATAGTACCATGTACAGCTGTAGTACCAGAGGATCAACAGGACCATCTTACGAACACGCTGCTACTCCTGCTGATGATGCTGCCATGACCCAGGCGAAGCTCCTCTATACGCGTGATATGCGTTGGTAGTGCTACACGTATACAGGAGGACACGGGAAGCATAAGAGCAGAAACAAGATAGAAGGCTTGCAGTTTCTATATAGACTAGTCTAGAGCTTTAGCAGCACGTTGTGGTCACTAAAGGGGGCTTGCGCAGGGCGTGTGCTTGCCGAAGTTGCTGGTCATGTTTAGCAAGCGAGAAAAAAGATACCTGGCAGAAGATAGGCGACGCCTATTTGGGCAAAAACATAGGAACCGTTTGGTCATGAACCTAGTTTAAAAATGATCCTTACATATCCGTCCATAGCGGTGACATGCTGCCTGTTCGGGAATCTATTCCGCCGCGTGTGGTGTATTCCGCCGCGCTATGATTATAACCAATCACCGACGAGAATCAATTTTCTACGAGATTCGTTCCGTCGTTGGCTTTCCTTGCGCCGCCTTGCTTGCTCTTTTGTGCCCGCGCTGGGCACAACGCTCTCCAGATTTCAGACTCCAGAAGCCACGGAAACCGTAGAGGGTAGATTCAGGCTTGCGGGGCTGCGGAGAACTTTTCTGTGGGAAAACCGATCCAGCGTTTGCACGATAAGAGATACGCAGGGTACAGAGTACAGCGTGTCTCACTTTGATGGAGACCAGGAGTACAAGTACTCAATCCTATCGCACTGAAAAGTCCTGTCCTCTGTTTGAAAAGCAAGCAAGTGACGAGCTGCCTCGAGCACACTGCAGCGACAACAGTGCACGGAGTGGAAGAAGCATGGCCATCGTTTTCAGGGCGCCGACGTGTGGCATAGGGGACCTGCTCTCCTCGGCCATGGAGACAGGCACAGACTTTAGGTGGGCACGTCGTGGAACGTTGAGTGGGGCGGTGTTGGCTTTTTGCTTGTAGAATACAACATGAGTTGCTCTCGACTCTCGACTCGCACCTGTTCCCATTTTGGGCTTAAGCGTAAAATACGTTTGTATTATCTATTTATCGATAAAGGGTTATTATATTTTAGTCCAAAGTGGTTGCAACTTCGGACATGATCCTGGGGTTTATACTGAAACTGGTACGATATACAGATTCTACTCGTAGCCGGTAGGAGGTATGATACCGCACCACGTTTGAGCATCGTTCGACTGCTGCTTCTCTTGTTGCGGTCAACTGCGGCGCTATCGTACTGGTACACATTCGTGCGTGCAAAGCCTCAACGATGGCAGGGCATCTCGTCGCACGAGAAGGAGAGGGACAGACGCTAGACATGCCTTCAGACCCTCGTCCAAGGCGTCGGTGTTGCAACCCAACCGTGATGGTGATGTTCTCGCTCTACCCGTACTCGTAGCCCGTTTCCCTGAAATCTAGCCAGCGTGTTCACCGTAGATATCACCTCTTTACCTCTCGAGCCATCCATGCAGTAGCTCCAATTCATTTATATGGTCCTCAAGTTAACCTCCCCCCGCCCCCTCCTTCCCCGCCACCTCCACCATCGCCTAGACCTAGCATCATGCGTACAGTAAGCTCCTACCAGGTATACATTATGCGACCTCGAAATGTTGGGAATCCCCCCCCCCCTTTCCCCCCATCTGCACGGCCCAATGGACTACGCGAAAAAGCTGAAACTGCGATTTTCGTGTACAGGACCTGAACCTACCAGAAAAAGGAGAACGATACATACCAGTAGCCGGGAGCAGGAGGACGTGGCTACAAATGTGTGCCCGTGTGGCACAACAATAGAGAGTAGGACTCACATAGTAGGAAAATGTCAAATATACGCGGAGGAACGGGATGCATTAGAGTAGCAGATGATGAAATTAGACGTATGTGACATGGTGGAGTTTGGTAGACTAGAGAGTAGCGAGAAAACGATCGCTGTCATAGGAGATAGATGGTGGCCGCAGACGGCGAAACAGGACGGGGATAGGACAAGCAAACAGTTTCTATGTAATATATGAAAGAAGCGCAATAAGCGCCCAAGTGTTGGAGGTATCTCTATTAGGAGTAGGAACGGTGCTCCGTTTCGAAAGGGATGGCATATGCGTGGTCAATGGTCAAACGACTAAGGCAAGCAACAAAATGAGTACCCCCCCCTCCCCCCACCCCCCCCCCTTAAAAACCCCGCCCTCCCCCCACCGATTATAGCTCTTACAGGATATACATGATAAGCTGATGCATTCCACAGAAGAAGTTAAATTCTGTCCCCCTCAAAAACGGGTTTTAAAGCTTCCGTTCACAGATTGATTAACATCACCTTGTAGACCCCGGTACAAGCTAGTTTAAGGGGAATCGCCGACCTAAATCCGCGCGATCGGAGTATTACACACAGCTTTGCAAAGATGAGCTTCGACGAAATCTTCGATCTCACAGCTGGAGTGCAGATTAATTTTTTACCTGGTACCTGGCATGATAATACAGCAACGGTGATGGGGGGTACCGTACCCCTAGAATGGCGGCTGACTAGTGCGTACTGCTGGTACAGTGCCAGCAACAACGCTTGGCACAACTGAAACCAGCTATTATATGCTAGTGAAATGGGTACCCGAGTTCCCAAGATAATAAGAGCATGCATTCGGTCAAATCGGCACATCCGGCTATGGTACTAAAACCTTTAATAGTGCCCACTACAGATAAGAAGAGCATTGCGAGCGACTGCTTCGGCTTGTGGCGGGATGCTCTTAAACCGGGGTACCCCACGGTACCAGCATCGGTGATACACCCAATTGTGCCGGTGTCCAGTGCACCGCCAATAATGTTGACCGGCACATGCCGGAACTACAGGGAGACCGCTATATGTACGCCCATCGGCGTGCGGCAGCATTTCGCCAGCCAAAACAGACTCGTGAAAAATTACCGAAAACGGGTGGCCGGTGTAATGGGCAGCTTGCAAAGATGAGTATCGACCCTGAACATTTGTCGAACTCACAGCTGACGTTGTTATAATAACTTTATAAAATAGTATGCGTGGTACTGTACTCCCGGGTACCCACCCTTCTCCCCGCACACATATCATCATGTTGTTTGTGTGCTCATGAAAGGAGCTCCAACTGCGTTAACCTGCACCCATGTTTCAGTCTCAACGTGCTTGTAGTTCGCGTGGGGTAAAAAATTGCGTTAGCAAAAAAGCGTGTAGCAATAGACAGTGTAAAGTAAGCCCCTTTTTTAGCCGGAATAATGCTGTGTGCATCATCTGCTATGGCTGCTGTACCATTTGCTGCTGAAGTAAGTTGCGGCTTGAGATACTGTACTCGTATAGTCTACCGGTATACCAAGAATAAAAAAACATACGCAAAAAAAAAAAACGCTGAAACCAAAACTTCAGCGCGTGTTTTCAGTTTTCGGATGTGTCCGTACCGGTAACCTGTCGAGCGAGTACTTTCGATTAACCTGTTGGTACTTGCGAAGTACAGTCAATCGAGCCACGCAAAAATCAAGCAATTTCACTCCTTCTCGCGACAATCAGAAACAGAAAAAAAATGAAAAGAAAGGACTGCCGACTAGCTTGGGCGTCCATCTACCTACTGCATTCGCTCGTCGGCCGTGTGTATCGTGTTTGATACTTATCGGAGGAGTTGAATGATACCTGGTATGCGTTTGTTGTTGTTACCGCATTAACTCGTCTACACAATCTAGCCCGTTGTCACGAGACAGGTGGCGCTAGTTATTGACAGACGCGACAACCCGCTACAACCCTCCCGACTATCCTGGCGCGACACCTATCACACTTACTCCTTCTACCGTCCGTTGCGCTGAACCGTTTCTTGTTGTACTTTCTCCGCCCACAGCAGCTGATTGGCGCGTTTCTTGTGGCTCCAGTTGTGGGGGGCGTGCCAAGTACATGTACACCAGTATATCTTAGTACATGCAAATGCGAGTTTCCAATTATGAAACATAAGAATCTCTGTCGAGATCGCTGACGCTAGATTATACGACCGCCGCCACGGCCGATCACCAACGCGTACAAATTGACGACAGTTTTAAGCACCCTCCTGCGCGGGTTCCTAAGAACAACTTGACCAAAAACAAGTGTGCGCCACCTGGCCGTAGATACACGTGATGTGCGGTCGGGACTCGAACGTCAAGGGCCTCTCTCTGCGGGTGCCATTCCAAAACACCATCACTGTAAAATTAACGATATAACACCGCGAAAATGACCAGCACAACCGCCCACTATCGTATGCCCTGCGCTGTGCTGTGGCAGCACAACGTTTTGTTGCAAGGCTTGGTCCTTAGCCCGAACCGTCTCTCGTTTCCTGTCGTGTCCGGCGTTCACCTCAGGTATACCGTGAGGCTGTGCGCTACGATGCTCGTCGCGATCACAAGGTCTACGAATCTTGCGGCGACTAGGCAAGTATTTGACCTCCGTCTTGTCTGAATGCTGGAAAATGATTGGCTGGATTTTCAGCGCACTTATGTTTGCGCAGAGGTATCGCGCAGTAGGAAGTGATTAACTCTAGTTCATTGCAGACGAATCGAGATCTACAGCATTTTGTACAGATAATGTTCTTCTGGATCGTCTTTTCTTGCGAGTGACACTCACGCTACGCGTTGTGAGAGGGCAAACGTACTATTAATAATACTCCGAGTATCAAGTATTCGAAGTATCAGGTGTCGTGGAATTCAACAGGAGAAAATGCTTGTTTGCGATCGAGCGTTTCTTTCTAGGAAACGAAAAAAAAATGTATTCTGCCGTCGGGCTTAAGGACAGCAGGCCAGTGGCGGTGTTTCCTCGTGCCCCTTCTCGTGTACCTCGAATCCGCTCCGACCATTAACGGATTGCGGCACAGCAGTCATATATAAACAGAAAGGAAAACATGATGTTTCAAAACCCATGCAGGTGCTACAATAACCCTTTCAGACTAGACATGCGATGTGACGTTTGGGTTAAACTTTATTCGGTTTTAACTTTGTTTCTTGAATTAAGGATTTTTTTCTGGGGCTCTCGAGTGGGTCGGGATTCTAAATCCCTCTGTCTGCGGGGCCTGCTGGTTGAATAAAAAGGGTCTCCACGTTTGACATGCGCGCGGTCCGATTTCCGCAATGCCTCCGGTTTGTACAGCCTCTGCAGCTTCCTTGGTCACTATTTGTCAGACGTGATATATCACGCATTGTCCTGCCTCTCACCAAGCGCCACGGTGTTAAGTTGTGTGGTGATCCAGTCGAACGGGTTATCACGGGTGGAGAAATGTTTTGATAGTGCCATACTCCGCAGGCAGCAGCAGCCGTAACCGCCCCCCCCCCCCCCCCCCCCAACGTCAGTTGCGTGGAGCATATATACATGTTAGGTGTGGTAATTCAATGTAGGAATGACGCGGGACTAAAAACATAGTCTATAGTTTATTCTATTGATATATGTACAAAAGGCCTATGACACAGCATGGAGAAACGGCTTGCGGAAAAAATTGTGGGAAACTGGGATTAGAGGAAAGTTGTGGTGGAGAATGATGAAAAGTATGACGGAATGTGCTAGAGGTGCTGTGATGCTGGACGGCGAAATGACGAGCTGTGTTGATATTTTGCAAGGAGTGGCAGAAGGATGTGCTTCATCACCCAATCTGTTCAAGGCATGTATCAATGACATGATGGTAGCAGTCAAGGCAGAAAAGCAGGGAGTCATCATGGAGGAAGATACGGTGTCGGGATCGATGTTGCGACGATTTCGGGGGGATGTCTTAAATACCCAAAGCACTAAAAAAACAAAATTGTGAAGGAACCAGAAGACACTAGGAAGTGGAGAGTGACAGTCCATGTACAAAAGTACACGGTAATTGTGTGTAACGAAGGTAAGAAAAATCCGGTAACATTCAAATCGAAGTGGGGGAAAGATGAATTACCGACCGTAGACCAGTAAACACATCTTGGCGTAGAGATGTCACAAGACTGGTCTTGGGGGGCACGTGTAGCAAAAATAGTAAGAAAGGTGAAAACACACGTAGGCGGAATAGATGCGACTCTAACAGACTCCCCTTGACGCTAGGATCAAAAGATGTATCCTGATGAATGTGATTGTACCAAACCTCTAGAGACTGCAGGGGGATTATGGGAAGGGGGCAAGAAGTTCGTAAAACAGATGGAAACAGTAGAGATGACAGCAGCCCCAAAAATACTAGGATGCGAAGCTACGACGAGCAATACAGTACTAAGAGTAGAACTGGGCATGTACTCACCTTAAACAAGGAGAGGCGTGAAAAAGTTAAAAAGACGATATAAAGCAGATAGCATGGCTAAAAAGAGGTTATCAGCAATAGCTGATTGGGCTGTATGGGAGAAAAGAACAAAAGGGAGAACTGGGACAAGGTGGGATAGCGTAGTTGGCAAAATATGGAAGGACCTAGGAGGAAATGAAGAAGAGATACTGTCCATACGGAGGATTGGGGGATACAAGACATGAACGTATAGAAGCAAGGGAAATGCTAGCACTAATAAGTAAGGCGAATGAGGAAAAAAAATGGAGATGTGCGGGTGGTTAAAACAAGAGATAGGAATGAATGCTTATTTTCCCGGCCCAATGGACTACGGAAAAACCCTGAAACTGCGTTTTCGTATAGGAAACCTGGATCTGCGAGAAAAAAGAAAGAGGTATTCTAGTATCTGGTGGAGGAGGAAGAAGGCGAACAGGGCTGCCCTTGTGGCAATGCAGACGAGAGTAGAACCCACATAGACGAAGAATGTGAACTGTACAAGGAGGAACCGATTGTGTTAGAGAATATGAGGAAAATAGACGGATGTGACATGGAAAAATTTGGTACATTAAATAGCAGCGAGAAAACAATCGCTGTACTAGGAGACGGATGGTGGCCACACACGGCCGAAAAGGAAATATATAGCATAAGCAATAGTTTTGTGTAACATGTAGAAGAAACGTACTGAACGCCCAACGCTGGAGGTGTCTCTATTAGAAGTAGGAACGGTGCACCGTCTCAAAAGGGAAGCGTGGTCAATGGTCAAAATAACAAGGCAATCGACAAATGAGTACCCCCCCTCCGCCCTCGCCCTCCCGCCACCCCTCCCTTTTCGCCCTCCCTTCCTTCCCACTCTCCACCGTTCGTATTTCCTAGGCTAGCAAAGGACTCGGCGCTAGAGGAAGACCGATTGGAAGTGGCGTTGGGGTGGCCGTTCACGTCGGCAGAACAACGAAGTCCCACGTCGATTTGTCTATCCTCAGAGGAAGCCGCGAAGATGACCTCCTCCCTCGAGGCTTCCCTTCGGCGCCTTTCGGCCATAGCTCTGGGCGCTACTATGGTGGATGTTTCTGCGCTCGCGTTATCCAGCAGCGGGCGTGGGATCGATGGTCGCGAGAGCGTCGACGCCGAGACGAACGCGATGAAGGGGGTGGTTACGGCATACACTGTCGGGGGTGGTGTCTGGCCGGGCACGGGGCTAAGGGTCTTTCGGCCACGAATTCCCAAGCCGCCGTTGATGGAAAGGGTGCTGTTGCACCTGAGGGATTGCGGGGAAGGCGGACGAGCAGTACTGGATGCCCGTGCGGGCTATGTGGTGGTCGGAAGTCCATCGGCCTCTGCATCCATGCTTCTGGTGTGTGCAGAGACGGGAACCGACGCTCCCCCCCTCGCGTTGGAAGAGGCACCAGCATCCATCGTCAACAACGTTGCCGAGACACTCACCGCCACCTCGGACACGTTCGACAACAACGAGGGGAGATCCCCGGCCAGAACCACGGAGACGGACAACGTAAACGGGTGGAACTCGCCTGCTACTTTCTCGGAGGTCGAGGTCACCAGTAAGTCGCTGCCACCCGATCAGTTTCCCGCGCAAGAGTGCGTCATCATCGAGCGATACCCTCAGGCTGCTAGCACGTCGTCGGACAACGAGGCGTTTGAGGGATCAAACAACGAAAGCCGATGGAGGGGTAATATCGCGGCTGGATCCCTAGCTGAGCCGGAAGACGAGTCCCCCGCCGCGGAGACGTCACCGCATGACGCCACGGTGGACCCACGCTCGACGGAAGCGCCCACCCAACGACAAGGCCGGTTCGACACCACCTCCGTGATTTCCACCTCGTCCACCTCCTCCAACCACATGAGCCCCAGGTTGTGTATCCTGCCGTGGTCTCAACTGAGTGACGAACACCGACCAAACGGCGCCAAGAGCAAGACATTGAACGACCCCCCGGTGGTCGCCATTGCAGACGCTCAGAAAAACGTTCCGGGTAAATCATGCCCCTCCTCCGATACGTCGACCCATGAAAAGGCGGCGACCACCCCTGCCCCAATCGGCCTCTCCCGGGTGGAGCTCGAAGACCACTTTGAGGATAAGGCCAGCGCCTCGTGTGGGGATGCCCCGCAGATTACGTCTTCTCGGGCGGCGTCTCCGGAGAGTAGGTCAGTGCCCACTGCTATCAACCCTTTTGTCCCTCCCTGCTCTCCGTCGCCCTCGATGAGCCTGAGGCTGGCAAGCAAGGTCGCGCCGTGCCAAGTTGGGGTAGTGACTGGAAGGGCTGATGAGCCCGGGAATGGAACTTCTCCTTCGCCCACGCGGCGGCGTCGCCGGCGGTCCCCTATTCCGTCAAGATCGCCGGTTCACTCCGGTGGTGGGGGGAGTAAACTAACTCTCGACACAGCAGCGACGACTTCGTGCCAGAAGAGTGCGGCGGCATCTTCAACAGCTGCTGTGGTCACGCCACCTGCCGCCGCGGATGCTGTCGAAGCGGAAATACCATCGTCTTCATCCCCAGGGCGGAGACGGGCGTCCTCCTCGCCCCGTGGCCGTCCGTCGTGTTCACCCAGGCGGTCACCGTCCAGATCTCCGGCGAGAAGCAGAGGCAGTACCACTGCCACTTCGCCATGCCCGAACCAGCGTAACGTCACTGAGGTGCGTGTCTACCGTACTACGGTAGACTTCGCGGTTTGTTCGAGAACGAGCGCTTAAAAATTACATACCAGTAGTTATTACCAGGTAAAATATGGTTTCTACCCGTGTTTGCTGTTTTGGCCTTCTTGCTAAACCTCACAGATTGGCACCTATGGCGGTGGGTGAGTCGAGGTGTGCCATCATTCTTATACTATACAGACCGGTTGATGTTGAATGTCCACGCTATTCCCCCCGTCCAAACTCCACGACTTTTTTTAGTCAAAACCTGAAATGTTGCGAACGTGTGTCCTTTTCTAAAAAACGTTGCCGATTGCGCGTGTGTTGGTTTTGCTCTGATGAAATTTGGGCATTTGCTTTTCTGGGGTGAACTTTTTTTAGCTTATTGGGATTCGACGATCCCACCGAAGGAGAAAAAAAAATTGCATTCGTTAACGTTTCGGGAGAGGCCCATAAAACGCGTGTGCAAAAATCCAGGGTGTTGGTCGAAAAACGCCGAAGACTTTAAGATGTTTATACGGAAAAAATGCATAAGCTACGGCTCTGTCCCGAAATTGCTTGTGTAGCAGTTTCAGAAGTGGGTCGATTTTGAGCGTTGCGGCGTACTTACTGTAGACCCTACCCGCCAGCTCTTCAAATATCTGCACGCAAAAAAAGGCGCAGACATGCCTCGGAGCACGTGACGCCGTCGCGCTTTGGAAATAAACCGATTTAGTTCAATGGACCGGTTGTTGGGAGCTTGAACGTACTTGGGCCCCCGAAAACCCGGTTTCGACATGATTATGCCACGTACTTAAAAACACGTTCTCCTTGGTAGCCAAAACCAATATCTACCGACATGCAAGCAATGTGGAAGTTTTGATCAATGTCAGGAAAGACAACAGGGAAGCCACCCACGAGCTTTTCTGTAGTACCAGGTTCGTATACAACTTAAGTTGTAAACATATGTGCATTCTGGCCACTAACCAACACTCGACGACGCCATATTTCTGCAGTACTTTGAAGGTTTTTTCAGATGAAGTTTTACCCAAGTACTTTAGAAATCACACGCCGAAGATGTCTTCCACTGTTAAGAGGAGTCAGAATACCGAATATATGACACTCGAGTAGATACTATAATATACGACAAGCAGCGTTCGTGGGGAAGAATAAAAAACGGGGCGTTTAGCTTGAACCAGCCCGCAATAACTTGATTTCCATTCGTGTGTACTTATAACCTTTCTAAACTTCGCTGAGTGGCGCCTATCGTGGTGGGGAGTCGAAGCATGCTAACATTTGTACGGGTATTCCACAACTTTCCCCCGGCGGCGAGAGTCTCTCTTTACCGGTAGGAGGAAGGCCATCTCGTTATCTAGCTTGACCTAATCCGTGGCATACAAGTTTATTACCTTTTTAACACGTTAATAACTTTCACCCATGTTTTGGGGGACAAGCTATTCGGAATTTTAGTGTCATGGAGTAAGTTTTGCGGTAGTATAAGGATTAAGCCGGAAGTAGGAAGCGATTGGAGCTGTTAATAGACTTGCGCTATATGCTCTTCCCGATATGGTTTCCCCGGGTTTTCTTCCTCGTTCTGTATGATAATTGTTTAGGAGGGATGGACGCCCGACAATCCTGCACGTTATCGGATGGCAAAAACAAGTAATACCTAAAAACAACAGTAGTCCTCGTTTTTTTGTACGCGGAGGTTGGCCCCTCTAACCTCGCCGCCCAGCACCCGTGTAACACAACACGACCGCCTCTTCTTTTTACTTTTCTTCTTCTGCCCCTTTACCACTCTTCTCGCCCACAGGGGAACTTGGCCACTGCCGAAAACTCGTTTATTTTCCGACCTCCACCACCCGACCTCCAGCGATCGTGCTACGACAATATGGGCGGGTTGCCGGGTTTCCTTGGGCGCAGCTCTCGGGTTGGCGGCGTTTTCTGGGACGACGGGGGAAGCATGCGGTGCCGTAGCAGTATCAACCACATGGTGACCATGAACGCCATGCTGTCGCCGTCTTCGAAAGCACCACTGTCGAATGAAAGGGACACGCCGGATGTCTTTTCCACCTCCTCACCGTCTACGGTCAAGCAGCAGGAAGAGGTTAACGCCAATCACAATAACACCAAGGGCGAAGAAAAAGAATCTGCTGCTGCCGCTGCTGCTGCCGCTGCTGCTCGCAAGGCGGCGCGTCGGGTGACATGGGACCCGATGGTGCTTGCGCGATGCGATGCCGACGCGGTGATTCGGCCGTTCGTGCAGCGGTATGCCGACGCAGAGGTACAGGAGTGTCGCGCAGCCCACCATGAAAGGGAAACTTGGAAGTTCATCGAGCGGCGGGCAGATCGGGAGCGGGGGCATGGGCGGCCGCCGGCGATCGCCCGCCCTGCCGCACAACGAGGGGCATTTTTTGGGCTGCTGTCAAGCCTTCACGATCGCAGGAGTACGTGGAGGAAGTACATGGATTATCTGATCATGGAGAGGTCCTGTACCGCTTTCGTTCCTCTAGGACTTACGGGGAACCAGGTACCTAAGGTCTGGGGTGGCGATGGCAGCGGTGGCGGTGGCGGTGGCAGCATTGGACATGCTATGGCAAGAAAACAGGAATCAGGCACCAGTGCTCCGCCCGGCCCCGTAAACTTGGGAGGTTTTGTCCGCCAAATATCCACCAATTTGTTTTCCCGTGGGACGTGAGCTTTGCGTTGAAACTTGTCGTGGTGGCGTTTTGGCGCATCTGCCGGGCACCGGGACCGCCGATGTTGATGCTTTTGACCCATTGTAGTTGTTGATTATAATCGGAAAGCCGAAATGATTGATGGTTGTACAGCCGACGATGTACAGGGCGTTAATTTGCTGCCGCTACGGTATAATATGCAGCGCAGCCCGGAAGCTGCGCTTTTTTTGTCGCCGGAGACCAAGGCTACCGGGCGGAGGGAAGGGAGCAGGGGGCATACTCATTTGTTGCTTGCCTTAATAATTTGGTCATTGGCTACGCATCCCTTTCGAGACGGATCACCGTTCCTCCTACTGGAGACACCTCCATCATTGCGGAGGTAGGGGTTCACGTTTAGGACTCGCGCGAGAGGCCACCCTTTACCTTTTCCACAACATTTTTACGCTTTTCTGTTTCACGATATGCACTATTAATACTAATGCCATAGGATCGCTTGAAACGCTGCTGCATCACAATACGTGCTAAGTCCGTGTGCTGAGCGAGATGCAGAGGCTACTCACGCGAGTGGCCCATGGTCGTTAGTGAAATATGGGTTTAAAACACTACAATACCGTGCGTGGCCTTGGTCCGGAGTGACCGGGATTGCAATCTGGTCATCACCTTACTGCCCGTCGCCTAAGGCGCGGCGCATCTGGGGTGAACCGGGGTACTCCGAGGGGAACTCCGAAGGGAACGCGGTGGTGGAAATGTAAGGTTAACGCCCCCTTAGCTCCGCGCGGCGTGTTTTTGAGCTACTCGTTGCCTGGATGTCGCTTGATTCGCCATTGATGCACAGAACGAGAGTTAGGACTACGGGGATAATTTGCGGTAATTCGTTGGTTACTTCACTTGTGGACCGGGCAAGGGGGTTGATATGTGAGCTGTTCGCCCGTTGGATTCAGGGATGGAGACGAGGGTAGCTCAGGATATGAAGAGAGGAGCGGGGGTGTGGTGGAGGGAGGGAGGGAGGGAGGGGGGGGAGGGAGGGAGGGAGGGAGGAAGGGGGTGAAGCGTGATTGACGTCCCACCACGCGTTCTTTGGGTACCGCACGCTAACACTAGCCGTTCGTGAGCATGTTCTGGCACATCGAGGAGCGTCGTATCATCTGGCCTATAGCTCACGTGGTTGGGTTGGATCATAACCTGTAGCAGCGACCTTTCTTTGTGTTCCCCCACTATTTTTTATCCGTTCCTCTGTGCTGTGGCATCATGATTTTGACTGCTTTTCCCCCGTGGAATAGATGTTCATACACAGGACGGATTG
Organism: Undaria pinnatifida; assembly: GCA_012845835.1. NCBI lineage: Eukaryota > Phaeophyceae > Laminariales > Alariaceae > Undaria > Undaria pinnatifida. The sequence continues at coordinate 7,099,581 of JABAKD010000030.1, forward strand.
TGTAATCTGCTATGGCTTTAACACTGCCATAGTATATACCATAGTATACGTAGTGTACGCTCACCTGGGGCGTGGCATGTGCAATATTTTTCTTTTTTGAAAAGCATCTATGATTTGTATATAACTGTATACCAATTTTGGAAGGGCTGCAGTAGGCCTCTTCGCCGTGAGGATTACCGGTATGATGTCTGAAGGATATCCGATATGTGCCTGCCTGAAGATTGCCCGATTGGTATGCGAGGATTATCCGATTGATGTGACGTGTTTTGCAATTGGTGTGTGGGAATTAATCATTTTTTTGTGTGTGGCGAATATCCGAATTTTGTATGAGATTATTCAACATGTACGTGGTGCATATACGCGGTACGTTCGCGCGTGGAGAACGTACGCCAGCTGTATCCTGGGTGGCATCATCCCGACGCCCGGCCAGGTCCGGCAACCGCCATGCATTTCATTTAGTCTTGGGCGTGGTTTGGAGGCGCGGGGGGAGGGTCTCTTTACGAGAAGGCTGACCAAACTTTCGAAGCCGAGTGCAACTCACTTTGGAACCCATTGTTTGCGTGGATGTTCAGTACATTGTGAGTTGCTGTGCATGCCGTCGGGACGAGGAAGTTGTCGTGTACATCCTCGAGACGGGGATGAGGTCAAAGCCAGGCGGATCGATGGTGTGTGACTTGCCACAAACTCCGCATTAACCATTATAGAACTTCAGAGCGCATATACATACATATATATGAAAAATAACAATACGATTTCAGCATCAACCACACGAAGGAAAAGCGGGCTGCTCGGTTAGGGGGGTGGTGTCGGACTCCAGCACAAGTAGATGCACGACAAGCGCTTAGCTGCCGTATGCTGCATGTGCACACCACGATCAGACCGCATGCCTTCTTTGTGTCGCTATGTATGGGGCTCACAAGGGTTAAGCAATCTTTGCGATCGAAGCAGCCGGCAGCTGCCCATCATATGCTGTGCTTGAAGATAGCGTACGCGTTACAGCAGCCCTCAGATTCGTTGAGGTGGCGGTAGCGACCGAGAGAGCTGCGCACAAGCGGGAGGTCGAACCGCATAGTCTTCTATTTAAACAGAAGCGCTCGATACAAGTAGTACGGACATATTGGGCAGGAACCATAACCCAAAAGTTATCGTGAAAAATCTATCCGCACACGAAGACAGAGCCTGTCTGTCCTTCTCCATGGGCTTGGAGAACGGCACTCCATTTTTCGGGACACAATTCCAGGCAGACTCGAATGTTTCTTTGTGTACTTTCGAAAAATAGAGGTCCACGCGTAAAATAGAACGCCAGTAGCTTGGACACTGATTCAGCCCGTTGGAGCACAAAAGCAAAAGTATCGTGTGGCGAAATATGCTCTTCACATCGGTGACATTCCATTCAAGACTCGCGGTACTTCTATAAAGAAAAACAACCCCCAACCCTCCCCAACAAGAATAAAACCATCCACAACAGCATATCTGCAAAAAATGCTATTAATCAGATACTCTCGACATATATGGAGGACCTATTCGCGTATGCAGCAACTTCCATAAACCGAAAACGTTGGTTTTCTACCAACTCAAATGCTTTGGGTTTTAGGTCTTTACGCAGTGCAACCCCCCTCCCCTACGAAAAGCGAGGCGGTGTTAAATTCCGGCGCCCTTCCCACAGCACTTTCCAACGCCCCCCCATGCTTATGCCACCACTTGCTCGATTTGGAATGTTCGATGGTCGACTTCTACGTTTTGATCCGTTTTGCCACGAAAAAAGTGAAGACAGACCAGGGCTACGGTAGGGGGGGGGGGTGTCTCGTTTTCAGTACCGGAATAAAACCACTCGCACGAATGACTCAATACCTCATGGACAAGAGCAGCGATTTTTTGGGGGCAGCGTTTGAGGAAAATCATTCCATTGCGGATTGATTTCTCGCAAAGCCATATCATCAAGAAAACCTAACGCCTGTGTAGAGAACAAAGGGGTTACTCGCGCGAGTGACCCCGAGCCGATGCAAAAACCGGACCCAAAAAGGACCCCCCTACCGCAGCCTGGGTCGACAACGAGATTGAATCGGCTGCATACAGGCAGATGGAGACTGTTCCGAACTGAGACAAAAAACGCCAAACATCGACAGCTTCCCGCAACCTCCGCGGATATTAAAAAAAAACCACAAAACATCCCACCACATTAGTGAGGATCCCGCTCCCCTGCGCAACGCCTCCTTCTATTAACAATCGTAACCGACAGTTCTTCCCCCGCCCGCTCCACCGATTCCACAATCCAAAGCTGAATGCGCTCCTGCCGCCTGATACTCCTGTCGCGGGACCTGCACAGGGCTTCCTCTCTAAGAGCTCGGAAGCATCGTTTCACCAATGCTAGGCGAGTGGCCGCCTTAACAGCCGCCTCTCGTCCGGCGAATATTCCTTGCTGCCGATAGCACGCCGACACCAACGTGCTCGCCGCTACGACTACCCGGACGCGCTCGTCGCAGCGCTTGCTACAACGGGCAACCGCTTCTTCCGACGCTCTGACGAGCTCGCTCTGCTGCGCCTGGCTCGCCACCAGCCTATCCCGGAGCATGGTTGTTTCGTAGTGATCATCGAAAGCGACATATCTCGGCTGCTCAGTCGCTCGGTCATCACCGCGCAGTATAGAACTAGACATCGGCAGTGGTGGCGGTGGCGGTAACATGGCTCTCTTTGTTGCCTTCAGCCAGCGTTGTTGTGCCTGAGCGAACCCCATCTTCTGCCCATCGCCCGGGAGCCCTGGAAAATTGCCATTGCGCCTTCCTCTCCCCTCCGCCTCGCGTCCAAACTCTCGGATCAGAGCCATCTGCGCGCGCGCTGTTTCTGCCTCGGCGGCCCGCAAATCAACTTTCAGCGCGGCCAAGTTCGCCTCCAAGACGGCCGATCGGCGATCGGCATCCCCGAGCTCGCCCCGCAGCCGCACCACCTCCCCCCGCGTTGACACACCTTCTTCTGGCAACGCCTCTTTCGCGGCAGCTGTCGCCCGCGATGCCTTTGCCTCCGCCTCCAGTGCCGCGATCCTCACTTCTTCCCGGCGTTCTACTGCGAGAGCTTTCTGCTCGGCCTCGTGCCTTCTCGCTGTCGCGGAGTCGACTTCCGCGGTCAACGCCTCGATCGCCGCGCTTTTGGCGTCCACCGACGCGCGCGCCGAGGCCGCAGCTGCTTCCATTTCGTTGCTGCGCTCTTCGGTCACGCGAAGCTCTGATCGGAGCCGAGAGACTCGCCTCTTGAGGTGTTCAACCTCATCTCGCGACTCGTGCAGCGATTCTTCCAGCGCGAACACGACGCTGCGAGTTCTCTCCCGCTCTTTCGATTCGCGCAATCCGGCGGCCGCACGGCTGACGGCGGTTTGGTCTGGCTGCCCGCCCGCGCTCCACGATGTCCGTAGACCCACCGGAGCAGCAGCAGCTTCACGCTCTTCTCCGCTCGCATCGTGGCCCAGCCCTTGCCCTATTGGGGCGGTGCCGTAATAAATCCTGCTGCTATCGTCATAGTCCCTACGAGGGGAGGCGGGGCTGCCAACGGCTTGACCCGTAGTCATGCCGTGACCACCGTCCCGAGAGCGGTCGACACTCCCACGGTTCGGGGCGTCTTTCCGTTTCAGCCGCGCCACTTCCATCTGGGCGGCCCGCAGCAGGGAGGAAAGGCAACCGACTTCTAGTTGAAGCTCGCGCACACGTTCTTCCGACTTGACGAGGCTCGACCGCTCCTTAGACACCAACTCTCGGGCGACCCGGCAGGCGTCCGCCTCTTCTTCTCGCGACGAAGCCAAAGACGCAATTATTTGTTCCTGTTGGTGGGTCGGTCGGTCGGTCGGTCGGTCGGTCAAACTTTTCGTCGTTCGAAGAGGTAAAATATTGGGACACGAGGCGCAAGCATGAAGGGGGACCTGAACCTCAACACAACTAGGATTTCGCGCAGCAGCCTATTTGTAGGTGTCATCGACTTGTGCGCGTTGGTGGTCATCGGGGGCGTCCGGACATATTATTCCAGTTACACTGTTCTCGAAAGGGCTCCTCATTTTTTGGCGCGGTGTAAATTATAAACTCGCATAACTTTATCAGATGGTACAAAACATCCTACTGAGACCTATTTACGGAAGAAAAAAAAAACGCTCCGTTGGGTGTACGGTGGCGAAGAAGGCAAAACCGGTGTCACCCCCTGTGTGTAGGGCACTGCGTTTGCGCTTGCTCGCAAGTGCGGCAAACAGTTGCATCGATCTATTGCTGCTACTAGATTAGTCATGAGCGTATCGTACTTGACGGTGGGGTGGGGCACCAACCTGCACACCCACCCAAGCGGCGAAAGCCGACATCTCTCTACCGTTTCGAGCGTAAAGGTCGAGCCACATTCCGAGTACAGTACTGCCCTCAAATATTCTTTGGGAGACATACATACCTGGTGAATACGGTAAGGCGGGTATCTATTGGTTTTATGGTTCATTACATGAGGAGCTCCATCCTTCATCGAAAACCCGAAGTCGTGTGACTCAACATGGACTCGCCACCCGCTGAACAATCACAGTGGCTACGCACATGAAAAAATAATAGTTTGCAATAATTTATAACTGGGATTGCTAACGTTTTGAGAAAATTCTCAGCTGGGGAGGTCCGCCAGTCAGGAAATGTGTGCTCAAAATAGTGTCCTCTGCCGTAGCACGGCTAAGGTTCACCTGTTGGGCGCAACGCTCTTGTATCGCTTCAGCCTTCGCACACGCTAGTCCCGCCTTCTTGCTCGCAGCCGTCGCCTGGGCAAGCGACTTGGCTTGCCCTTCCAAGAGCCCTTCGCGCCGTGCGGCTCCAGCGTCCTCCTCGGCTGATCGTAGTCGCGCTTGCAGCGCAGCAATCTGCAACAAAAAAAAACGATGCGGTGATGGTTCGATCCCGACGATGTAAACTTGCAGTGAGCCGTTGCGGAGGCGCGGGTATGCGGCGGAGATGCGGAGATGCGGGTTAATTTTTGCGCCCGCGAAGCATGAGGCTCTTGCCAGGTACGTCAGGACGGAGTCTAGGTTGAAGGGCGAAGCGGGGTCAACTGTGGATATGCCGCCCGCGAACGCCAACGTTTTTCAGATCGCTGGCACTGCAAGCGTAGTAGCCCAAAGTGTAGTTTGGGTATCCACGGTCAACTCTTCTTATAACCTCTTGTCAAAATAGCTTTGAAATACAAATGAAAACCGGGGTTCCTTCACCGCGCACACAAAAAAGAAACGATGGACACAATATCTCCGTTGCAGAGAACTGAAGGTTTACTTTGTGTCACAACCAACTTTCAGCCCCAGCGGTGAACGCACACTTCCCGCCTTCAAGCCCTTCACCAAATCCCGATCGACCTTAGCCAGCCTTGCTTCTTGTTCGGCCGAAGTGAAAATAAGCTGAGCTGAGTTGAGACTTCTGGGCACCCACCTCTCCCTTTCGGGCCGCTGCCGCCTCCACAAGCTCAGCCAGTTCTTGCTTAGCGGTGCCCGCGGCCGACGCGGCCACCTCCGCCGCCTCCGCCGCCTCCAATGCCCGCGCTTCCAATGCCCGCGCCGCGGCGTGGCCGGCTTCTTTCGCCTCCCGAAGCTCTGCACGGTGCGCGACGTTAACTTTTTCAAGGTTCTCGCTGGCCGCCGCCCGTTCACGAGAGACTACCCGTTTTCGCTCGCTGTCAAGCTCGGCCGTCACCTTCGCGGTCGCATTTTCCGCCGCTGTTAGCCTCCGTTCCAGTCCCTCGCGTGTTCCCCCTAGAAACGTTTCCATCTGTCTCTCGGCCGGGGAGCGATGGACGAGAGTAAGGTAACGGGAGGAAATCATATAAAGGGGTGGGTGGGTGGGTGGGTGGGTGGGTAGGTGGGTGGGTGGGTGGGTGGGTCGGTGGGTGGGAGGGTGGGTGCGTGGGTGGGTGAGTGGGTGGGTTGGTGGGTGAATGGATGGGTGGGTGGCCGCACGTATTTATGCGACAAGAGAAATCAGACAACACGCGTTGAAATATGGGTGTGGCTACACTACTGCCGAGAAAAAAAACATGCGACTCCTGAACTTCGGGTGTATCTACAGCATCCACCAACCCCACTACAAGCCTTCGCAACCGTGACTTACGTGGAAGGACAACGCGATCAAGCGCAACATCCATGCTTGAGGAAAATTACAGCCCTGCGGCCATCCCACACACTCCAGAAATTTCCCAAAAAGCAGAAAGAAAAAAAGCGTAACAGAAGGAATCCGCCTCGCTCCAGGAGCATGGCGATACAATCCCATGTGTTAGAGGCGCTACCACACACTGCAAATTCCATGCCCTCATACCTCTTTCTCCGCAAGCCGCGCCTGTAACTCAGTGCACTTCTCTTGGAGCATGCCTCTCTCCCGCTCTACGCCCGCCAAGTCCGCGGCATGTCGCTGTCCAGCTTCTTCGGCAGCGGCTACGGATTCTGCGAGCGCCACTGCTGCCGCCGCCGCTGCCGCCGCTGCCGCCGCAGCATTACCTTTCGCTTCTCGGGCCCCATCTTCCGCCACCTTCTTCGCCTGGCGTAGCGATTCCTCGTTAACTTCCCGAATAGCACCCGCTTCTCGCAGCGCCCTCGCCAAGGTCTCCACCGCCGATCGCGCCGTTGTTTCCCGCGCCACCGCTGTGTCGGTATCATCTCCAGAGACTCGGGGCTTCCTTCCACCCTGGTCAAACTTGTTACCGAAATCGTCAATCGTTTCCTCGACGGCTTCGAGCTGAGCGTTGAAGATGTCCTCCTCAGCAAAAGGACTCGCTCTGTCGCCGGGGGGGGTTAAACTCGGTACCTGAGGCGGTAAAAAGTGCGGTCGTCAGAGGTGGGCATCTAAAAAAAATACGGCAAGCGCACGGAGTCACGCAACTCTTACGTGCACAACTCGCGTGCGCGAGTTGGGACGTCGACACAACGACGACCGTTACAAGCATCTCCCGCCCCCAGGCGTTGCCTTACGTGTATATATACCAGGCATGTCGGTATCCTCGTTGCTTTGCCGCACGAGATTGTCTCAATTTAGGCAAAGGCGGTCGGCCAGCACAATTTCTCACCGAAAATCGCGCGGATCTTTCCCTTTCGCGAGCGAGAACGGTCCCCATCGCCGAAAGCTGCGCCTGTACCTCTGCTAACCGGTCCCCCGCTTCCTCCGCCTGGTGTGCCATTGCCGTCTCGCGCTCCCCTGCCAGGGCTGAAAATCGACGCGACTCCTTCCGGGCGGCTTCCAGCTGCGTATGGATAGAGTCGACAGCAACAACAATCAAAGCATCGACGAAAAAAACGCTATCATTGTCCACCGCGCCATGTACCCGCTCTATGTTACCGGTTTCGAACAAATACCATCGGCGACGTTGGAGATGGCAGCCTTCACCTAGCCCCTTTAGAACTTGACCCACTTTTTTTGGGACGAACTACTTGGAAATAGTGTGACGTAAGTTTTGCAGCGGTAAAAATATAGAAAACCTCTGGAAACCGACATCGGTACTGCACCACACCGACCGAATCATCGCGCGCACTATATACTCGAGCCTCCAAGGTTTCGGTTGAGGTAAACTGCGCTGTATTACCAACCAACTGACGGAGCGAGCGTCATAAATCGTGTGACCATGTAAAAAATTCCCACCGCACCGGAGATGCCACCTACGGCAAAACAAATTTTACCTGAAGCCTTGGAAAGGGGGTCTTCCCCACGGCAAGCAACTTCATACACAAGCATCCATCGTAGGGTGATATTGGTCTGTTGTTAATGGCCCGAGGAGGTGAATGAAAAATCAAACCGATACTATCGTGCACGAACTGAGCTGCACCTCGCGCACGCTCTCCGCAAGATCTTCTTGCAGCGCCCTCTTCTCGGATCGCGATGCCGCTGCATCCTCGGCGGCCGCAGAGGCTCCCTCGGCCGCCTCCATTGCCCGCGCTCGCGATTCCTTCACCTCTCCCTGCGCTCGTACCAAGCGCAGCCTACAGTCGACCAGCTTGCTGAAGGCAGGCACGGAGGCGCCGCAAATGCCGCAAACGTGCTCCACAGTGTTGTTGCAAAGACCGCTCCGGGCCTCTGCCTCGATCCCACCTTCGCGTTCAACAGAGGCGCTCAACGGTCTCCTACTTTCCAGGCTTGTCGGCGCTGCTCCTGGTGACCCTTTCGCCCCGTCGACAGCGACTGGTCTCCAACCCTCGGGCCACGCTCCATCCCGCGCCACTATCGTGCCTTCACTGTTTCTGCGCGATAGCGTGGTCAGACTCGAGCTTCGCCGCGACAACCACTGCTCCGAATCGGCGAGCGCACCGCTTTCGCTTCCGCCGTGGTAGCCGCCGCCGCCGCTAACGCTTGTGCCGCAACTTTCACCTTGGTCGACACAGATGCCGCCAATGCCGTCACCACCAGCACCAACAATCTTGCCACGATCCTCGTAGCAGAGCATCGAGCGCGCCGCTGCTGTCCTCGCCTGGGCAACTTCCAGTAAGGACTTCAAGGCGGAGTCCCTCTCCGTCTCAATTTCTTCAAGGCGTGCCTGCGCCACAGACAGGAGGTTTCGTGTGTCGACCAGCCTAGCATTGGCGCGGGCCCTTTCCGCGTCGGTGCAGCGCGCGGCCGTCTCGGCATCCGATGTGAGTCGGCGCACTGTTGCCTGGTTTTGTGCGGGAGGGGCGGCGAGGAAGCACAAGCGCAAAATGGGTTCGCCCTGCGCATGAGAAATTCGAACCGTTGGCATTGTCATGAAAAAAACGCTTTCATTCGAGCTGTGGCCGTTACAGTATTTTGGTAAGCGATACTCAAATTAGCCCTTCATTGGCAGCAAGCTTCCAAAACAACTATGTTTCTCCCCTGAGTAGCGGTCGAGACCATGTGTGAATACACCCATTGACAAGACCGTAACGAGAAGATGCCAACGTCATCATGCCAACAACGACTGCAGCACGCCCCGTATCCTTTCCGCCCAGACATATATAGCACAAGCACACGTTCACCGGCAAACAAAAAACTTCCACGTCCGCATCATCACCTGCGCCGTTTCCAGCTCATCTCTCAGCCCCGCTTCTCTTGTTTCCGCGGCAGCCGTCTTCTCCTTTAGCTGATCCACGCGTGTTAGCCCCTCCTTCGCCCCGGCCAGCTCGAGCTCGGCCGTCGCTAGCGCCATTTCAAGCTCCTGGCGCACGTCTTCTGTCTCACGTTTTGAGGCCTTAAGCTCGTCGCCGAGCCTAGTGGCCTCGTATTCCCATTCTCCGGACCTCACCGCCCATGCGTCTCGTTCCTCTGTCGCTGTTGCCGTCTCTCGACTAGAAAGAGCGAGCCTACGCTCGGTTACAGACGCCTCATCCTCCGCGGCTCTGATAAGTCGGTCCCGATCCTCTTCCAACCGCATCAAACTTTCCCTCAGCGCACGCAGCTCCAGCTTCCTCGCCGCCGCCTCTTGACCCGCCCTCTGGTCAACCTCCTTGGCTTCCCGTTCCGCGGTGGCTTTCGTGTTCTCTAGCGCGGAGGCAAGGCTTTCGTTGGTTTTCGTTAAGGCCCTTGCCGCCGCCTCCGTTTCCGCGGTGTACTTCCTCACCCACGCTTCTCGCTCTACCACGACTTTTTTGGCCTGGCCCTCCGTCCTCGCCGCACACTCCGCAGCGGCATCGTCTGCAGCCGCCGCTGCCGCCGCCATTGTCGCTGCCGCTTCCGCCGTCGCTCTATCCGCGTCACGCCGTACCTCCGTGAGAGACGCGCGTACGCCTACTGCATCGATAGCAGCCGCTTTTTCGAAGTCGCAAAGGGAAACTGCTGCCGCATGAAGACGCAACAGTTGAGACCTGGCGACTGTCGAGTCCTCCACGAGACGATCTCGTTCTGCTGTGGTTTCTGCTAGCAGGACTGCATGTTGCGCGCGTGAGGATTTTTCGGAGTAACGCGCGGCGTCCGCCTCGGCCCGCAACGCCCTGTTCGATTCACGGAGGCTCTTATATCGAAGGGGGTGGAGGGGGGGTGCGAGGGGGTAACGCAGGGGTGAAAGCGTGTGAGATAGAACAAAAGTGGAGGTTACGCGATGTTTCATCGGCTTTAAAGAGGCAATATGGAGTCATATCATAGCACACGGTGTCACTTCGCTCCTTCACGCGGTTATTAAAAGGCGGAGAGACACACAGGGATCGCTGACCTTTATCACTGGCCAGCAACTCATCAGTTTACCTACCACATTAAAAACGTCCTGCCCTGGCGGCAGGCCGATCCGTCGACATCGCTACGCTCTGTAAGTGGCCCTGCGCCTAATTCGCAGGAGCTCCAACCCTGCCGCTCTTTGGTCCGCGAGTGCATGGGGTACGTACCCACACGCGTGAACCATGCACTCCCCAGTGCACAATCAACTCCACCGACACGCTCTCCATATCAAGCTCTAAGCAACACTGACAGGGCTGTGGATTGGGTGCACTTGACGACGGAAGTAGTTGTTGGTTGAGTGGCGAAGCAATCCAACCAACTGGCTTTCGTCTTCTCGGTATAAACATGTTGCGACCAACAAATGCACTAGGCAGATACAAATGCGGAACTCCACGCAAAATTACCGCAACAAAAACTGCACTATCTAACCAACTAATGCCTAGTCAGCGACATGCAGTCAGTCAACTCACAGCCCTAAACATGTACTCTTCGCTCGCCCTCGTGAGCCGCAGTTGTATCAATTTTCCTACCTCCATCTCGACCAGAGCAGCATCAAGGCGTTTCTGCAAGTCCTGGTTATCCGATGCCATCGACTCCGACCGAGCTTCCAACGAGAGCGCCTTCTGCTGTAGGGCCTCGGCAGCAAGGGCGTACTCTGTCGCGCGAGAGACGAGCGTGGACACACCGGAGACGGTGACGGATTTTTCTCAACGGTAGCCGTTCCCTATAGCCGGTAACATACGGGGGAAAACATGTGAGCGGTAGGCACCCCAAAAATCTCCGGAGGTTCTTGGTTTCCTCTGTCTCCTGGTACACAACGCCTACAAAAATACGCCGGAAACCGCCGCAAGTGTTTTTTTTCCGCGCATATTCTTTATATTCATTCCCCAGGGATGATTCACATTTATCCCCGCCTTTTTTTCGCGGTAACTGCGATAGATACACGGACTTCTTGATTTCGCCGAATACCGGAGTGTGACAAGGTCTACCTGCCATCCTTGACTTTTCTCGGGGTCGAGTTGTAAAAAAAAAAAAAAGGGGATCGGTGGCGGAGATGACGTGAGAGAAGGACCTAGCTCCCCCAACCCTAACCCTGAAACCCCAAACCACACCAAAACCGGTGTAAAAGCACTTGCCCGTGGTATTCTCCCACAGGCTCGTGTCCACAAACAGAAGCAAGGTGACGAAACGAAAAAGTAAAGGACACCGACATATAAACCGAAGCATGCTGGGCTGTAAAAAAAACTTGTTACGTCAAATTCCAAGTAGCTTGCCCCCAAAAACGTTTGCTTTGCGCAGTTCTAAATGCGTTAAAGCGTTCCGTATAGCGCCGGTTCCCAACGTGCCGACAAGCAACAGGCTCGGCCGCGGGTGAGAGACCCCTGCCGTAAGACAAAACCCGTGCACTATGCCGATGCCAAGCGACCGACGCTACGTATCGGTTTCTTGCAGCGGCTTGCCAGAAGAGAAGCCCATCTTTCACGCAGCGGTATGTCTTTCCTCAGCGTATACCTGCGCCCTATTGATGCACGTGACTACGTGACTGCTGTCGCCCAGAAATTATACGCGCAGCAGAATTCGCGACCTTGTGCTGCAGCTAAAGCCAACACAGCTTCTAATACAGTAAGTAGCAACCGCGGTGTTTGCTGCTATACTGTACCGCCCCTGCCGCCCCCGTCCACCACCAAACCTCGTGCACCTCTCTCGTCGGCGCTCACGTCCACCCTTTCATCCGCGGCTGCCCTTTCTGTTTTGGCCTCCCCCAACCATCTCGTGACAGTGTCAGCCTCTTCGCGAATCACGGCCACCTCAGATTCGAGCCGCGCCACCTCCTCCTTCACCGCTTTCCTTTCTTCCGCGAGGTCTTCCCGAGCTGTGTCCGACGCCCGCCGAAGCTGTTCAACCTCTTTCCTGTGGGCACACCAAGCGCAGGGAGGACAGGGGAAAAGGCGCGGGGGGGGAAACCTAAAAAGTGGAGCTGGCGCTAGGAACTCGTGCAGCAGGATACTTGTAACAGGCGACAAAACTTGAGGGCGTAGACATGTGTTGTGATACTGCAAACAAACAAAAACATCACCAGTCTCGGTTTTCTTTCTTGTCAGATAATATGTCGCGGTCGGTCGAAGATGCGTGCAACTCGTACGGCGATCTTGAAAGGGCTCCCTAGCTTCAGGCGTGGTGAAACTTAGCAACTCTTTTTCGCCCGGAGTAATTTTCAGCAGCACTATCCGTTTGACGCTCGACTGAAACGGTTTCAAAACGGATCGAGTCCGGGTGCACGAAGTCTACGTCAGTTTCAGAGGGAGGGAGAGACGGAGGGAGCGGGGGAGCGAGGGAGGGAGGGAGGGAGGAAGGGACGGGCGGCACGAAGGTATGTACATATCTCGGTGCCGACCGATTTTCAACTCCGGCGTCCTGGCCGCTTGTCACAAGCTGCTGCAGTTGTTACTGTGCCCGTAGTACCATAGTCATACTCACGTGAGACGCTCGATCTGCATCGGCTTGTCGCCCAGGGCGTCCGAGTACTGCTCACGCGCGAAGGAAAGGCTGCGCGTCAGGGCGTCCCTCTGGCCTCGGAGTCCCTCAACCTCCTGCGCGACGGATTCAGGCCGAGTCAAATGAGCAACGTGTCGGCACAAAACGCGTTCCAGCCACACGCACGTGGTCTTTCAACAGGTGTACTCCGCCCGTACTTGACCCTCTTCGTACCCCCAAAAAAATCCGACACTAATTCCAAGTAGTTTGTCGCCAAAAACGTGGGTGCAGTTCTAAAGGAGTTGAGCTCGCAAAGCGCGGTTATAGTTGAACTCTAGGTGGTTTCGAACGGCTCTGCAGTGCCGTCAAAGTTGGCCGCCCCTCGACGCTCGACGACGCCGAACACATCCCGTTCCGCACCGTTTTCAGCCTGGCTAGCTCGTGACTCCCGTCGCCTGCATTCAAGGTCCCTTCCTGCCGGTTCGGAACCGTCGCACTGCTCTCACTTCCCCTCATACCCCTCGGAACGATCGTCTCTGGCTCTCCCCGCTGTCTGACCCGATCCGGGCTGTCGCCGCCGCCGCCGCAACCCCTGCCAACGCACGCTGCAGTACTGTCCGTATGAACAGGCGCGTCATTACTACCGATAGCGCCACCATCACCACATGGCACGCGAACTGTCTTCCCCTGAGCGGGAGAGTAAAGCCGTCGCCGCTGTAACGGCGGCGACGTCGAATAAGGGGTCGCAGTGTCCTTGTCGCGCGGTCGAGGAGCGTTACCCGGGGAGCTTGGCGATGAGCGTCGCCTTCGCCCTGCGCTTGGCGGGCGCAGCCTGGACACTGGCGATACCCCCGACCGAGGCTCCCGTGTGGGCGACTCGGCCAACGGCGATCCCATTGAGGTTGACGCGTCAATCTTTAGCACGTGGAGAAATAAGCGATTGGAATAGGGGCGGAAAAAAAAGGTTGAAGGAATATATGCCAGAAGACGGCAGTCCTTGGCGCCGGCAGTCACGTGTTTAGGATCTCTCACACAAAAAATAGTGTCTTACGTCTAGACGGCTGTAGACGGCTGTCTGTCACAGGCCTAACGCTTAGTCCCCTATCATATTTGAAGAAGGATTAGCTAGGGTCAAACGCACGAGGAAGGCGGGCAGCAAGGACGGGACAGTAACGAGGTGGGCAAGCAGGAGAAGGCCAAAGCAGAACAAAAGAGGTGCAGTGCTGATCGCCGCAAGAGAGTGCGGGCCTCACGAGGCATTATTCCACTACACTCCTGCGACTTCTTCGATTCTACAGTGAACAATAATCAGCACAGTTGGTACCGGTATTGGTATTAATACTACTACCTACGACTCTGCATACAAACTATGACGAAAATCGGTCGGTGCCCTCCTTACCGATGCCCCCCGGGAACGCTCCAACGCAACATCTTCGTTCCTTCTCAGGATTCGCAAGCTGAAGCCCTCCTCTTCCGCCGCTACCCGACTGCCATTCAATGTGGTTTTCTGGTATCGCCCCCCACCGTCAAGGTCGGCACTCCTCCTTGTCGAAACAGGGAGAGGGGTGTCGTACTTGTCTTCCTCTTCCTGAGCTTGGTGTTCTAGCGCCTGAGCAAGCAAGACGAAAAGCCGTTGCCTTTCTGGAGTCGCGCCGACGTTCCGTAAGGTCTGAGGGGCCGATGCATGCAGCCGTGGGGGGGGGGGGTGAGTGTTCGCCGCGTACACATGGAATGCCGTAAAAACACTCCTCACATGCACCGCTCTTGGGGAAGCGATGCTGTTGTCTCCGTCGACCTATACGTGACAGGTACTAATGTAGGGAAAATTGGTGAATTAACATGAATACCGAACAGTCCTTACATTTCCGTCCGGAGTGTTATACGCTTGCCCGTTCGCCAAGCACGATACACGCATCCATCCCCCCCTCCCGACCTACTGTCGTATCCATATACCCTGTTCACGAAGCACAATCGATGGTCTCAACACGCTTGGTCCCAGCACGCTCGAAATCGGCCTTCTCTTGACATACTTTCCCAAGCTACTCCCAGAAAGTGAAGTACTATGAGGGCCGCGGCTACTCGAGTTGCCTGACCAAACATACCCCCCCCCCCCGCCCTAGTCCGTCACCCCCCGCGTCCCATCTCCAACCCTCCACCCTTCTCACCTTGTCACGCTCCTCCGTTAGCTCTACAAGCTTGTCCCAGAGGGCCTCCAGCCTCGCCCTAGCATCTCCCAACGCCCTCTCTCCGTGCAGGACTTCTTGGGAAAAGAACGCCACCGACAGGTCTTGTACAAGGAGGGAAAGCAGGCCGCCGCCGGGCGAGGGAACGGTGGTGTCCCCCTCGAGTCTTCGACCGTCGTCAAGACCGCCATCGATCTGAGTGTGCCAGGGTTAGGATTCAAACGAAAGTCGACATCGGAGTACTCATCACGTGCTTTTTTGGGGGGGTTCAAAGCAGCAGTCAGTCTATTTACAGTAAACGAGTTTATTTCGTCATCCACCTGAGTTTTTCAGGATTTAACTGCAATTCGATGTCGGGATGCTCATCATTGTGTTATAGTTGTAGAAGTTTATTGTATTAGGCTGCCCTTGGGGACTTCAGATGCCAAAAGTGTCGAAATATGTATACGGTTAACCAACTCGGGCTACTTCTACCAGGTACATACATGCCTGGTACGGTATGGCGTGCAGGCACAGGTTGACAACTACGGTGGTGATACTTCCCAATAGCGACGCGACAGCTTGCGTTCCAATCGGTTGGTCGCCACGAGCCACAGGAAACGGCGTGGAAGGTGGAACACTGAAGGAATACAAGCGGCCTTTCACCGATACCATTTTCTTAGAGACTACTCGGCCATATATATACGAATACGAATCGAAAAATAGCGCCGAGCGGGCGCGGGGGACGCTGTAAGGTTTATTCGAATCGCCAAAAAGCTGTCGAGAACAGGTTTGCCGCGAGCACACAAATTGGGTCAGACGAGTGTCAAGTTACAGCTACTTCTACTGCTGTTGTTGTCGCTGCGTTTCGAGTTAGGAGCATTCACGACGATCAATAGGGCACCCTGCTGCCATCACCTCATGATGGCTTGTAACGCTAGACAATCGATCCTTTAAACCGACTCATGATACTCGTGCATACTGGAAAAATATTATACTTACACGTGGAGTTTACGCAAACACAAGGTAGTATTCGTGCGACAAACAACCTTCGGGGTTGGGTGTACATCAAAAGTACAGTACGAGAGGAAGGCACCTCACCGCGTACCGCGTATTGTAACATGTTTATTTCTCCTTCTCTCTCCCTATACGTAACTCAGATCCGGGGTCACCAAAGCAACTATCAGTAAGCAAGCTTCTCTTCCCTCCCTACTCGTACTACGATGCGCGCCTTAATTTTCATCGCGACAAGACTTCAGCCCTTTTTTTTTCTTCTTTTTTTTATATCCTCCGGCGGATGGGGAAAAATAAAGCTTTAGCTCACCACACTTCCACGTATTTCCATACGCGTCGTGTGTCGATTTAACTCAGTTGCTGTCGCATCCCAACGCTAGCTCAGCCCTTTCTTCCCTCGTCGACCCGCATCGAGTTGCGCCTACCCACGCTGCCCAAGCTATTGACTTCTTAGTTGTGCAAAAATACTCACAAGTCCGACCGACATGGGATTTGAAGTCCAGAGTCTGCTCTAGTATCACGCGAGGGGGGCCACTAGGTTGTGAATAGACCACCGGGGCGACCCGGCATAACTAAAGCTAACCCCAACCGAACCTACCAATGTTAGGGCTCTACGAAGTCAACTTCGCCTCTGCCTGGTAACCGGCAATGCGCGTCAATCATGGTGTCGAAAAAGTGGAGGTTTTGTATGTTATACCTGGTAGCAGTTGCAAAGTTTAACTTGTGGCAAGGCCTAACCTGGGAGGGATCTTTGCAGACACCGTCCAATCGCTGGTCTCCAAAGCAGAGCAGCTGTCGGCGACGAAATGCTTCCGCCAAATCACCGTGCGCCACGCCAAGCTCCGCACACACGCCCCGCGCAAGCTCGCTCGGAGACGCGAGGCACTCGGCCAGTCGCTCGAGGGCTACATCGAGGACTTTCTGTTGCAGTGCGCGGTGGTGGTCATGCGCTCGCGCTCGTGGCTCGAGAGTTTCTTTCGTGTGGGTTGGTTCGCTCGTGGAAGTCGCTGATATTTCCATATCTGTCGCCTTGTCTCTAAACTCTCGATCGGTGTATGTGATGGTGGTGTGCTTGCGAAGCAGCGTCGTGCTGCTGCGTGGTGGGATGGATATCGTTAACCTCGTCGGCCAATGATGACCTTTTTGTTGGAGACTGTTTTAGGCAGCGCTGTTGCTGCTGTTGTGACTGCTGCGGACGCAGAACAGGAGCAGCGAGATGGAGGTGATGCAGAGGTGGTGCAGAGCAAGAAGAGTGGAACATGATACGTCGTGGTTTCTGAAACGAGACACAGCAGTCAATAGTCCTGTGAGGTACACTGCTGCAGCTACAGCTGCAGGCTGCACCAAACGACCATGAGCAGACATTAGCTGCTGATGTTCTCTGTGCTGTTCGCTGTCAAAACGATACGATCTACTCGTACACACGTACACATGCAGAGAGGACTTGCAACAACGCCACCAATTATCAACTAAGACAGTAGAAGCACGACTCGCACCTTGACGTGATCTCCACGCACAGCAGTTTTTCATCTCCAGCAGGACTGTCGATGTCATGTATCATAGTGACGACGCCTAGACTGTAGAACCCCACGACCCCACACGATGCAGGATGGTCTTTGGTTCTGATATTTGATTTTTGATCTGTCAAGGAGTTCCACACAAATTCGGAAGCCTTGTTTTGGACCGTTTCGCCGACGAGAGAAACCTTCTCGTAGCGGCAAAAGAGTACGAACGAGCAGCCAGTAGGCCAGTAGACCGGCAGCAGCAGTGCAAGCTAAAGCAGCAGAGGACGACACTCCTACCTTCGGCAGTTCAGCAGGGCTATACTAGGAGTAGAATCAACGGCGAGCAAGGAAAAGGCTGAATTTCGCGAGCGGCACACCCTGATTTTCAAGGCACTGCTGGAGAAGGTTTTCTCACTGGTTTTGACTGTTTGACTGACTTCAAGCTGACTGCGGCTGCTACCCGTACTTGCACAAGACAGTAGTCTTCTGCGGTGCGGGCTGCGCACCGAAGGGTACCCAAGAGTGATATAACCACCTGGCTGTGGTCCACAGAGGCGCATGGGTTGGCCGCGGAGAACTTTCCATAGCAACTCTCCTGGTCAACTCTAGGCTACTCCGTTTCTTTAGCTTGAAAGGTCATTGCGACCAGGCGGCTATACGAATCAGATGACGCTCCTAGCGCCCGAAGCAATAGATTTTGACGACACCTGGGTTCTCCTGGAATCGTCCCTGATAACGATTCTTCAAGACTTGGGTCAGGGCTTTCCTAATGACCTCTGGATATCTCTCTACACCGGCGTGTACAAGCTGTGCACCAAGCCGATGGATCCCCAGCACAGCAAGCTCTATGGCCGACTCAAGGTGCGTTGCGATACTACCTTTGATTATGTGTTTCTGCGTATGACAATGATAAAACCATGTCATTTTGCGTGTTGTCGCGCTTTTGGGCGTTTTTCCGCATGATACTGGCGCAAAGTATGGGTACACCTGGCATGTGCTTTGCACGAGAAGTAGTTCAGTAGACATCGCTGGTATGGTATAATACCTGGTACCTGATGTCATACCAACCAGGTACCAGGTATGTATTTCAGCTGGTATTTTTTTCATTTTTATTCAAGAGTCATTGAGACATGGGGGAGATCAGGGAGACATGGGGGAGATCAGTGAGACATGGGGGAGATCAGTGAGACATGGGGGAGATCAGTGAGACATGGGGGAGATCAGTGAAACATGGGGGAGATCAGTGAGACATGGGGGAGATCAGTGAGACATGGGGGAGATCAGTGAGACATGGGGGAGATCAGTGAGACATGGGTGAGATCCGATCACTCTTCATTGTTCATGAGTTATTTACAGCAACAGCAGTCGTAGTGCAGTCAGACAGAGCTAGCTGGTGTCCGCTGTGACGGTAAAGTCCCCGCTCCAGTGGGGGGTCTGTCGTTTGGAATCTGTGAATACCAACCCAAGAAAACCGCGTCCGCTCGGTGCTCTCACTCTTCCCTCGACGACTCGTATCATGTCATATCATTTTCATGCTGTACAAGGGACGTACGTACATACTCGTAGTAGCATGCACCTCGTCGTGATACAACGGAGTTAATTACTATTACACGTGCTCCCCCTGTTTTATGTATACATGTTCATGAAATACCGGCACAGCAGCGGCATCTAGTACCGTACATCCTGTTCACATGCTTCGAACCCTTTGTACCCCTATATAATAGATAACACAGCAAACCATAATCGTGTAAAAGTTGACTTTATGTTCTACAGGCAGGTCTATAAACAACACTCAGCGGTACGAGGGCAACATAGTAAAAGTGCATACCCGGTGTGTACGTAGGACTCTCGTTCTTACTTACGCTTTTTAACTACGAGTGCAGAGCCTTCGCCCTTTTCGAACGAGATCACGAATAGATAAAAAAACTAACGGCACCGTGTTCCCCTTTGAATGCTGGGTGACCAAAGGGGCTGATGATTTTCATCTATGATTTTAGTGTTTGCGTTGAAATATTTCACTAAAAATTCTTCCATCATGCTAGAAAAATGCCAGATTCACGCGGGCATGCTCTTGGTTGTGTTTGCAGTGAACGAATCGCAGAAAAGGCGTACACGGCCTCCATATCACAGGCGGGGAGCGGGGAGGCAACATCAAATTTTGAATGTAGACATGGTGCAGTAGCGCCTAGACTCACCGACAGGAGCAGGCCCAGCACAACACCATCAGGCAAACAGCAGCACAGCAGCAGCACAGCAGCAGCAGCAGCAGCGCAGCAGCAGCACCGCAGCCGCAGCAGCAGCAGCAGCAGCAGCAGCAGCGGCGGGGGCGGGGGCGGAGGTGGCGGTGGCGATCGCCCGCCAGATGAGTTGCGGCACAGCAACTCGGCCTGGCTCGATCACCACGATCATCACCACGACAACAGAACAGCCAGTTTTTAATTATTTTTTTAGAAACAAACGCAGGAGACACCAACCGCGGCCGCAGCACAACAGCCGCCGCACAGCAGCAGCAGCAGCAGCAGCAGTATCGGCGGCGGCGGCCGTGCGGCGTGGGTGGCGGTGGCAGTGGAGGCTTCGGCGACAGCGTTGTGGGATAGCGACGGTGGTTGACAAAATCAGCACCGAGTACGACATCACGCAGCTGCAGAGAACGAGGTCACATCGTAGAGAGCGCGGGAGCGCTTGCTCACTAGCACCTACCCCTGAGGTTGCGCGTACGCGCCATGCTTCCCCAGCTACTCTTTGGTGCCTCCGCATCAATGTTGGGTTGTGTCTACTGCTGCCAAGCACAGCGCACAGCAATCAGTGTCTGCTGTGTGCTGCCGTGTGGGTTGTGCCCTCGTGCCCTCTGATCGTTGTGCCGCTGTGCCTGGTGTTGGTAGGCGAATCGTATGGTCTGGTCGTTATTGATGGAAGTTCACTCTAAATCGTTCACTCAAATTGGAATTTTTATGCCGTTTCTGGCAAATTCTTCCTTCAAAGTTCGCTCGGCGGGAATACTTGCTTGAATTTTTAGATTGAATTCCTTTAACGCAAACACACAATCTAGTAGAATTATAATATACGGAGTAATAAATAGTGCATGGAGTGGCTTGGAAGATGGTTTGGTATTGTTGGTGTTGGCGGTATAGACGATGGAGGCAGCAGCATTGCGTGTGCGTGCGAAACACAAGAGGCACGAACGAAAAATTTTGAACAAAAACATGAAAATGCTCGACGTCACGCAGCGGGACTGGTAAGCACTACAACGGCAGCAGTCTTTTATTCTTAGTGATAAAAGAGAGCAACACAACAGCAGCAGTACCATAGCAGCACAGCAGCAGCGGCAGCAGCGGCGGCGGCTGCGGCGGCCGTGGCGCGACTTCGGAGGCAGCCGCAGTGGTGTCTATCGGGTACCTGGTATGTAATCACACCCTGGACAATAGGTTCCAGACGCGAAATTCGTCGAACTCACGTCTGACGTCCTTAACTTTTTTTTTGTAAAATAGGTTCCAGGTCAAAAGGCAATCGATAGGATCCTATTCCAATAGGAGACATATTGTTGCCCGCGATAGGTATCGATGGTTACTTTTCGTGGCCTATTGGAGCCGACAATGGATATCGATTGGCATCTTCACTGATCTACTGTTTGGCCAGCCTATTGTACCTATTTATCTGAACATATTTGATGCAGCAAGTAGGTATCGATACCATGTAGACATTTTCGGGACGGTATTGTTTGGGCCATAGGATATTAGCGCTGAGAGACGGAACCTATGGGTTTGTCCGATAGGTATCGATATACATTTCACCAAACCTATTGAGTCGGAAAATAGGTATCGATAGACCTTTCACAATTCTATTGTTTGGGACGATAGGTATTGACAGACCTTTCACCATTCTATTGTTTTGGATGACAGGCATCGGTACGTAGACCTTTCGCCATTTTATTGTTTCAGTGTTAGAGAGCAAAGGTGCTCGAAGAGAGCAAAGGTGCTCGAAGACAGCCCGTCTAGGTACAATCAACTCTAGTTCGCCAATCATCATCCACGCCGCACGCCCCTCCAGCCCAGCGCAGAATCCCCGAAAACGGCGCTGTCTGTCCGTGTTGTGCCCTGAGAAGCTCAAGGTGGATGGTATCAACAACAAGGCGGTGATTACTACCGATGTGTGTTCGATGCGAAGCTCAAGCCTGCAGTGCTTTAGAGCGACCTGTTTGTGAGCCGTCGAGTTCCTTCTTATACCCTGGATAATACCCTATCGAATAGGCTATTGGGCCAACAATAGGTTGGCAACTACCGTCACTGACACAAGATATCACCCGTACATAAGAAATCACACCCCCCACAGGATACGACACCCCGGTGATAATTTTGGGCGTTTCTGACAAACCATCCATTTATCACCCGAGGTACATAAGATATATCACCCGGGGTACATAAGATAACACACCCCGGTGATTTCGTAGTGTAGATTTGTGGTTTGTGGCTTCGATTTTTGGTCATGGTGTCTCTGCGTAACTCTTTTTTGGTCGTACCGATAGCGAGGTAGGTAGCAGCAGCCCACTTTTGTGTGGGGGCAGGACGGATGGCGCAGCCACCGCCTCGTATCATATCGGGCGAGGTACCTTCGATTTAGGTATATTTTATTTTTTTATGCTCCAATCCAAGACCGTATTTTGTTTGAAACTTTCTTCGGCGTTGAGGGGGGTTGAGTCATCGCCGAGGTCATGTGCTAAGGAGTTTCGTCACCTATGTTGGGCCCCTTTGTTTTACCACAACCCGGTACCACAGGTAGGTACCTACAGCAGGAGTGCGGGGCAGCTGCAAGTGTTCGTACAGCCATACCACACCCCTTCAAGTGTGCGGCAGCAGCGGTTCAACTGTTATCACATCCGTTTTATCACACCCCCAAACACACCCTGTGGGTGTTCGGACGTGCTATCACACCCCCTTTTTATCACCCCCCCTCATTTGTCACACCCCCAAACACACCTTGTGGGTGTTCGGACGTTCTATCACACCCCCTGGTTTATCACACTCCACTTGGGCCCCTTGCGAGCTGCACTTTATCACCCGGGGTACACAAGATATCACACCCCCCACAGGATACCACACCCGGTGATAATATTTTTAAATCCCAAAATGTGATCACTGGGGTGTGTTATCTTGTGTCAGTTACGGTATGAGGATCGATACCTATCGCGGAGCATAATAGCTCGGCTTCGGGGTCTATCGATAGGTATTGTAAGCAACAATAGGGTTAGGGCAGTGGCCACAATAGCCTATTGTGCGACCGATATGCTTGCGAAGGCGTACATCGATAGGTATCTTGGGCACCAACATAATTTGAAAATGACCCCCAACAGGCTATCGTTTGAACAATACTTTTTTATCGCCACCAGTCAATACCTACCAGGTATTGGTTAAATCGATAGGTGTGCAATGATATCGATCGATACCTATTGCTCAATGTAACACTTCGAAGCAGGTTTGCAAGGGTACCGATCGATGCCTATTGCCCAACTTGATAGGTTTTCAAGGGTATCGATCGATACCTACTGACAGTTTAATAGATATATTTGCAAGGGTTTCGATCGATACCTACTGCTTGTAAATGTATACCCTCGTACTGCTTAGAACACACCTATACGTGCCGTATACCCCCGGCTATTGTGTGGATGAATACCTTGGATGACAGCAATAATATGTACCGTGACCTACTTGTTGCCTTTTGTTTCAAAACAACAGCTTTACTGTAATACCTGGTATTGAAATATGTTTTAATTAATCGATAGGCTTGTGAGGATTTCAATCGACATGTAAGGAAAGGAAGCAGCAGATTAAAGAAGATGTTGGGAAAGGAAATGGGGAAATGGTTGGCAGAAGATACCATCGCTTTATGGAGGGGTTATTCGACTTCGTAGATACTACTGCTTTATGGAAGGATATTCGATTTACATCGAAACGGCAGCTACGCTATATTGTCGGAGGGCAAAGATAAAGATAAAACGTATCGATATTCAGTTAGTCAACATTCCATACACCAACTTGTGGACAGACCAACAGGCGTCCTCAATACGTGGTAGACAACTGTGCAGGGCTTTATACCTACTGCTCATAGCAATAGATATCGATCGACCATTTCACATACCTATTGGTCAAACAATAGGTATCGATCGACAGTGTGACATAACTATTGTAAGAACAATAGCCTGTTGTGCCGATTTATCAGAACCTATTTGTGGAAGAAATAGGTATCGATAGACAGATTCACACACCTATCTTAGGAACAATAGCCTGTTGTACCAATTTCTCTGGACCTATTGGTCCAACCAATGGGTATCGATCGACAAATTCACATACCTGTTGAACGTGTCAATAGGTGTCGATATGCAATACCTCAACCTATTGACATTCAATATGCATATTTAATAGGTTATTGTCCGGGGTGTGGTATGTATATGTGATGAATAAATTGAAAACGTTTGATTACTAGCAAAAACACTCGAGTGTTTTGCGATAAGGAATGTGAACAAAATTCTCCCATCGGACTTCAAACGGGTTTATTCATTTCGGCATCCTTTCGGTTGTGTTTGCGAGAAGTGTACCACGAAAAAGAAAAAAGCGAAAAATAAAAAAGTTGCGGAAAATATCGTCCTCTACATAATCCACAGAGAGAGCGAGCCGTCTGTCATGCAGGCCATGAAACTAACCATATAGGATACAGTATGCAAAACATGAAAAATTGTGTAAGAATCCACGCACGGCATCGCCGAGCACAACAACGAACACAGCACGCTTTAGGAACACGCGCAGGAGAGAGTGAAGGTAGCAGCAGCAGATGGCAGCAGCAGCAGCAGCAGGTGGCAGCAGCAACAACATCGGTAGCAGCGGCGGGGGCGGGGGCGGCGACGGCCCAGCATGAAAATGCGACACAGCAGCAGTAGTGTTGCAGCCATCTGGCAGGAGCACACACTGGCTCGGCGAGATGTACGATCACCACCAATAACAGAAAGCCGATTATGTTCAATATAACACACGCAGGAGACAACAGCAGCAGCAGCAGCGGCGGCGGCGATGGAGGCGCGGCGGAGCTGGCGGTGGGGTTGGAAGCTTCGGTGACAGTGTTGTGGTACAGCGGCGGTGGTTGTGCGAACGTCAGCACGGAATACGACAACATCACATTAGCAGCAGTAGAGCTGAAATCTCTGTTCAAATCCGCTGACGTTTCGAGCAGCAGCCAGCTGGAAAAAACGAAGAGCAGCAGTTGGAACGTTTGCAGTTTATAGCCCAAAAAGAACGAAAGACTCAACAGAAGTTGTATTTTGAAAGTCTGTACAGGCCAAAAGGCGAAAGGCCTTTACGACCATGACAGAGAAATCGGTACCTTTGCTTAATTAGGGTACCCTGGTACGAGTTAGAGCATTCGTGTGTGGGGTGCTGGCTTCTATTGCGCCTATTCCAGCACTGGTCGTAGCCCTTGGCGCGGCAGCCGGCTGCCGTGTCATGTGTTCGCACCGCGGAGGATGTTGATGACAATGATCACGCCACGGTTGAGGCCGCATGCTGCTCTCGAACCTCCAACAGCTGTCACCGTGCCTGGTCGGGCTGTAGCTGCCGTGGTTTTTACAGCACGTCACGATTATCAATACGTACCTGTGACCGACCCGCGCCAGGGTTTACCAGCGCTTCCCGAGGGGTGCATGCCACCGCCGGTTCCGGGCCCCCTGCCCTCCTTGGGCGCTCGGTCACCTACGGCCGTATTTTGTTGGGTTGCTGTGCATGCTGCACCAGGGGCCGTCGTGCGCTACAGCCACACGTACTTTTTGTACTGGTATATGTGTCGTTGCCGAAGAAATTAATAGGAATGTCGAGTGTAACAGTCGGCATGCACTGACTTGCAGTGCTTCATTAGGCTTTTAATTCCTTATCGGCTGTTGGCGACATTCACGAGCCGAGCGCCTCCCGTGAACAAAGTTTACGCGGCACAGAGGACAGACAACCCTGTACGACCAAATTCGTGTTGCCGCTGAACTACAGAGCTGCGCTGCTGTAAGCACGACACCGGCAGCGTTTGGGGACGGCAATACTAGTAGAAAAATGGTAAGAGTGCTGCTGTATTGAAACGAGGCTTCAGAGGAGTCTTCAGTCGCCTTTGTTTCCGCCGAGTATTTCTACCAACCGCCTCTAAGGCTTTTTCTGTTTTTTTCGCTCGTTGGTTTTCCGTCTGCCGTGAACGGCAACCCCCTCTCCCCTTAAAATATACTCCGGAGTATATAATAGTTGGCCTCGGTTGGCACCGTCGAACATTACATGTATATTGGAGTTGGCGTTGGTTGGCAACGACGCTGTAAAACATGCCAATCACGGCGTGAGCTAGGCAACCAGGGTACCGTTTTTTTTTTTTGGCGGTCATCGTGATGGTTATCGAGTTAGATCATATTGTGCGGGGTGGAGAACCCCAACTCCGCACAAGGGAATGATCGTATCACGTAGTGTGGATATGGTAAGGCGCCCACGAGGCAGTTACACAGTAATACCCATTGCTGTATCTGGAGTGGCCACACCAGAAAACAAAGTAACTCATTGGCGCTGTCATCCATAAGCAAGAAAGTAGGCACAAGGTGCCGAAGTCCGTCTTACGAGCGGTTTTTGGAAGGATGCAGTTCACCCTTCATGCGACTCGCCGAACACCTCACGGCGCTTCGTGCTTGGTTTGGTGAAAACCCGACGTTCTCCGTCCCGGCATAGTAGGGATGCGAGGGTCTATGGTCATATGACTACGGCCATCCACAAACTGAGTAACCCCCCCCCCCCCCCCGCCTCTTCCTGCATTGCAAGCTCTGGGCGTGTGTACTACACGCGTTGTACCATTCCTTCTCGTGCAATATGCCCATACCAGCTGACGTATTATACTATTACTGATACTAGTTTCGAAAACGTGACGAAAGATGCAGAACATGAACGACGTATGAAGAAACTTGCGAAGCTAAGCATCCGCCACTCAACCGGTCGTGCTCGTAGCTGACGAACTTGAAATAGTTTTACATAGTAGCCCACGCCCCTCCTCCCTCCTCTCGCCTCTTCTCTGGAAACCACCCTAACCATTCCAGGAGACGCTGGAGCTCTACGTAGCAGGCGTTTTGAAGGGGCTGCTTGCGTTTGATAACGTCACTTCGCACTCTTATATAGAGCTGTTGGTGAGGTACCGTACGTCGTTCCACAACTACTCTGTTGGCATGAAGTACGGCTCCGAGTTGTTCAAGTACCTCGACCGCCACTGGATCACCACCAACCACTGCGAAACGGGACGGTCGCCCAAGCCTGGGGTGAGCTTACATAGGTTTTCATGCCGGCTTTTGTATCCCCACCAGAGATGGGGTGGTGTTTTTTTGCGGGCGATCGGTGGTACAACCTGTTAGTTGACTGTACGTCGGCAGCTGTCGTTTGCTTTTTTTGTCATGATAATAGAGCGTTCGTAGCGCGATCGACGTTGTTCCCGCGGTTGTTTTTGGTCGTTGATAGTCTTCCCTTACCCCCCCCCCCGCTCACAAGGTTCGGAAGTCTGCCTTACAAGTGGTTCTTGGTAGGACGTATCCTCCTTCTTCACCCAACTCGCCGACCGCCTCACGACTCTTCCCGCTTGGTGCACACGATGCCTGCCTGGTTAGTGAAAACCCGACGTGCTCCGTCCCGGCATTGTCGGGATGCGAGGGTCATACCACTATGGTCATACGACTACGGCCATGCATGAATATCGAGTACCCCCCACCCGCCCCCCTCTTCATGGTGTTTCAAGACTACAGCCGCGCATGACAATGAGTACCCCCCCCCCACCCTGCCCCATCTCCTCTCTATGTTTCATCGGCGAAATATTGACAGGTTTACTTCGTGCACGAGATGTCACTCATCGTGTGGAGAGAGCGTGTGTTCGAGGCCCTCAAGGAGCGGCTGCGACGAAACACGATGAGGGTCGTCAACGCTGCGAGGGAGAAAAATCTGCCCGACCTCGACGACAACGACGCCGTCAGATCTCTCCTCAAGACGTGAGACGGGCAGATAGAGAGAAGGAGGGAGACAACGAACCCGCAGGATTTACGTACCTTCTTAAGGCAGTCGGTTTGCTGTTTTCGTTTCCTTCACTTTATTTCCGATTCGTTCTTCGTAGTTTTGTCGTATTTTGGTTTGTTGGTGTGTTAATCTTCTTGTCTGGACCCTTGTCCTTGGTCTTCTCTCGATGGGGAGGGGTCCGACGGTTGTCTGGCCGGCCTTGAGACAAACGCGCGACGCGGTTGAATTTTGGGTGATTTTTTCACCCCTCTATGGACTAACGTTGTCCAACACTGCGTGCTTGCGGAATTGTCTTCCGTTCCGAAAGCAGAAACAAGTGGCTTGGAGCTACGTACGCCATTACCTTTTTTTTCAGTGTACGATGTGCTTTCTTTAATTTGTGGTTTCGCAGTTTCGGAGGCAGATTGTACTGTTTACACCCCCCCTCCCGGCTCTTAGCGCCCAAACGTTGGAGGTCTCTATTAGGAGTAGGAACGGTGCTCCGTCTCGAAAGGGAGGGATGCGTGGTCAATGATAAAATGATTAAGGCAAGCAACAAATAAGTACGCCTGCCCCCCCCCCCCTCCCCGATTCTTCGGCAATCGCGACCTGATTCAGGCTGACGCGCGACAGTGCTTGCGTGCCGTACACGCCAAGCAATCGTCCATGTTTGAAAAAACGCCTTTCCAGGCAGGCGAGCGCTTTGTCAATAACCGATTTCGAATATTCATCCACCTTTCGGGGAACAAAGCGGGTGTAATTAGTGTGGGTTTAGTTTTGTTGCGGCTCTCAAAGGGTTTGAGGGGTGAACCCGGCTTTCATTATCCGGGGTTTGCACATCCCACGTATCTGCCTCCGTTTGGTGCCCGCCGCGCCTTGACCCTTTTCCACCTCCTGCATTATTCCTACTCTGGTTTCAAGTGTTCTGTCTTCATGTCGGGAGTGCTGCGCTAAAATGTTTTTTTACAAAAAACACGCCTATGGTCGTGTTAAAACTCCGCGGCTGGACCAATGCAGGTTCGAGACGCTGGGCTTCGAAAAGCGCGACCGTAGTCACTTGTTCCAGACGGAGATGGAGGACTTCCTGGTAACTGACACGGGGAGGTATTACACGTGAGATATTGTAGCCCTACGAGAATTTGAGTCTGGTCTAGGCTTTTCCTCCAAGTGTCGGCTGGGGTTTTTGATCGATGTAGCAGGCATTTCCGCTCATTCGACACGTTCTCTTTTTTTTTTATCATCACTTCTACTCTCCAGCTCAACTCGTTCGTAAGATATTTTACCCTCAGCGACCTTCTAGACAAGCCGTGGTCACAGGTGTCTTCCCTTCTCCCCCCCGGTATTCGACGCTATGTATGGCTGACGCGCACTGCTGTGTACGAGACGATTAGGGCTAGACCTAATTATTGGTTGATTGGGCTGGAGCTAGGGTTAAGGTTTGGGTTATGGTTGTGGTCGTATCGCACACAGTAACCCTCAACCACAGTGTCGAACAAGTGATAAGGTGCCCTCGATCGGTCAAAGCGTCCACCCTCTCAACCCTCACATTCGCCCACTTCTTGTCCCTAAATGCTTTTTGGCTTGCCCCTTTCTTTCCCTTGGGGTGTTGTGTCTCTCAGTCGCCGCGGGAGCGACCTTCTGCAGCACATGTCCGTTACAGTTTATCTGAAGGAGGTTGAGCGATACTTGCAGGTGAGAGCACGAGGACAAAGCGTATGCTTTTCCCGGTGCCCCCCCCCCCCCCCCCCCCCGCGTTCTCTCTCCCCTTCGCGCCTGTGCATGCACCTTGTTTTCTGCCTGATATTTCTTTCCTTTTTTTTCTCTTTCTTTTCATTCTTTCTTCTTTTTGTTGTTTATCCTCTTTTTTGGTTGTTTCTTTTTCCTTTTTAGGTCTATTAGTGGTCGAAACGTATCAAGTTGATGAGCGTATAACTTACCTATATACGAATCGACCATCTCAGCGTTGTCGCCATGTTTTCTGCACGCACGGACGGGACGCGCCAATGACCATTCCCCCCCCTCGCACCGGAAAAAAAAGTAACTCATTGGCGTTGTCATCCAGAAGCAAGAAAGTAGGCACAAAGTGCCGAAGCCCGTCTTACGAGCGCTTCTTAGAAGGATGCAGTTCACCCTTCATGCGACTCGCCGGACACCTCACGGCGCTTCGCGCTTCGCACAAGCAATGTCTGCCTGGTTGGTGAAAACCCGACGTGCTCCGTCCCGGCATAGTAGGGATGCGAGGGTCTATCGTCATACGACTACGGCCATGCACAAACTGAATACTGCCCCGCCCCCCGCCCCCCGCCCCCCGCCCCCCCCTCCCCCGCCCCGCCCCGCCCCCCCACCCCGGCCCCTCCTCGAGGTGTATGGTCTAGAGACTACAGCGATGCCTGACAATGAGTACACCCTCGTTTTAAGACTACCGCCGTCCATGATATGTGCACACACCCTCCTCATGCGCACTGTTCACCGTCCTCCGCTCGCGGCTTCCTTTCCTATTTTATTTGTCCTATCTCGCAGGAAGAGGCCAGTCGCTGCTCGTCGTTCGTCGGAACGTACTCCGCCCGGCGTATTCTCGTTGCCGCGCAGGAGGCGCTGATCAAGGCTCACTCATCCAGGCTGGTGGAGGAGGCGAGAGGGTCAGTACTTAATCCCTTTGGGGCCCGTTTGTAGCGGCCAAAACAACGACGAAATGAGGTATTATCTAGTGTCTAGGAGGCGAGAGGGTCAACAAGGAAGCCTTTTGCGCTTTTAGGACCCATTGGGAAGCGACCACGACAACGCCCACTGCGATATCGTCCAGGATATGTAGGAGGAGTGTGCAGCAGTATGTGTCAGCATGCCTCGCGGGTGTTGTACAACTCCTTGCGTGGCATCCAGACGCACCCCCCCCCTGCCTCAGCAGCTCGGGCTGCTTCGTGAGGCGCGATGCTGTAACCATCATTCCCCTCTGAAGGCTCGCAAGGGTTTACCCTGTTGGTGCTAAAGTTATCCCACACTAACTGTTATTAGCATTATTATTTTGACCCTCCGACAAAATGGCGTAGATGCCGTTCGGATAACAATCGAGTGTCTTTCCGCAAAGGAGTAGTATCTCTCCTGTGTCTCTACCAACCATTTCGCAATTTCCCTTGCCCGCATATTTTCGTTTTTGCTATGATCTACCAGGTAAGTCCTAGTTCTCATCAATTCCGCACTAATTCTACGTAAATTGTTCCCAAAAAATGTGGGTGTGGTTTTGAAGGGGTTAACATCCCGACGGCTTTGCGCCCCGCCTGAATCCGATTTTCGAGGATAAGGAGAGGTGCACTGCTCCAGCCGGAAACGTTTCTTCGCCTAAACGAAACGATAAAAAAATGTGGTAAATATATAGATCATGTTTTTTTTTTTTTACGCGTTGTTTCAACACAGCGTAGAGAGCTCATGCTTTCAATTCCGGGAGGGCAGCGGTCGTGTGCGTGAAAATAAGTTCACCTAGTCACCGCAACAATAGAAAACCGATAAGGCGTATTTTCGTGGAGTTCAGACGGTTGAGGTGTTCGGAGCTTCAACGTTGCGGTCGCGTGCAACCATAACGCCCCCCCCCCCCTTCGCTTTCCTTTCATTGTTTTCGGCGGGACAGCTGTCATTGTGCTGCGCAACGCTTCATCTGCATGGCCCAATTTGTTTTGTGATACGCGCGATGATTTGTGCATTCATCCGCGGCGGTTCGCTTTCAGGATGCTCTCGGCGAAACCGGAAAAGCGGGATGACCTGCGGCGCCTGTACACGTTGATCAGCTATTTGGAGGATGGGGAGACAAGGGGGGGTGGTGGTGTGGTGGAGAACGGCGCCATGAAGGCTCTCGAGGAGGTGAGTAACGCATGGTGTGTTTTCACCTGTGTCCAACCTACAGGTTATCCCTACTAGAACTGCACATATGTTTCAGGGGGCACACCTACAGTACTGGAAGTAATTGAGGATATTTGCCAGTGGCAAATGGGTTACCCCTGCTATGCGGTATTCGTAGCTTGGTGCCAATAAATCGTGCTGTGATGTTGTCAGGGTTTTGAGTTTGGACGAGAAGGAGGAGGGGAGGAGGGAGGGGAGGGGCGCATACATCTTTGGTGGGAGGTTGACGTAATCGTAGTTTGCGCCCTTTCTCTGACGAAAATGAGGGTGTTGCTGCCCGCGTTGGCGTGCACGACCTGCGCGCCGGCAACATTCTACCGGAAAGTTTCCTACTTCGTGGCGACACAGGTCGACGACGCTGGCTGATAAATCCTTTCGGTCGCATATCAGTTTGTTTATCGTGGGTCGGCATTTTACAGCGGTATGTACGTTACATAAGTGTATGCGGTGCCAGCTTAAGCGAATTCGGTGCAATTTGAGCCAATGAGCTTCAACACGTTTAAAGAATATGACCAAAACATAGTATTTGACTCTCAGGTTTGTTCATGCCTCCTCTCATTCATGTCTCCCGTCTTACCCTGTGTGTCCAGGTGGTGCGCGATCACGTGCGCAACGCTGGTCTCGATGTCGTCAAGGACCTTCAGGTAGGGTTGACCCCCACACCGGCCGGTAGTGCGCTGGTAATTATGTCGAGACCGAGGTATTCCTTGCCCAAGCAATGCAGTACGACAGACAAACTCGCTTGCTGTTGTACCTTGCGCCGTTAGCGCCCCCTGTAACCCAAAACGGAACTCACAGCTGATGCTTATTTAGTTCATTACATATAAACAAGTCTGGAAGCGCACGCGAACACGCACCGGGTTCCCTGGAGCTCTGCGTACCGTTCAACTCTGTTCATGGCGTACCCGATATCCTACTACATGACGAGTGTAATTGTCTATGCTATGCGGGTGTGATCCACAGCTTGGCTCCCGCCTTCTTATGGACGACTTCGCTTGCTCCCATGCTTGAATGTTGCGGTACCTGAGTCTAAGGCGAGAGCGACGGATACTGCAATCATTTTGATGGAAGCGCATGGTTATCACTGGTTATTACACAGTAAGCAACCACACCAGGTGTCTCTCATTTGTCTCAAGCCTCCTTGTGCTGTCATATATTTCCTTGTCGCTTTGTCCTACGTGCTCTTCGCTCTTTGTCTCGCCCCCCCGCATCCGTCTCGAAAGGATGCGTGGTCAATGGCCGTATCATCAAGAATAACAACAAGTGAGCCCATCCCCACCTCCCGTCACTCCCCTCTTCCCTCTTCTTCTCACGCTTGACCGCGCTCTACACCCGCTTGTTTTGGGGTCCACAACGTGCAGGCGAAGGGAGGCATGGACGTGTCGGACGATGAGTGTCTGCGGGACGACGTTCCTTCGAGCTCGAAGTCGAGCGTCTCGAGTGACGACGTCGTGGCAGCCATGCTCCGGGTGCGCCAGTAGCGCATACGTATTTTTGGAAATGCACTGCGCGCTTCTTCTGGTTGCCTGCAGACTGTCAGATATTAACGCTCTAGCAAGAATACCTACATGGGTTGAAAGCTCATTGCCTCAGGTTGCACCGTGCCGCGCTTGTATTTTTGTGGCGTGTCTGCATACGCAAGATACTTCTGCACGATGACACCTTCTCCGTATGGCTAGCTTATCTCTACCTCTCCCTTTTTCGTTCAGTCACCTACTTAAGACCAATTATGCTTTTCATCCAACACAGGCGTGTCTGCGTCTGTGGTACTGCACGAGCGCGAACGCGACCCTGAGCTCTTTTTTAGGGAGAATGACCGGGCTCTTCAGAGTGCACAACCTCAAAAATCGTGGCGTGCTTAACTACTCGCGAGCGGGGGAGTGTTGGCGGAAGAAATAGTCTAAGATCTTGGCCGCAGGCATTGCGTGCGCTCCATACCATTCTCCGTGGTTCCGCCCTTGCCCGTGCGTCACTATTTGCGCATTCCCGATCACGCGTATTCTCTCCAGGGACGCGACGTTCATGACCCTTTTACTAAGTGTGGCAATTGCCGTAGTCAATTGCCACAACACGGCGCTTCGCGCTTCGTGCAAGCGATTTTTGCGTGGTCGGCGAAAGGCTGGCCTGGGCTTGGCAGGGCTGCGAGGTTCCATGATCCTAAGACTACGGCAACGCATGATAATGACTACACCCTCCCCCTCCCTTCTGCCACCTCTGATCTGAACCCCTTCCCAGCCTTCACTAACGCCATTTTTTTTTGTCGTCATGTATAGGTGTACGAACACTACAAGGGGCTGATGGCGGAATCTTTCGATAGTTCCCCAGGGTTTCTCAGCGTTCTGGACGAGGCGTGCAAGTCGTTCATCAATGCGGTGCCGCAAGCGTCAGAGTGGCTCGCCCGTTACGCTCACTGCTTGCTAGACAAGGTATAGCATATACGGCTCGCACGTTGTTCGGCGGTGTTGCCCGTTTGTCCCCCCCCCCCCCCTCCGTTCAAAACGAATCAAGTCATTTGACGTTGTCACCCATATGCATGAAAGTACGCACAAGGGGCCGAAGTCCTCCTCATAAGCGGTTTTTGGTAGGATGTAGCTTCCCCTTCATGCGACTCACCGAACACCTCACGGCGCTTCGCGCTTGGTGCAAGTAATCTCTGCCTGGTCGACGAAAACCCGATGTGCTCAGTTCTGACATTGTGGGGATGCGAGGGTCTATGGAGTTTAGACGACGGCCATACATAACATTTTATCTCCCCCACCCCCCCCCCCGGTTCGTGCCGCGTGCATCGGTGCCACTGCTGCAATACCTTGGTACTGGTATTCAATGTAATACCTGCCTGGTATTGCATTAAGTGATCTGGCGTGATAACAGCACGCTTCTCGCCACGTGAAACACGATTTGCTTCTGTCTAGCTGTTGAAAGAAAAGAGCGAACGAAGAAGAAGGGCGCGAATAGTACTGCGCGCGACGCTAGAAAGCGGGACCCGTTTTTGCAAAGTCGCGACCCATCGAATCGGAGCGTTTTAATGGTGCTGTCCCAAAGACTCTTAGTGAGCGTTAGATCTTGTGCTTGCTTTTCAACGATCAGGCAATGTGACCGTGGCCTGCGTTTTACCTGCCTTCAACCTCGCGTTTCTCGACCCCGCGAAGCTGAACACTGACGGAACATAACTAGTGGCAATTTTTGGCTTTCTTTTTTGCAAACGTATTATTGATAATAACTTCATGCACATTACAAGAATATCTTAATCGAGAAATACTGATTTCTGCTGCAAACTTATTATTGATATGATTAATTTCGTTAACACAACGATTTTTTTTCGTATCCAAACTTTGGGCTCTACGGGCGTGCATGGCAGGGGTTTAAGGAATCGAAGGTAGACGAAGAGTCGCGGCAGGAGTCGCTCGACCACGTGGGTTTCCTGTTCGCGTACATCTCCGACAAGGACATTTTCCACAAGTATTACTCCAAGCTGCTGTCTAAGCGCATCATTCAGCTCACCTCGGTGTCCGATGAGGCTGAGGAGCGAATGCTCAAGAACATGCGGAAAGTGAGACGGGAAGTCTATTTGGCGCGTTGGGTATTGACCAATGGGGTCGGGTGGGAGCGTATTCATGTTTCTTTCGCGCACGTAGAATGGGCCGGAGGCGGAGGGGGGGGGGTATTCGGTAATCGCGTCCCACGTGTGTTTTTTGGCGTTGCAGTAGATCGTTTATCGGTTGTGAGTACTCAAGGGGCAACGACGCGCTCCCCAGAACGGAAGTGCGTGTACACCACGGGGAGGGAGGGAGGGAGGGAGGGAGGGGGGGGAATTGTCCTCCGATCATGTTCAAACTAGAGACTTGTCGACTAAGGCTAGCCGTATGAATAGTTCGCTTTTTAAACTAATGTTGTGTTGTGCCTGTTTTGCAGTCCATTCCTATTTACCGAGGTCAGCCGAAGTGGGGATGTCGAGGGCCATTGTACGCACGGCTTTTCACGGTTCGGGCCGCTCCTCGCCGGTTGAGTAGGGTTAGGGCGACCGGACTCGATCCGATCCGACCACGAAGGTTTTCGAACTCCTACTGACTCGACCGGACTCGATCCGCGATAATATTTAGAACCTTCTTACCCGATCCTACCGCAGGTCGGGCCGTGACACGTGCAAAACCCTTATTATAAGCAATTAACACTCGACAGACCTTGTTGCAGTTCGCGCTCCCCTCCACCACTCCTACTTCAAAGGTCCTCCACACCCCACGCGCACGCTTCGTCCGGACTCCCCCCCAGAAGACGTCAGTAGACGGACAGCAGTTTAGGCCTTCGACGGACGGCTG
The DNA here is from genome assembly GCA_012845835.1 of Undaria pinnatifida. Classification (NCBI taxonomy): domain Eukaryota; class Phaeophyceae; order Laminariales; family Alariaceae; genus Undaria; species Undaria pinnatifida. The sequence goes on from JABAKD010000030.1 coordinate 7,135,108, forward strand.
TCTAGACGTTTGTATACCAGTTTTAGTGCGGGAGCCTCTACATGTGTGACTGACTGCGACCGTAGCCGCCGTCTTCTGACATATTTGCTCGCCACGCTACGCCGTTGTTGTCGCGGTTGTTGAAAACGGCAGATATCTGGGTTCGAGTACACGTCCAAGTTGCAGCGCATGTTCGTGGACAAAGCGCTAAGCCGAGATCTGCACACGGGCTACGTCGAGTGGCAGGCAAGTCTTCAGTGTACCTGAACCGAGACTGTTTGCTTGCCTGCCTCGACATTCTTGTTTTTCGTGCGACAGCCATCAACCGCACGATATTGTTTTTCACCCCGTCGCCTTGGTCCTTCCCGCTCGATTGAATCGCGGTATACGTCGGTTCTGTTTTCACGGCGAGATTCTGAGCAGCGTTTGTTTTTGTTACAGTACATAGCTCTACGGCGAGTTGGCCAGGCCATGCTGGATGTCCTTCCCGAAGTGCCGTTTTCAAGTTGCAGAATAGTAGTCCCTCTATAGCGCCAGAATGCGCCAGCCGGAAGCAGCAGGGCACTATACCGTCAACCGGCATTACTCCGAATACTGCCATTACTGGTTGTTCCCATATGTGCCAAGCGATTTCACGGGCACTGTAGCGGGCAACCGGTACTATAGAGGGCAACCGACACTATAGACGAACCACTACTGTACTGTTTTCTCGATCACGGGATGTCACCCCGACGTGGAGCGAATACTGCGACGTAAATTGCGCGGTGCGTCCGGATGCACGGTCGATCATCTGGGCCCATGGTCATAACAAAAGAAGAACGACTGACGGCTGGCCGAGGGCATTTCCCCCCCCGCAATCTCCCTTGTGCGTTCGTCTCGCTCCATAGAGTTGCCTTTCTCATGTTCCCCTCTTCCTTTTTTTTGTCCCAACCGAAAAATGATGTCAGGAGAAGCGCGTGCGGCAGCGACAGGCAACTCTCATCGCGGAGGGCGTCGACCCAAGCATTTTTACCTTCACCGGTGAGTGTTGTGGTCGAATTAATCCTGTACTCGTGCCGTTTTTTCAGACAAATCCTGTTGGCCATGTTAACGTGTGAACCTCTTTAAAAGAAGTGCACGCACGTTTACGGAACAATTTACTTCGAATTCGCGTGGAGTATTTTTTTATGCGCTATAAATAGTGAAAGAGTGTAGTCATTCCGTGGCGAACTTCGGGTTGAGAGGACCGACCGCTAAGATGCAAGAGTTTGATGACCCGCGTTACCGCGGCGTAAGCATTTCGAGAATAAACAACGTTGATGCGTTACTTTGCTTCCCTCCCAGCCTCCCTCCCTATTGGCCTCCTTTGTCCTCGTCTCTTATTTCTTCTTCCCTCGTCCCTTTCTTGCCGATACAACGTGTATCTGTGTGGTGCCTGTAAATTCGGTGTAACCTGAGCCGAATGCGGTGCAACCTGATCCAAATGCGGTGCAACCGGCGCCAAATATGGTATACAACCTGAGCCGATGGGGTTCAGCAGACGCGAATAATCTGTTGACGCGTAATATTTGGCATCCCTCTGTCCCATTCTCGTCCTCGCTTTCTCCCTTTCCTTCTCGCCGCCGTAAACAAGTAAAACGTAATCAACCGCAACCGCGACCGCAACCGCAACCTCCCTTTTTCTCCCCGCCGGAATATAATATCACACATCACTACAAGCAGACGACGAGGAACACGCTAGTCGCATGCTGGAAGAAATGTCTGTGTCTGGCGGCGTTGGTGGCGGTGGCGCGTCGTTCATAGCGGGGAGCAACAGCGGTGGAGGCGGCGGGGGCGGCGGGGGCAGCGGCGGCGGTAGCGGAGCGGGGGCGGCGGCATCTGGCGCGGCAGCGGGAAGGACAAACAACTTCAACTTGACCCAGAATTCTACTGGATCACTACCGCAGTCGCCCCCGTTATCCCCGATGTACAATTCGCCCAAGGGGGTGAGCCCGCGCACCAACATCCTCCCATCGTTCGCGTGGGGGAAAACGATGCTAAAGCATCTCAAGCGAAGACCACCGGGGAGCTCAGGTGGTCTACGGTCAACGGAGGGCGGGATGCATAGGCGTGCAGCTGCGGGAGGCGGGAGGGGGGCGGGAGCTGGCGGGGTGGGCGGGGCGGCGGGGTGGGTTATGGGGGGGATGGCGGGAGGAATGGAGGGGGACGGCGGGTTCGTGTACCCCGCGGGGATGGTCCAGGTGTGTGTCTGCGTTGGGCTTTGCCTTTTTTTGTCGATGGTTTTGGACATATTGTTTGTTGTCACATTAACTTGTCGCCAGATTGTCGCCATTATCTGATCCGTGGTCGCAAGACGAGCTCCATTAACTGTGGGGTGAAGGAACATCTCGGACAAAATAAAGCAATGAAAATAGGGCGTACAACTGAAGCCAATCGTACACCTCGGACAAGGAATAAAAGTTGAGTCACAAATCGGCGTACGTGCGTATCATATATATACCTGGCCAGTTGTAAGATAAGCAATAGGAGGCGTTGATGTCTGTTGCGGGCAAACTGTGATAACGAGTAATGCAGAAAGATGTTTCGAGTTGTTGGTGCGGGATGGGTATATACATGTACCGGTGGCTCCGTACTCCGTACGGCTTCGATCGATTACTCGCCTTTTGTCGTTTCGTTTTGGGTGTTTGTGCTTGGCGACAAGTCCTTGTGGGACTCGCCCGTCTCTCGTCTTTCGTACCCGTCTTCTCACAATGACGCATCCTGCCCGGCTGATTCTTGCTCTTGTAAGTTGTCCCTCGTACCCGCGTTTATCTTTGCTCCCCGGTAACTCTGCTTGCTACTAATTCGCCGGCATCTAAATCGCCCATAATAAACGACTCCCCATCCCCCCACCCCAATCGCGCGCGCCTCTTGCTGTGCAAACGTCACGCCCCCCTCCCCTCCCCCCCCCCCCCGCCTCCAAGATACCCATGCACTTTGAGGCTTTCACATTCGTCTTGACGGCTGGGTGTTGGCCGTTGCAGTCGGTCTCGTCGCCGTTCAAGCCGCCAGCCCCCATCGAGGACTACGTTGTTAGCTTCCTCGATTTCTACGGCGAGGTGCGATTTTAGTTGTAGGTGCCAACATGCTTGCTTTGGAGTCTCGCGGCGTGTTGCGTGCCTTATGCCCCTGCGGTTGCAGCGCGACGTCGTGTTGTGACTGTAGGGTACGTGCTTTTTTTGCGTTGTCCACGGTGCCATGCGAGTTTTTGCTGTATTTTTTATGTATTTTGTCTCTCTTTTACTTTTCGGCTTCTGGACTAACCGTGGTCACAGCTTTCGTCCGCTCTCCCTTCCGGTATGTGCCTTCATTTTATGATTGCGCAGATGGTTTAGCATTGCATGGTCGATTTTAACGATTTTTTTGTTACCCCCCCGCGGTTGGTGCGCCCTCATGTGTCACTGGGCAGCATTATACGTCTTTTGTGTGGGTTTCTAGACGGTGCGATGTAGTGAGGTTAGGCTTTGTTGTTGCGGCTGCACCGTATCGTGTATCCAGAGCCGTGACAGGTGCAGACGATTTCCTCCGGCAGCGCCGCCCCCAAACGACGTGTGCGCCCGCAAAACTAGAAACGAAAACATCCATCTCTCTGCCGCGCGCCCTCACGTGACCTCCACCCCCTGGTATGTGAACCGGGCCTGCGCCATGACGACGACCGCCCCGTGCGTCAAGCCCATACTTTTCCGTATCGTTTCCGCAAATCCCGCCGAAAATTGTAACTAATGTATTAACCCCCTCTCCGCCAATCATTTAGTGCTTGGTGCACACGATGTCTAGCTGGTCGGTGAAAACCCGACGTGCTCCGTCCGGGGATTGTAATTATGCGAGGGTCTATGGCCACACGATTGCGGCTATGCATGAAATAAGTACACCCCCCCCCCCGTATAACGTTTGTTATCGGGGCACAATGTTCCCTTTTTTGATGATGCGCGTCGCGGACATCTCCACCATTTCGTCTTCCGGAAGCCCGGAAGTTGTTTATTACTTGGTACAGTAATTCCCGCCCCCCTCGTCTACGTTGTGGAAAAATATGTGGAAAGTTGGGATCAGAGGAAAGATGTGGAGAATGATGAAAAATATGACGTAATGTGCGAGAAGTGCTGTGATACTGGACGGGGAAATATCGAATATGTTAATATTGTACAAGGAGTTGCACAGGGAAGTACACTATTATCCAATCTATTCAAGGTATACATTAATGACATGTTAGTAGCAGTCGAAGCAGCAAAGCAAGGAGTCACGATGGGGGAAGATACGGTGTCGGGGTTGACGTTTGCGGATGATTTCGTGGGGATATCAGAAACACCCGAAGGATTGCAGAAACAGGTAGAGAAAGCACTAGAGTACACTAGGAAATGGAGAGTGACGGCGAACGTGCAAAATTGCGCAGTAGTTATATGTAACGAAGACAAGGTGGATCCGGTAAATTTCAAATGGAAGTGGGGAGAAGATGAACTACCAATCGTAGACCAGTATACGTACCTTGGCGTAGATACCTCAACAGACTGCTCTTGAGATGCACACATAGCGAAAGTATTAGGAAAGGGTAGATTACAAGTAGGCAAGATGGATGCGATCCTAACAGACCCGCACCTTGACACTAGTATTAAAAGATGTATCCTGATGAATGTGATTGTACCAAAGTTAGAGTATGCAGGAGAAGTATGGGAAGGGAACGCGAAGTTCGTCAAACAAAAAAAGCAGTGCAGATAGCAGGAGCTAAAAAGATACTAGGATGCTCAAGTACGACGAGTAATACAGTATTAAGAGCAGAATTAAGAGCAGAACTAGGAATGTACCCTCTTAAAACAAATAGAGACGCGATAAAGTTGAAATGGCAATATAAATTAAAGAGTATGCCAGAAAGAGGTTGCCAGCCATAGCTGATAGGGCTGTATGGGAGAGAATGAGAAAAGAGCGAGCTAGAATAAGATGGGATAACGTAGTCGAGAAAATATGGAAGGATTTAGGGGGAGTCCAAGAAGAGGCATCTATTGAGAAGTTTGGCGGGTACAAGACAGAAGTAAAAGGCGTAATAAAAGAAAGGGAAAGGCTAGCGCTAATAAATAAGGTGAAAGAGGAGAAGCGCTTAGAGATATAAGGGGGGTAGAGGGAAGATATTGGAATGAAAACGTATCTGCACGACCCAATGGACTACGCGAAAAAATTGAAACGGCGATTTCGTGTAGGGGACCTGAACCTACCAGAAAGAAGAAATAGATATAGCAGTAGTCGGGAGGAGGAGAGCGTGGCTATAAATATGTGCCCGTGTAGTACAACAATAGAGAGTAGGACTCACATAGTAGGAGAATGTGAAATATACAAGGAGGAGCGGGATGCGTTAGAGGAAGAGATGAGGAAATTAGACGTATGTGGCATGGAAGAGTTTTGTAAGCTAGAGAACAGCGAGAAAACGATCGCTATCCTAGTAGATAGATGGTGGCCGCAGGCGGCGAAACACGACCAGGATAGGATACACAAACATTTTCTATGTAGTATATGGAAGAAGCGTAATGAGCGCCGAAATGTTGGAGGCGTCTCTATTAGGAGTAGGAACGGCGCTCCGACTCGAAAGGGATGCGTGGTCAATGGTCAAATGACTAAGGCAAGCAGCAAATGAGTACCCCCCCCCCCTTGTCTACTATCGTTGTCGAGACACAATACTCCCTTCCTTTTATGTTGCGGGCGTCGCCACCACAGGTTCATTCCGGGCGTAAGTTGGAGTGGCTGTACCACCTAGGACATGGGGAGATGGTGACGCACTGCTTCCACAGGACCTACCGGATATACTCGTCCACCTTCCAGATGGGAATTTTGCACCAGGTGTGTAAAGAGGCGGAGGGTGCGCGCCATGAGGAAAGCTTACGGGAAAATGACCTTTGATGCGGACGCATGCTGCTATTAATACATACTGCGGTAGCGGGCGCACCTCGTTTTTTTTTTGTTTTGAGTGTCAATCTTCACTTGAGAAGCCTTGTGCCTCTCGCCTCTCACCTCTCGCCTCTCACCTTTCACCCCTCACCCATCAAGCGTGGCTTTTTGGCAGCAACTGAGCCATCTCACGGTCGAGATGCGGCAGCAGAAAGTCATTGAGCTGCTCACATGAGGAGCTCAATAAATACCTCACCCCGAAAAGTGGCTTCGAAGGCGTTCGTTGGCAAAACCCGACCGAGCTTCTATGCCTTCGTCCTAAAAAGATATATATATATACTCGTTGAAATTACTCGACTAATGACTATCAGGTGGTTCCTCACGTGAGGAGCTCAATCGGACAGGTACATTATTAGGTAATCCAACAACTGCAACCCGCACTGTGGTACGAATCAACTGCTGTGGAAATGTTACCCGACCCATGCCACGACGGGGTGCAGAGCCTACTTTTTATGGGGCTTCCCTCTCGGTTGACGAGGTTCTATGCCTCACCCCCCCCCACCCCCCCCAAAAAAAAACACCTGTTTTTTGTTTTTTAGAAATAATGAAAACGGCAACCCGGTGAACAGTCTGTCCCGTGGACACCATGGACAATCGAAAAAAAATCGAAAACATTTCGTAATAGTGTAGGTTCCGACGATATTGTGGTATTGTGGTATTGCAGTATTGTGGTACTGGTATTGTATCGGTATTCTAGTGATGAACCAAGGAACCCCGTCGTGGTCTTGAAATATTTGGGGGCGAAGGGCTACCAACCTCGTTCGTAGTCGGTGTCACTTTTAGGTAGACGTGAAACGACCATTATTTTTTGTAAACGCGACAAGTGGTATTGCATCGATGTTTGGGTTAATCGTCGGTTGGGGAGCCCCCCGTCGCTCAGAACGTATGATATTTTTTTACGAAGAAGTGGTACAAGGTATCATGGAGCCATCCCACGTTGGGAGGTGCGCTTTTTTCGCCATGCGTTTCTGACCGATGTGACCGATGTGACGGGTTGAGCTCCTCAAGTAAGCGTGGAACTATCGGTTTTAGACCAATGCGACGGTAGGGAGGTGGGTCCCTTTATCGAGGACCTTTTTTCGCTGGGACTGGGAGTGACTTGCGCGAGTGACCCCCTGTTCCATGCGCTCATAGGCCTTCGTGCTGTTTATTTTTTTCGACATGAATCCTTCCCAGTGGGGTGGTTGGCTACGCTGTGCCAAACAAATCGCCTAGCGACATTTTGTCAGTGAGGTACAGAGTTACTCGTGCGATTATGATAGTATGATGATGTGATGGTATGATAGCATGGTAGTGTGATAGTATGAAAGTGTAATACTGTGATAGTATGATAGTATGATAGTATGATGGTACGATGGTATGATAGTACGATAGTATGATAATATGATAGTATGATCATATGCGATCATTCGACTTCACATTAGGTACTACTGCTGCTTTATGGGAGGATATTCGATTTACATCGGAACGGCATCTACGCTATTTTTGTCGGAGGGCAAAAAATAATAATAAAATGATACTGGTAGTATGATAGCTCAGACGACAGATTCTACGATGGGCCCTCCCAAAACCGGCGATTTTCTTCAACGAACGTTTCATCATCATGGCTGCTAGACACGAGGAAGGATGCTATGAAAAAAGCATCCTCGAACATTTTCATGTTTGCAAAGGTTTATCGAACGATGACGTCGGGGCGGCAAGGGGCACCGTATTTCAGGAGATACCGCCGGGAGCTGGTTTCAGCACCGGCGATTTCGTTAAAGATTAGCTGGGGGGGCTACCGTAGTAAGACTCAGACCCGGTGGTGAAAATTGGAGGCATTCCCCTACCGTAGCGTTGATGGTTAGTGTGATCGTTAGTGTAACCACTTTACGAACGTATGTTGGTCGGGTTGCGCGAACGAATATCTCTAGGTCGTGTTTCAGGCGAGGTGTTGAGCTCCTCGTGGTGGCGTGGGATGAGCCCATACCCTTATCGTAGCAAGCGTATGCGAGCGTTTCTTTTTGCGGCGGGGGCATTGTGTTGTAGACACACGTGCTGACCGAGAATGAGTTATTTGCAAGGCAGGAGGTTGAACATCGGAGCGATTTCTGGAAAAACTAAGGATAATTGTTTCGACAGGCGTATCAGGTCTGATTCGTAACATCTACCATGGTTGGACTCATTGGAGTCTGGGTTTCTTTTTTATATGCCGATAGTATGATTGGAAGAGGCGCTACACAATGTCAGATGGAAAATACATACTAATGCGGGTACGTACGGGGAACGCGAAAGCATAAGCGGACGATGATGGCAGTGGGGGGCAGGTATAAGTCGTCCTGCAGTTTTCCGTGCCACGGTTGCGTTGAGTAATTGTGCTGCGATTGGCAATACCATGGTTGCGCTGAGCGTTTTTTCCCCGTGGCCACGAGTTTTCAGGAACTTAGTCCCAGCCGTTGAGAGGCGACTGCCGGCGTCATCGCGGCGTTACCTCTTTAGAGCTGCACCACCCACGTTTTTTGAGGACAAACCAGTTAAATTTTGTGTAGTATATGTTTGCAGTAGTAAACGGGGTTAGTCGAAGCAATTACCACCTTTCTCCGCGCCGAGAAAGACGTTTGTCTCCCCCTACTGATGGCAAACCGTGCCCAGACGGCGCACGAAGAGAAAACGAGCTGCGATGCTTTCCCCTGGGAGGCGGTGGGCTAAAAAAAACAGACGCATGCTACGAGTAAGGGCGCAACTGTCTTTGTCTGAGACTTGTTTTCATTCGAAGAGCTCGTACACGAAAACACAAATACTGGAGTCCGAGAAATAAATTAAATTGAAACCCGATGAACGGTCCCATGGCCCAGGCATACCACAAAACATACACTTTGTATTTTGTTAGAACACGATTGGTGTTCCACCGATGCTCGCTCGCTCGAACACGATTGGTGTTCCACCGATGCTCGGTAGTTCTTCGGTTTACAAATCCCCTCGGTCATCAACACTGTGGTCGAAAAGTGGTACCCCCCTCTGCCGTCACGCACGCCAACATGCACCCTTGCCTTCAACTGTGTCGTATTGTTCGATGTTCGTTCACCGTTCTCGCCGTGCGTACGTACGTGCGTGCGTGCGTGCGTGCGTGCGTGTGTGCGTGCGTGCGTGCGTGAGTGTGTGCGTGCGTGCGTGCGCGCGTGCGTGCTTGCGTGCGTGCGCGCGTGCGTGCTTGCGTCTTTGCCTGCCTCAACCCCGCCTCTGCCTTTGCCCTCCCGTGTTTGTCCATGCTCCTTCTCGCCTCCCCCAAGTTTAACGATTGCGAGGAGGTCGCAGTGAGTGAGCTGGCTGCCGGCATCAACGTCTCGGACGCGGAGATCGTGCGGCACCTTTTTCCCCTGGTAAATATCTACTGGGTACCGACTATTTGTCACGTAGATATTTTGCTGTTTGATAACCGCTGACCACGACCACCGGCCACCGGGCCAAGCGGTTCGGTAGCGGGACTTGGCGTTTATGCGGTGCAGGCGACCAATGTGACCAGCTTCAGCTAACAAAATGTCTTTATTTTATTTTCGTGCTATCGGATACAAGGTACCTGGTATGCCTGAGGGCCACTTGGAGCAACACCGTTTCAAGACATCACGCGCTTCGTTTTATCTACTGGGTAGCTGACCGAGCCCTTGGAGCGCTTCCGCGTATAACTAATAGCACCGCCGCCGACACTTCCTCCGGTTTGCTGTTTGCAACTATACTCACTCCCTGTTATTTTTTACATTCGTTACCTAGCTGCTACTATTCTCCCTCCCTGTTGTTTTTGATCCGAGTTCCCTCGCCTCCATTCTCTCCTGCCACGCTTGCCCCTCCCCTCCCCTCTCTCCTGAATCCAACCCTATCAAACCCTACCCTACCCTACCACACCTCACCCTACCCTACCCCCCCTCGCCACCTTCGCCGGTGATTTGTTTCGTTCGATGACAATGAAGATCAAGGCGGGGCTGCTCCGCCTCCGAGCTGGGAACGGCACAGACCTGAAGCCCAGTTCGTGCGACGATATTCCGGGGGGAGCCAGGGCGCGTTTGAACGCGTCGTTCAGTCACAAGCGCACACGCGTGAAGATCAACATCGTGGACCACTCCCGACAGCCACTCAAGGAGGCCAAGCCATCGTCGGAGATCATTCAGGTGTGATGGGAGGTTCGAGTGCGAAAACGCTCACCTTTTGGTGTGCGTATGGGGGGGGGGCTCACACCGTGCGTTGCGTTATTTGGTGTCTCGTCCTTGGAAGGCGCACGCTAGACCCCCCCCCCCCCTCTCGCCCATGTTCCCCTCACCCGTCTTCCCCTCTGACCTTTGCCCTCGCCCCTCCGTCCTCTTCCACCTACCCCCTCCAACCCCCTAGAGAGATAGTGGTGGGTTTGAAGCAAAGGCGGACTCATGTTAGGTGTATTACAGCGCTTAGATCGATGGAGGGGGTGCAATTTTCAGCGGAGTTAGGTTTATTGCAGCGTTTACACCAGCGGGGGAGTGGATTTCTCAGAGGAGTTACTGTAGGTGCATTGCAGCATTTAGACCGACGGGGGAGGGGGGGGTTACTCACTTTTTGCTTGCTGTAGTCATTTGACCAATGGCCATGCATCCCTTTCGAGACAGAGCGCCGCTCCTACTCCTTATAGAGACAACTCCAACATTCCGGTGCTCAGTTCGTTTCTTCCCTGCATTACGTTTTTTTATCTTTTTTGTCTATCGGAGGAGTGGGAGGCAGGAGCAGGATCACGAGGGGCGAGGTATTGGCGTGTTCTTGAGAGAGAGGTTATGTGGTTCAGCCCATTCCAGCGAATAATCTCGTCGGCGTTGTTGCAGTCGTTGTTCAAGCGACGCGAGGAAGGAGGACTGTTTTGTTCTCACATTATCTCATCGCCGTACTCTAGCCCGTGTTCACATGACAGACTCCAACTCTGGAGTCGACGAACGCCTTTCAGGAATCATATAGCCGAGTGAAATACGCGAATTTTTTTGGGCGCGCCAAGACTATTCCCCTCTCCTTCCTCCGTGGTTGGTTGATGCGTTGTCGCTGCTCTCTGATTCGTATTTGTTCCTCCGCAGGACCGTAAGATGTCCGTCCAGGCGGCCATCTGCCGAGTTATGAAGGTCCGCAAGGAGTCTGGGCACCGCGATCTTGTGGCACAGGTGAGAGGCCTTGTAGGATATATATATATATATATATATTTATTTTTTGGTGCGCAACAGACTCTTTCTCAAAACAAGAAACTTAGCCTGAGTCTGCCTGTCCCGTTTTGTTACTAATATAGAGGGCCGATACATGCTGTTTTCTTCTATTGAGAAATACGCGCAGAGGCTCAGCAATCACGAAAAGATCCCCGTCAGAGTTTTGGCGTCAACACAGACCGCCACAGTGTGATGAGATGCCTGTTACAAGTGTATCGAGCATCCACCCGAGAGAGCTGCTCGCTAGTCGCGTAAGGGATGGCATGGAATTAGAGCTCATATGGCGCTGATTCACAACAGGTGTGTTTCTGCAGTTGTTTTTTGCTACGATATGAAGTGCGCAATCGGCGCCACTGCGGTTGCTCCGCGCTCTTGTTTTTTTTGCGGCATCCAACTTTCATGTATTTTACGGAAACCAGCAGGTGTCCTCCGGGTTAAGAAACGCCTATTTGTAGGAGAAAACTATCTCGACGTGGGTGGGAACCATCTCGATCCAGCACAACGTTAGCACGCGTCAACGCTTACGTTGCCCGATCAGTATTGGATGCCGCCGACATCCTACACACTTTCAAACCTGCGAAGCGCAGACATTGTGCGGTGTGGTCGATAACGTCTTATATCCATTTGCTAAGTATCAACAACGCACGAAAACGCCACACCCTCTTCTGAGACAACTGTTCACAGTCAGTGATAGCCGTCGGATATTTACGCATTAACAAATTATCCACATGTGTTGAGGCTCGTCGGGTGTGGTTCCCCCGCATTGTCTCAAGTTGCACCGCCCATGCTGGTAGTTACACAGGTGCCTCACAGACCCAAAGTATATCAACGGTAGACCCACCACGTGTCTCTGCTATTATATTGTCGCACTCCCTTCCCCCTCCTCAACAATATGCGATAAGTGTAGAAGACGCGCTGCGGACATATCATGCGGCCTGCAAATCTGGGTATCAACCAATCAACTAGTCGGACTCACAATTGGCATATATATCTGTAACGAAATAATTGAATAACGACTTTTATTCTTCCTTTTGTGCTTGTACTTCCCCCCCTCCCCCCGCATCATAATGCTCACAGGTTCGACAACAGCTGAGTCATCTGTTCGACGTAGACCCGCCTTTCATCAAGCGTAACATCGAGGACCTTATCAACAAGGACTACCTGCACCGCCTGGAGGGCAGAGAACCGGGCAAGGAGGGATATAAGTACGTTGCTTAGACAGGCGGGAGCTACACATGGCTAGCACACGCTCTACACCCTAAAGGACGACGTGCGTTCCCCCCATGCCGTTGGCGGGGAGGACGTATGTAGAGTGCCCCAAGTTTCTAGTAAAACTTGACGTCTCGAGAAGGACTTGCTGGGAGACACGGGACAGGCGGGACCGTAGCAGGGGCAACAAATGACAGCAGCAAACGTCCTGTTGTTGTGGAAAGTGGTATTTTATTCGCTGATGCGAGTTACCCTCGTCGAAAAGAGGGGATATTTGTACGCGCGACCCTGGTGTGGTCAGGCGAGGGCCGGTGTGTTGATTATGGCGTTATCCTCGAACCACATGTTCGGCAGTTTTTTTCTTCACTATGGTGCTTTCGTTGTACACACGGCCTGCATAATATAGCATACATACTTGACTGGCGATGGTTGAATTCAATGCCATTCGGGGAAGAGGTAACATTTGTGCGATTATTCATGGTCGGGCGGGGTCTCTTGGGCTGGAGCTAAGGCGAAAGCCACATCGTATATGTTGTCGCGAGCGATGCCTCTCTCACATGGATTGCGTTTGTGTACAGCTCCTTCGTGCCGCTCTTTCCATGGACGAGGCTTACGCGCCCGAGGTGGTGCAGTGTAACCTTGAGGTGTGCGTGTGTTACCAGAATACACGAAGTATACATAGTTTCTTAGGCGCTGTGGAGGTGTTTGTGCGCGCTGACCTGGCTGATTTCGCGCGACTAACTTACCGTTGCTCGGACCATAGGCTGTCGTCCTGCGCGCCGGCTAGTGTTGACTTCGTTTGTCGTCTCAAGTGCCAGGGAGAGCTCCGTTGCACTTCAGGTGGGGTTTTGTTTTCTTGCGTTGCCTTTCATTGTAATTGTGACGGAGGTTGGGGCATGTAATTGTGACGGAGGTTGGGGCACCTTGGACGTGTCGTAAGCCCGCGGAATGCTAAATATTTTCATACGTTTATTACCTGTTCCGCTAAGATACGTTGCGAGCAGGCGCGGCCGAGTAGCACCTCGACCTCACCACAGATCGGCTCGAGTGTCGGCGAGAACTTACCATATTGACAAAAAACAATTCTTAGGAAACATTGGGCGGTCTCAGGTGCAGGCTCCCCCGCCAAGTGCTCAGACGATGCACTGATCGTATACGTGCGACACGGTCTGTCTAACGAATGGTCAGCGCGATGTGTAGTTGAGATATGACAGTCTCATGGATCCAGTCACACATAGTGTCTATTAAACGCCGTCCTGACCCTCGCGATCCGCTTCATGGACGAATACGAAACGCGTTCATACGGCAGCCTCGGCTCACTCCGTAGCTGTTTGGTCATGACTGCCGCTCAAAATCCTGAGGAGTGACGCTGTCCGCTACGGCGTTCGCTTAACCCTGTGGGCACGGGTGTCACGTACGTTCTGCTGTACACGTCGTAGTCGCGACCAAGCACCTGTCATGCGCCATTGATTCTAAGACCGAGCCAGCAGATCGACGCACCCTCTACGCTCAAGATCGAGACTTCTACGGAGCGCGAAAATATGCACTCGGCTCGCAAGCTTGCTTGCTCCTCGAATCATCGCCCACCCCACCCACGCCGAGACGGCACAAAGACAAAGCGGCCGCACCAACGAACCGATCGCTATTTACTTCGGCGACCTCCGGGCTGTCGGGCGAAACCCGCTTGTTATCTCTGGCGTAGACTCGCACACGTATTTTAATAGCAGGCTGTTTCCAAGGAATACGGGTTCACGTTCGCGGCTGCAACACCACAGTTTCGCGGAAGACCCACGCCTCGTCCACTTTCCGATCGGCAGTTTTACTTTTCCCATCATCTGCTACCCACGCATTTTGACCTCCTCTCGCTTCCTCAGCAGCTCGGTAGACATCAGTTATGGTCGCAGGTCGGCAATCGCGTAGATGTCTCGTGCTTCAACCAACCCTCGCTTCCACGCCGGGCTCTTCCCACGCAATGCGACCGCCGCCGCTGACCCCTCCCCAGCCAAGCCCATCGTCAAAATACGAACGCCGGCCCGGTAGCGCGCATGGATAGCGTCGAGCAATACAACCAGCGGGAAGGACGCCGTGGTACCAATAGAGGATGATCCGGTGCTGATGGAGGACGGGATGGCATCCCAGAAACGCGCCCAAGCATAGGAGTGTCCCTATCTTGTAGTGCTTCGTCTTGCTGCGTTTGTGCTGTGGAAGCATCGTCACCCCTGATCCCGCTTCACTCGTTGCTGTCCGCCCGCCTTGTAGAACGAAGTCTGCACAACGGCATCTCAGATTTTACGGGAACCACTTTCAGCGGCTGTCGAGGACCTTCGCCCTCTTCTTCTTGTCGGCTCTCTTCAGCAACAGCAACAACGGGGGATGGTGGTCGTAGATCCCCACTGCCCCGATTGTTGTGGAGGAGGCCGCCACCATCAGGAGGAGGAGGGGGGGTGTCTTGATCTGAGGACCACGGTGGTACCGAAGGCACCCCGGAACACCCCCCCTTTTGTGGGGCGTTTTGCCTTTGGGTGTGTTCCTGCTAATACTTGGGCCGGCGAACGCGTTGGAAGTCGGCAGGTATGTGTCGTGAGGAGTGGTAGCGGAGCGGGAGTTCATCCCTTAGCCAGAGGGTGTTATCTTTTGCAGCAGCTCAAAAGGTAACTCCTTTTAACGAACAGGCGAGTCCAAAACGAGTAGTTTTTGCGTTGAGAACCGTGCATTAACTATCACGACGGGGGCGCGGGAGAACTCCCTCTGTACCAAAATTTGCGTCCGAACCGCAGTTTGCCCATTTTTCCAGAACCCATGTCGGTCGCGCATACACCCAGGTACTATTAATTATTATTGTTGCAGCATGCTTTACTCGTGTAAAAATATGCAAAATCGACACTACTAACGCAAATCGTACACACATGTACGCCGTGGTAGGGCGTGGGTTCACTGACCCTAAAACTCTAGCATAAAGCTCGATCAGCAGCAGCACCATGCATACATGCATACATTTTTACAAACAGTAGGTTGCAAATATCTTGCCAGGTAATATCCACAAGTACGGTTCACTCTCGCTCGAATATGGTACCCCTGTAGGCGAATCACCACTTTTCCATCGGTTTCGCTGTGGTTCTCACCTTGGGAGCTCAATGTGCGGCGTTCGTCACGGCGATTGCCGTCAATGGCACCAACTCCGCAAGTTTTTAGGAGGAGCGTGGCGATCTTTTCTTCCCTCCTCCTACGACGCTCTGCTCGAAACCCTCATTCGTTGGCGTCCGCAACGGCTGCTGCCAAGCTATTCCGGTGTCGCGCCAGCCTCACGCGCACGAGAGCGCGCTTTCTGGCTGAGGTACAGGATCTCTCGTCCTCTTGAGATTCCTTCATACCCACCATTTCGGCGTCGTCTTCCGTTGATCCGGCGGACGGCAGGCACGGACGTGTAGGCGAATCTTCTCCGTTGCTGTCGGTGTTGCCGTCGCCCAACTGTAGCGGCTGGCGCACACTTTTACGATCGCTCGCGTCGAGCTGGCGTGTATCCCCGCCATCGCCCTGACGATACCACGACCGGTACCGCGCTGGGTGTATCGCTACGTTCTGGACTGTAGTTGTTCTGCAGGGGAGTACTGTTTGCGGTGAGTTGGCTGTCTCCCGCTTCCGCTGTGGCGACCCGGTGATGGCATAGTTTTCGTTCTTGAAGCCGTCGCCGGAACGACAGCAGCATGATCGACTTCTCACGATGCCACCACCGGACTCGATTTGAGGGGTGTAAACATTGCCCGCCGCGAACTTAGCCGATGGCGGCTTGCAGAGATCCCCCCCTCCCAGAAATTGCGTGTCGTCACGTGGGTCTATGTATTTTCGAATGTTTGCACTTTTCGTCATGATGGGACCGAGCACCAAAAATGGCTGTGTAATGTCCTTCACATCTTTGCACGTTCTGGCTCTTGTTCCGAGATCACATGATCGGGCAATCGCAGGTTTTTGCCGTCGGGAACCAATCTGCCCCTGTACTTTTTCGCCGAAGGGCTTGTTTTGTGGATCACAGGCTACCCCTGACGATGTCAGCGGGTAAGGTGGTTGCGGCGGTGATGATGGCACCTGGCAATAATGCGTGGGCATTTGTGGGCGAGGACGACGCCGGGATACTTGCCGAGGCTCCTGATGATGCACGTCTTCCCTTCGATGCGACGTTGAAAGCTCGCCGTGAGGTTCAACCCGCTTCAACGACTCGGGACTTCGTGCCCTCCAAGAGTCCTCCGTCGATCACCCCTTCGCCTTCGACTGCGTGTCGTATGTCGAGCGCTGCAGTAGTGTTGATCACCTGCGACCGACCGAACCGCCAGGAGGGACACGGAATCAAGCACACCGCGGTTTGTGTCCCCTGTGCCGAAAACGTTACGCTGAGTCCGCCTGCGCCGGGATCGGGCTGCGGTCCGACGTCGCTGGCTGAGGACCACGGCTTCTCGATTTCTGCCTCTCCTGCTGCGGCATTGTCTCCATGAAAACCAAAACGTTTCGACGACGACGGGGTAATTAAACGCCGCTTCGGTTGCAGGGGTAGTGTTTCATTTCATAGCCATATCGATGTTCCACCAGCCACGCGTGCCCGGTCAACGGTTGGACCGAATCGCGTCTTTTTTGCGTCGTCAAACAGTGCCGTTTCCTTCCCCGTGGCAACGAAATCGAGGCAAGCGCCCACAGTGTCAGCGGCGGCTACTTTATCCGCTAGGAGGGATCGTGTGTCCGGTGTGTTGGTAAACTCGTGGCTTCTGGGGAAAAAATGTTGTATTATTGAGCAATTGCCCTTCTGAGACAGGTAGGCAAGGTGGAGTGAGCAGGGTGGGGGCGCTCGTGGGCGCGCACAACCTCACCCTCAGGATCACGCTATGCAACTACCCGATCACGCATAACACAGAACACGGCCTAATGTACTTTCAGACGTGCCACAAAACCCTCGGGTTGTTGCCCGTACCACAAACAATACCCCTAACATGACAATAGCCCGATAGTCAGACCTACAGCAACAATGCCTGAACCTTCCTACTGGATAAGTGTCCAATGTACCACATACCAATGTACCGACATACACACCTACGGTCCATTGTATAGCTCGTACTTGTGTACAACCTATTGAAGTACCACAAAGAGTATTCCCAGAATATCCAGCATCAACTTGCTACAATTGACAATTCAATATTCAAACTATCCAATCAGATGATCTACAGCAGCTCGGCCGATACACACTGCCGTTATCACCAACACGGTGAGCCTTGGGCGGAAGCAGTAGGAACAGCAGCTGTGATAGCAACGTGAGGAGAAGGAGGAGGAGGGGGGGGGGGGGCAGAAGAAGGAGCAGAAGCAGCAGCAGGAGATAACAGGGTGCCGTTGTCTGCACCTGCCAGTGGATTGTCACGACCCTCGAAATAACGCCGAGGAAGCTCGGCGGAAGACTGTTCTCCTTCGCCGTGCCTTCGAAAGGGGAAGGACGGCAGGACCGGTGGGCCTTTCCAGGGGTTGAAAGGCGTTGGTGGCGGCTGATGGCTGTGACAATGGCAAGAAGAGTGGTTATTCCGGACCGGAATATTAGCCTTGCTTCTAATGCTTTTGTTACTGCTGCTGTTTGCCATCCCAGCTGCTCTTCGGAGGAGTTCCCTCGCCATGCAAACAGTCGCCGCGTCCTGTGTGAGGATAGAACCTTGCAATTGCCCTGCCGGAAACACAAGGCGGACGGAAGGAGTTACTAGAAACTTGCTCTCCTCGGCAAGATATTGCGAGGGCGCCGGCATGCACTGCTGCACGGCATTTGTGACATCGCATAAGAACAGCTGGCGCTGTGTATCATAGGCAGTGCGGGGTAAAGGACTACAAGGTAGTAATACGCTGTGAACCTGGTGTAACAACTATTGTTAATAGCTGAACTGAAACCTTGGTTCAGCTTTTAACTTCATCATGTAGTTACTATTAATAGTAGAAGTATACCTCGAAATAGGAACAGTCAACGAGCACAACAGGTACAACGACTATTATATAAACAGTTCATAAATCGTTTTCGATGTAGACTAAGAATTGAGTGTAGATTCACCTAAATGTTCTGGTGGTTCAGAAAGCCCCTGAACAGTCCGTTGGGGGTCCGAAAGCCGCCCTTGACGCGAAACAACGTCCCAGAGCTCCTGGGACACGTCGGTCCCGAGCTTAGTGCAGACCTCGCCGCAAAGGGTCTTGAGCTCCACCAGCTGCCTGTCAACCGCGAAATCCTGCCGCAGCAGGCGAGCCACGCGTATCCACAAAAGTTGCGTGCGCAAGCTTTCGAAAAAACTCTCAGTACCACGCCTCCGCCGCGGCCGTCGCCGCCGCCACCACCACCACCATCACCACCACCACCACCATCGCCACCACCACCACCACCACCACCACCACCACCACCACCACCACCACCACCACCACCACCACCACCACCGCCACCACCACCGCCACCACCACCACCACCACCACCACCACCACCACCACCACCACCACCACCACCACCACCACCACCACCATCACCACCACCACCACAATTTTTGCTGGGGCTCAACACCTCCCCACATCGGTCCATTTGGTCGGGGGGGCAGTCCTTCGGGTGTTGTTGTACGAAGCTCATCATAAATAAATGGACACTTCGGACGGATGCTGCCACAAGAGGGCGGTCGATGACGGCAGAGAGAGGCGAGGTGGGGCGTTCATGCGATGGCGTCGCACGGCGGTGTCGATGCTGGTGTAGGCGTCAAAGAAGGGATTTAGTCCCACCTCTATACTATACCTGGTATAGTAACAACAGCGAGCACCTTTCAGTCCCGTGCCTATCTGATGTGCAGAGCCCATTCTCGGTGGCTCTGCTTGTCGTCGGTGGTCGGATAGACAATGCAGCTAGAAACCCTATGGTATTGTAAACGTCCCACCAAAGGAAGGAAACTCCAGATCTACTGGGCCCTTGCAGCGATCATCGCAGACAGCTGGTATACCAGTACCACCACCATGAATATTAGTCTAAACGAGTACTTACCTTCTGTTGTAGGTTTTTAGGCGGTCGAACGCTTTTCCGCCAGAGTTTCGAGGTCATCTACGACATACTACGAACTCGGACGCCGCCTCCCGTAAAAAAAGTGCAATGCCCAGGAGGAAGGAGAGCGTGCTGTCGCGTACCACGCGCTTGCTTCGGATGTGCGTGACGCGTAGCGTCTCTACTCTCTGCTGCCTGGGGGGTCGTTCGTGCCCTGATGAAGAGCTGTGATATCCGAATATCCTATCCGAAAATCATACACAGGTATCATATCAAAGCTGGAAAATACTGGAAAATAGCTTCGGGATATCCAAAAAAAAAACGAAATCCGATATCTAACCAGCTAAATTAATACTCTATAACCCATCATCCCAATTATGCCACAGGTTTGGCAGCCAGGCGCCGGTTTTTGCTTGTTTTTGTCCGTACAGCCCGGTATTTATGATGCATGCGCACAATAGTGAAATAAAAGCAGCAGGTTTTTACGCCAAATTTCCGCCGCTAAAAAAGTCAACCGATTTTGGTGTGTTGACGTATTTGGCGCGGCTCGCGACTCCCAACGCCGACTGGGAATCTTAACCGAGCTGTGAACCTACCCAACGCCTAAAATAGCGGTGGCATAGGCACCCTACGCTACAGTTCGCTTGTTTGGCCACCATGTTGCCCCAAATTTCGCCTGTTTTGCCACCCCATGGCCCAAAAACAAACTTTGGCTATGGGTTCTAGAGCCAATTATGTCAATAACTATGCCCACATATCACATAATGGTTCTAAGCGCCCTATGGCAAGGAGTTCCAACTCTTTCAGTTGCGGACTTTTTAGGGAGTGTCGGAGTATTGGTGAATCGCGCCAAAGGGTGTGTGTGAGGCGATTGCACCACCCACCGGTGCACAGAGACCGGGGCACACAGGGTCAGGAAGGGAGGAGGAGGTGGTGGCCGTTTGGGGGTGTATCTGACCGCCTTGTGGGCTACCGATGATCCGCAATGTTTTGGTCATGGGGAAGAGCGGTCTGGTGCTGTTCTCGCGGGAGTTTGCGAACTCCGTCCAACAGGTACGATTATAAGTCCGTATCATACCGTACATAGAGTAGCCCAGTCTATAGGTTGGTCTACTCTGCGTGTAGGTGTGTGTGCGGATGCCATGTGTGTGTGAGTTTATGTGTGTCAAGAACACAGAACACGCGCACATCCTAGAGGCACCCTGGCAATTCCAACATCTGTCTCCGCGTAGCGTTTGAGAGTGAATACAGACGATCCGCACAGCAGCAGCAGGGCGCTCGTCCGTTTGCGTACCCCGCAGCCGAACCGACGCACGATAGGCAGTCGGGCAGTTCAGAGTCGAGAACTCCTCGTTCAGTTAGCTCTCCGCTCGCAGCAGCAGCTCAGCTCACCTCAGCTCTCTCCAGCTGCAGTCAACAGCAGTCTTCGGGAAAAAAAAATCTATTTTTTCGTTTCTTGGGGGAAGGGAAGGGGGGGAAGACAACCAGTGACCAGAAATCGCGGGTTTTGCTGTCCAATGGCGACGGAACGTGCCCTGCTTCTTGCCCTGCAGGGGTGATTTTCGTTGTTGTTTTCAAAACCTAAAGCAGTCTGCAGTTGTTCGTCGTTCGAGGTTGTTCGGTGTTCTTCATACCAGAGTGTGAAATATCGCGATCATATTCATACCATTCGAGATCATATCAGAGTATCGGTTTTCTTTTCAGCTGCTGCTGTTGCGTGGTTCTGTCGGTGTGATGAGATGCAGAGCAGTTTTCTTCCGTTCTTGTTTTTGTCTTTGCGACGAGCGAGCAAGGGTCTGCAAGACAGACAGCAGCAGACACTGCTACGCTAGTACCTGGTATACGGTAGGCAAGCGAATAAGCAGACGGGTGGAAGCAAGAACAAGGCGGACGACAGACAAATTTTATAAATATGGGTCATCTAGTTATAGGGCGTACCAGGCACCAGGTACCTGGCATATAGACACGCTTGCGTGTAACACGAGGAGGGTGGAGTAAGGGCAACGTCAACAGGCGGAGTAGGTTGATATGAAACTGGAAGTAGGTACCGGATGCAGCTATGATACTTGTCGTAGGCTTGCTCCAGGTTTCCTTGCCTTCTTTCCCTGGGTTTTCTTGTCTTTCCGTCCGAGCTTCTTACACGAGACGCCAAGGCTTACGCTGCACATTATCGGATGGGTGGCACACATGATGATCCGTACCGGTACCTCGGATAATAATCTACCTGGTACTGTTGTTAATAGTAGCGTCTACGTTATAGAACAGACAAAGGTCCACGCACCCGCAGTCCGAAGTGCGTACCAGGTGAAAACAGACAAGACACACGTCAAGACACATTTCCAGCAAAACGAACACCTGCTAAAGGAAGAACAGCAAGTGCGCGCTGCATCCAGGCTCGTACGTGCTACGAGTGAGTATAGATCAGGCCCTTTTGTCGTAATAACAGACCGACAGCAGTATTGAGAAATCAGCGCGGACACTGGGTGTGCTTCTTAGATGTCGATGTGCGGAAAGAACTGTGTAATGTGGAAAACACACCCATGAACCCCCCCTTCCCCCCCGCCTGATACACTCTGACACGAGTATCAGATTAGTTCATGCCAGGTCCGTAGAGGTATCGTACGAGTAGGTATCGGCGAAGAAGCAGTGTTGCACAGCAATTACCAAACCACCCCCCCCCCCGACCTTTGCCCTCCCCACTCCCTCACCCCTCTGACCTGTCTCAGTTTTTTTTTGTTCCTATTCCGTCGAATATTTGCGTACGTACGTACAGTATTGTGCACCATTATTTGTCTAACACCTTCCTTCTTCGTTAAATTCTCCCATTGGCCATCGGCGACTATCGTCGACGACCGACACCGACGATCGGCGATGATCAACGATCAAACAACGACAACACACCGACACAAACACCACACCAACACGACACGACACCACCACACCAACAACGCCACTACCAACACACCAACACCGACACCAACACCAACACAACACTACCACACCACCGCCAACACCAACACCAACACCAACGAACCACCAACACATCAACAACACCACACCAAAACAACACAACCACGACGACCACCACCACCGTCGCCACCACCACCACCACCACCACTCTCCCACCACCACCACCACCGTCGCCACCACCACCACCGTCGCCACCACCACCGCCACCACCACCGCCGCCACCACCACCACCACCACCACCACCACCACCACCACCACCACCACCACCACCACCACCACCACCACCACCACCACCACCACCACCACCACCACCACCACCACCACCGCCACCACCACCACGCCAACACCACCACCACCCCACCACCACCAACACCAACACCAATTCCACCACACCAACACCAACACGTCACCACACCACCACACCGCCACCACACCACCACAACACCACGCCACTAACACGACCATCACCACCACCACCGACAACGACAACAACATGCAGCCTCGGTTAGTGGGCTCCCTTTTGACTGCCATGGTGGAGTTTTCTACCCTAGCGGCCGGGATGCAGGTGGCCTACGTCGAGATGACGAACGTGTCGGTCACCCTAGTGGGGAACGACTCCGCCAAAGTGTTCTGCGCGCTGTTCCACGACCGGCAGGACGGAGCCACGTTTGGCCGCCTCATCGCGTCCGAGGTGAGTTTGGAGTTTGAGGTTTCAATTGCGGTACGTGCGAGGTATGCGTTATTGTTGGGTTGATTTTTTGCGTTTGGGCGGATTTTTTTTTTCCAGCGTTATTTCAGCGTTAAAAAAAAAGAAAACAAGTCAAGGGTGTTTCCAGCTTCTGCATTCCCGTTGTGGGAACAAAACGCTTGAAATTCGCCTCACAGGCGTAAGCTATGACACCTAGTACCGTACCTGGTATGATGTGATTTCGCAGTTCAAAGTGTGAGCAGACAAGACAGACCACAGACACTGCTGTTTCAGATGAGACGTAATGCTTTCCGTATGTATGACAGATCGCGCTGCGGTTGAAATGTGCACACCAGTCTGTCGTTGACATAAGGAAAATTGCGAACGACGGCATGCCATCAAGTCCCTTGCGTTTACGTCATTAATAATAATCGAGTACAAATAGGATCGTGCTGTACTGCTGTGTTGCTGTTGTGCCGACTGCTATGTACACCTGGTATGTTTGTGTACAGACAGCAGCAGTAATTGCGCGGCGTCTGCGCGAGTTGCCTTGTAGGCTTGACCCTGTTCTTGCTTTCGTAGGGCTGACTTGGCTCGACTTGACCGCTACCTGGTAGTTCAGTCATTACTGTAGTTAAATTGGTGGCGGAGTAAGCCGACCAACTCACTTTAGACTTGGCCCTTTCTCGATAAACAAAAAAAAACATTGCCAGCCACATACTCACCGGTCACATTCAAATACGCGGAGCGCCGCACATTAACGCAAGGGACTTCGTATCTGTAATTTACACAGCGACTTCTAGTCAGCTAGCTGGTAGCTCACAGCCCCACCATTGTGGGTCCCCGGTACAACGGCCAAGACAAACTTTGAGAAGCCAGCGCGGTCTCAAGAGCGGTCTCCGAGTAATAGAGCCAGCGGTCTGCAGTGTAGGTACAGCAGTAGTAGTTTCGTGCTGCGAGTGCACTGCTGTACAAGTAATTCCTCCATTGCCCACGCACAGCGTTGTATTACTCGTACCGGTGTGAGACGTGTCATCCGTCAATCAGACCAGCAGCACCGGGCAGTTGCTACTATTCATATCACATCAGTGCTCGTAGCTATAATAATATATGTTTTTGAATACACTCCAGCTGTGAGATCGAAGATTTTGTCGAAACTCATCTTTGCAAGCTGTGTGTGATACTCCGATCGCGCGCATTACTATTAATAGAAAAGTAGGCCCATAGTTGTAATATTATACAAGGTTCCCCTCCGGGAAGTGCCTAGGGGAGTGGTGCAAGAACGAAATCTAAGTATGCAACATCTGACTGCCCGGGCAAATAAGATGTTCCTGGTGTTAGTGAACTATGCTCTTGTCCGCAGCTCGAGAAGCGGGGGGTGAGGAGGCGCCCTCGCGGGGACGGTTCTCTCTCTCCCCGCCGTGATGGAGAACCGTAAAGAAGTGGTGAAATCCCGGGCCGGTAATCCCATCAGCACGTGTCCACCACGAGACTCGGAGTACGATGAGGACTTTGTGCGAGGGCAACTCTTCTCATTCTTATGCAGTACAATTTGCGTGGCAAAAAACAAGT
The DNA here is from genome assembly GCA_012845835.1 of Undaria pinnatifida. NCBI lineage: Eukaryota > Phaeophyceae > Laminariales > Alariaceae > Undaria > Undaria pinnatifida. The sequence goes on from JABAKD010000030.1 coordinate 7,159,685, forward strand.
GCACAAAAGGTGGATTTCCCAGAATTTTCAAACGGCAAAACGACAAAAATGTGCAGCCGGATGCAGCAGTTGTTCCGTGAGCGTCTTTATCGTGTTTTTGATGTTTTTTTCTTTGCTTCATATGGGAATCGGCCATCATTTCAGAATGCCAGTACTCTTTTTGTCTTGTGGAGCCAGATTTTGAACCCCACCACGAGTGACCCACGCCAGGATGGGCTTTTCATCCCCCTTGACCACCAGCTCGTCGCAGAAAGTGCACGGAATGTACGGCTTCTATTTTCGCTGAGACAGAGAAGCCCTCTCTCATGGAGCATGAGCGCCTATATTTATCAACTGCTGTTTGCTTTCTGGAGTCGGGAAAAATCACGCTGGGTTGATTGGATCGTCGTCCGACTCAAAACTGTCCCCTCGAGGAGACAAATTTACTTTGCCTAAAGCGAAGTAGTGAGGTTCGAGTACGAACCAACGTATCGGTTTACTGGTGTAAATGCTGCTGTACTGCTGTATATAGCACATGATGTTGCCTGTTGCTGCTTGTGCTCCTGGGCACGGTTGTAGCGTTGTCTGTGCTATCTACATGTATGTTCACTGTCGTCTACACATGACTGGGCGTGCTCGCGGGGGACTAAACACAAACTGATGATCGGAAATACAATGCAAAGACGGTTGATGCAAAAGTATTACATCCAAACGGCCCTAATGTGTTCGTCCAGAATGGCGATGCCGCCCACAGCAGCAATAATAATAAGAGACAGGTCGTCGATTACAGATACGAATCAGGCCCCGAAAAAATCAACTAGCCACAGCAGTACGGCGCAGATGGATGTGCCACACACGCACGGTGTTGCCTGCTGGTGGTGCTGCTGGGCGCTAGTTTTTAACGTTGTGCTCTCTGCGTTATGGCTGTGCTCATGGTTGTACTCATGAGAGCGTAAAACATAGACCGGATGTTACCTGTGGTACACGCGCATGATTTGCACATTTTGGGGGGGTTTGCATCGAAACCTTACGTACGTAAAGTGACGGGGATAGGGGATCGGATGTTGCGGAAACCCGGGGTTTTGGCTTATCCATGCCCAAGGCTAAACAGGTTTGAAAAGGCTTGCCACGCGCGACACACTGCACGTGTCGCGCCCAGACCTCCGGCAACATGACCCCAAGGGTCGAATTGTGCCCACCCCATCTGACGTTTCGGATAAAGGTGCGAGCACGAAGAGATGTGCCCGAAAAAAGAAGAAAAAAATTACAATGATACGTATGCATATGATAGGTGTGGCCGATGCTGTGCGGGTAAGCGTTTTTTGCTGTGTCCCTTTCTGTTCTCCTTTGAAGTCCTAATAGTCGCAAACTGTTATTTTCAATTACCCAACGGTAACAGGTATATTATTAATATACTGATGTATTATATCTGGTGTGCACACGTAAACTGCTGAGAGCGCCTAGCTGCGTGGGTAGGCGCAATTCGATGCGAGTCGACGAGGGAAGAAAGGGCCGGAGTGTTCTCGCGATAAAAATAAAGGCACGTACCGTATTGGGGAGGGGGGAGAAGAACCGGCTTACTGAGTGACCCTGGATCTGAGTTACGTCTATTAATAGGGAGGGAGAAAGAGAAACAAAAGTGCGACGATAATCTATGGATGGAAAAAGCAAAAAAAAAACGAAAACACACTCGTGCAGACTGTAGTACGACCGTACAGCCAAATATCCTGGCCTTCTTTCTCGTTTCACGTTATTATTGGTATAGTATCATACGATGAACAAGTACGGGCTACGCACGGACACGGGGTTTGTTGATGGCGCTGATCGCCGTTGGGTAGAGAATGAACGATTTTGGTGCGAAGACAACGACGGCGACAACATGGTTCCGTCGCCACAAGCGGTACTGGTACATGATTGCTATGATACTACCATGGTAGCGTTTAGCGCTGTGTGTGTTCGTGCATATACTTTGTCGTTGAGATCTGCACGCTCTGTGGAAAAACTCGCACTGCTGTGCTTTGCCAGCCATACTTCGAAGCATGATAAGATATATCAAGTGCATAGCTGTAAAATTTACTGTGAGTTGCAGAGCAGTATCAAACTGATGCGAGCCCCCCCCCGTGGAGGGTGAAGGGGGGGGGGAGATTTACGACAGGCATACAGACATATCGGGGGGGCGGGGTTGCTGTTACTTTCGTGGGCATGACTCACCCTGACTGAAAATTGAAAAGACACCTCATCGGTGTGAGATGAAAGATTTCGTCGCAAATCGTTTCTGTGAGCTGCGTGTGATACTTCGACCGCGCGTGCTATGGGATGCAAATGTCCTCATGACATTTCGATCGCGCATGCTACGGGATGCGGGACGTCTCTTTTTATGTCCCCGTCACGTTCTTTTGTTTTGGGAGTAAAGCCACCGCGGCCGATGACCCGAGGCTCAGGGAGGGCACGATCACGAGGTCTTCGGTTAGCGCTTATCTTCACTATTAACATCGTGCACCATGCATGCATGCGTTTATTCACAGACGTTGAGGCGTTCACGCACCGTGCACGCATGCGTTTATTAATAGGCGTTGAGGCGTTCACGTTTACAGGGGGGGGAGTGGTTTATACAGGGGACGCGGTACGCAGGGCGTCTTTATTGTTCGTGTTTGATTTTTTCACTTTTGGTTGGTCGTCGTTTTGTGTTGGTCTTCTTGTCCATGGTACTGCTGGATAGCGAAAGTACGCACACCAGTCGTGGTCCTTCCGTAGTTCGTTGCCTCGCCAGATTTACATTTCCTGCACTTAAGTGGGACCCCGAACTGTCCCAGGATGATGGTTGTGTGGCACTCTCTAGGACTACTTCGGGACAAGCGATTGTCACCGCACTAAACTGGAGACCCGCACTAGAGGCTATCATACCGCACTACCGCACTACCGCGGGACTCCGGGTGTGCCTACCAACAAGCACTGGGGTGACAGGTGTCAAAAGCATTGGCGTTAACTGCTGTATCGTACTCGTGCCGGTACTTGACAGCATCACAGCTGCTTGTGCTGTTGTGCGGATGAGGTGTATTGCTGCGGCGCTTTTAGTCTGCACATCAAGGCGATAAACTCGTTTTTCCAGGTACACAGCAGTATAGTCGAGCGCACGGTATGAACAGCGGCAGTGAGCAGTGCGAACGTCTCCGAGAGAAAGGGCTCCAGCTTTCTTTGCGTCCTTCCTTCCTTGCTAATGTCCTGTCATATGTATGGTCACGTACTATATATATGATATTTCTATTGTCGGTGTTGACATGTTGTCGCCCTTGCAAACGGTATCGTTTTGTTGTGTTTGTTCGCTCGCGCTCTTGCCGGCAAGCCCCCCTTTGTTGTTGTTGTTGTTGTTGTTGTTGTTGTTGTTGTTGTTGTTGTTGTTGTTGTTGTTGTTGTTGTTGTTGTTGTTGTTGTTGTTGTTGTTGTTGTTGTTGTTGTTGTTGTTGTTGTTGTTGTTGTTGTTGTTGTTGTTGTTGTTGTTGTTGTTGTTGTTGTTGTTGTTGTTGTTGTTGTTGTTGTTGTTGTTGTTGTTGTTGTTGTTGTTGTTGTTGTTGTTGTTGTTGTTGTTGTTGTTGTTGTTGTTGTTGTTGTTGTTGTTGTTGTTGTTGTTGTTGTTGTTGTTGTTGTTGTTGTTGTTGTTGTTGTTGTTGTTGTTGTTGTTGTTGTTGTTGTTGTTGTTGTTGTTGTTGTTGTTGTTGTTGTTGTTGTTGTTGTTGTTGTTGTTGTTGTTGTTGTGTTGTTGTTGTTGTTGTTGTTGTTGTTGTTGTTGTTGTTGTTGTTGTTGTTGTTGTTGTTGTTGTTGTTGTTGTTGTTGTTGTTGTTGTTGTTGTTGTTGTTGTTGTTGTTGTTGTTGTTGTTGTTGTTGTTGTTGTTGTTGTTGTTGTTGTTGTTGTTGTTGTTGTTGTTGTTGTTGTTGTTGTTGTTGTTGTTGTTGTTGTTGTTGTTGTTGTTGTTGTTGTTGTTGTTGTTGTTGTTGTTGTTGTTGTTGCTGTTGTTGTTGTTGCTGTTGTTGTTGTTGTTGTTGTTGTTGTTGTCCGCACCACGAGAATAATTGTGTTTTTGTTTGCTCGAGTACCTCGTTTGGGCGTTGCCACGTGGTCACCGCGCACTGCTGTTCAGATAGTGTTCTGACATTCCAAGTATGTGAACACTACTTAGTGCCTTTACAGCTGGACACCCGTTGTCGGGGACAAACTTACTTGAAATTAGTATCGGGAGGGGTTTCGGGGCTCTCAAGGAGTTAAGGAGTACTGTGCATTAACCCTTTTTGGGAACCAGGTACCTTATACGACAGTCATGACAGTGGGGCGTAACGCACCCTTCGAACGATTTTTTTCCAAGCCGATTTTCTGGACGACCGGTACAGCGCAAACACCGAGCGATGAGTCTATGGAGAGATCCCGACGAGACCTTACGAAAGCCGCGGTTTTCGTTGTTTGTGCGTCCTTTGCCGAAGAAGAAATCAGCTCTTTCAGTTCACCGCAGGGGGTGTGGTATGACACTGGCGAAAACGGTACTACAACCGCAATGCAAGAATCGAGCATGCGGTTCTGTCATCGGTTTAACAATGTGAGCGTGCAGCGTACGATGTTGAGTGTTCAGGCTACACGCGTCTCGTCTAACTTCTTTGAGTGAATTCCCGACATAGGGGGTGTAATCAACCTGCGTTGCTTCGTGTGCCTGATGATGCGGTACGTTCTTAGTTGTTTTTTTTTCTTCTTTTATCGCGTCGCTTTTTTTCTCTCAAGTGCCCAAACGGTTATGTTCTTTTAGTAACAACGCTGTACACAGTACAGCCAGTACGGCAGCAGTATACACGTACTTTTTATGTTCTTATACATGACATAACAGCAGAGTAAAACTGCTATCAGGTGCCTGGTATTTCGACGTGCTACCAGCATCCAAACACAGCGCTGTTCTTTTTGTTGCCGATCCCCTTCCCCCTTGTTCTCTGTCGGACGGGACTCTTATGATGCCTGGTAACCGTATACAGCATTAACAAGAAAAAAAATGTACGGCAACATGCCAGCAGTACGTACGCACGAGTAGTCTGACAGTATCATGTCGGTATGAGATGTACCAGGGATGGATGGCGATTTCGGCAGCTTGAAAAAACCCAGTAGACACCGGGGGGGGGGGGGGGGGGGGGGGACAGTTATGACCGCGTCACTTCCAGCATGATTTACAGAAGCAGTTTGTCTAATTTTGTGTAGTCTATACTTTCTAATGCTTTTGGGACTTGATGATATTAATAGTATGATATAGTGGCCTGTTATTTGTTTAATGCCAGGCTGCAGTTATAAAACGGCTATTAATAGTGCGGATTTATCAACCGGCTATTTGACCCTTTTGAGACCCCCTTAAGAACTGAAAAGCCGCTTTGGGGACAAATTACTTGGAAGTTGTATGGGGAGGGTTTTTGGGGCTCTGAAGCTGGTTAAGAGGGAAAAACTGAAGACTAAGTATGTGGAGGATCATCGGGAGGTTGCACAAGAGTAGCCGAAGGATCTGATTTAAACCAGGTTTTGAGCTGTCTTCGAGATAACCCAAGCTGAGGTCCACCTCCCGGCGCGCTGTTTCCTGGACGCGCCTCACCTTGCTCGCCCCTCTCGACTCTTGCCGGGGGCGGCCTCGGCCGTTCTCGCTTCGTGTCGATGGCGGCTCCTGCTAAATCACGTTTTTGGCTAAATATCTGTTCCGAAATGTCAAGTGCGTAGTCGTGCGCATAGAAACACAAAAGTCTCTCCCGAACACGAGTCATTTTTTTTCTTTCTTTTTTTTATCCTCCGGCGGATGGGGAAAAATAAAGCTTCAGCTCACCACACTTCCACGTATGTTCATACGTGTCGTGTGTCGATTTAACTCAGTTGCTTTCGCAGCCCAACGCTCATTGACAGTAGTTGAAGGGTTGGACACAAACTGTATAAATTCTCAAGTAGCGCGTTCGAGCCTCGCGGTGGACACTCTCTTTGTCGGCTTCATACTATGTTTACCTCTTTTTTCCGACCCAACGGAGGTTGGAAAGCGCAAACACCCACCCTAGTGCTGCGCGCGCGTCGTACAACCCCCTTCCGATGCTCGCCGGACACATCTATTTACCCCTTTAGCCCGAGCTGCTTCATGTGTGGCCGCTGCTGCTGTAATCGTCACATTTTTTGTATAGGTTTCCCATCCTCAACCCCAACCCAAAGGGTTGAACCCCAATCCAACCCAACCGAAAGTATTTCATGTATATAAAAACTCTCCAAAATGGTCCAAAAAAAAAATAGCTCAGCTCGTATCGGACTACGTAGTCGAACCCCAATCCAAAGAGGTTATATAGAAAAACAAAAAATAGGTAGTTACCAGGCTAGTCGTAGCGGCCACCCCACACGAAAAATTAGTTGTGCTTAACATAGGTATTCGATAAAATATAGGTCGCCCCGGTGATGTAGTGGTTAACCCTCGAAAGCTATTAGGGTTAGTTCTGGAAGTCGAAACTCACGTGGGTAGGAATTTTGAGGTTGTGTGCTAAGGCTTGATTCAAAGGAATCCACTGTTGAGAGCGCTTTGCAGCGTGGGTAGGCGCAATTCGATGCGAATCGACGAGGGAAGAAAGTGCTGAACTCTTCTCGCGATAAAAATGTAGGCACGTACCGTAGCGGGGAGGGGGGAGAAGAACCGGCTTACTGAGTGACCCTGGACCTGATTTACGTATAGGAGGGAGGGAGCAAACAAGTACAAAGAAAACAGATGGGATGGGCACAGAAATAAAAATAGTAATAAATTTATAAAATAGATGTGATGTTTCACCTAGCTCAAAATTCCCCACCTAAAGTATAAATACCAACGCTTGCCATTATAGTGGACAAAAAATCACCCATATACTGAGTAGTATATTACGAGTACCTACAACGCAGCTTGCAAAGATGAGTATTGACCTGAAATTCGTCGAACTCACGGCTGACGTCCTTGAAAATTACTTATGAAATACCGTCAGAAGGCCCCCAGGGAATGGAAACATAAAATAAATGTGCCGGTGGGTCAAGAAGGGGCAGTTTTTGTTGTCTCCGCCGTCCTAGCGGTGGCATGTACTGCTGCTGCTGTGGCATACCTGATACTTCTGTACTTGTAATAATGAACAGTATGATATCATTCTTCGGAGTATAGCAGGAAATATTGATGAAACTGCGGTGAACTTTACGTTCATGCACAGATGCGCAGCAGCCAGCAATCAGCAACACAAACTTCAACCGTGGCGCATGCGGCTACAAGCATCATTGTATCAATACCCCAATGTATCAACACCCCCCCTCTCTAATACGACACAGCCCTACTTAGTATTGGGTACCTGAGACATTGTACATTTACGAGTCTTTCTAGGGTGAAGAATCAGTACGGACACTGGGTGTGCTGGATGTCGACGAGTAGAAGAACGGTTTAATCTGAAGAACACACACACACACATTTACGAGTAGTTTAGTCTACTACTGCTGCTGTTGCACCACCAATGAAACGCGTACCTGGTACATCTTAACTGGTACATGTGTTCATCCGTTTAACGACAATTCTTGTTTTGTTTGTGCTTGTATTTTGTCAACACGAGCCGTTCCTTATTATGTTGCTCAATGTTAGGCCCCAAGTACAGGTTGCACAACTAGTTGCTGCTGTTCCGACGCTTGACGGGTACTGCTGTGCTTCAAATCAGAGTTGGATCAGTTTTTAGTTTTGCAGTACGAGCTGGTTCCAGGGACACTGGTCGTAACGTTTCGGCTTCAGGCCTTCACAACTTGGCGTTTGAGAGTTTGAAAACGAAGTTGGGCGGGGTTGTGCGTCATGACAGCAGTAGGCCGAAATGACTCCTTGGTGAGCCTTTTTTTTTTTTGTTTCCTTCTCCGGATACATTTTACCGTTTTTTTGTGGGTTTTTTCGACGACTTCGACCCTCCCCCACGAGCGCGAAAATATTATTAAAATAAAATACACTCCAGCTGTGAGATCGGAGTCTTCGTCGAACCTCATCTTTGCGAGCTGTGGGTGATATATCGATAGTTATTGACACCTTCGATAGGTGTGCGAATTTGTCGATCGATACCTATTGCTTGGACCAATAAATCCTGTGAAATTGGTGCAATAGGCTTTTGTTCTTAAGATAGGTGTGCGAATCCGTCTATCGATACCTATTTCTCCGACCAATAGGTTCTGATGAATCCGCGCAATATGCTATTGTTCTTACAATAGGTATGTCACATTGTTGATCGATACCTATTACTGTGACCAATAGGTACGTAATATTGTCGATCGACATTTATTGCTTTGCTATTGCGTTGACCAGTGGGTAAAGAGTCCTGTACATAGTCTATTGAAGTCGCCTGTTGGTCTGTCCATAAGTTGTGGTGTATTGAATATCGATACTTGTTGTAACCTGTAATATGAGGGTGAAATTGTCTGTGGGTACCCATATATTTAATATAAATAAAAGTACACTCCAGCTGTGAGATCGAATATTTTGTCGAAACTCATCTTTGCAAGCTGTGTGTGATACTCCGATCGCGCGTATTACGGGTTGTGTGTCCTCATTAAGGATATAGGTTGGCGACTCCCCTTGCAACTACAGTGTAGCTTGTACCAGGGTCAACAGGGTGATGTTAGGCAGTCTGTGCGCGGAAACTATAAAGCCCGTTTCTGAGCGGGACAAAATCTGACAGCTGTGGAAGGAAATGCATCAGTTTATCAAGTGAATCCTGTGAGTCGAATAACCGGTGAGGGGGGGGCGGAGTTTTTAAGGACGTGGGGGCCTGATTTTGATCAAAAGGGGGGGCGGGAGGGGGGGAGGGGGGGGAGGGGGGGGGAGGGGACGGGTGGGGCAGCTCAATTTGTGCGTGGAAACTATAAATCCTTCTTGTGGGGGAGGGGGGGGGAATGTGGCGGGGGGGGGGCGGGGAGCGGGGGGGGAGGGCTTTAGGTCGCATAGATGTAGGGGTTTGCTATACGCGTGGTGCTAGGTCTAGGCGATGGTGCGGGTGGTGGGGAAGGAGGGGGCGTTGGGGGCGGGGGGGGGTGGGAATTGCAGCAGCGGCATGGACGGCTCTGAAAAGATATTATTTGCCCAATAGGTCCAGAGGGATTGGTACGATTGATACCCTTGCGAAAAAAATGGTGAGAGGTGTTTCTGTTGTTCGGCAGCAGCAGCTACCAGGTATCAATTGAAATCCTCACAAACCTATCGATCATAACTTTTATTATTACCAGGTATTGTCGTAAATCTGCTGTTTTGAAACAAAAAGCAAGAAGTAGGTCAAGGTACATGTTGCTATCATATAAGATATTCATTCAAACAATAGCCTAGGGTATAAGGAATAGGTGTGTTGTTCTAAGCAATAGGGTCTAAATTTACAAGCAGGAGGTATCGATCAAAACCCTTGCTAATATTTTTAATTGTCCGTAGATATCGATCGATACCTTGCGAACCTATTAAATTGGCCAATAGGCATGGATCGATACCCTTGAAAACCTAATACATTGAGCAATAGGTATCGATCGATCTCACCGCACACCTATCGCTTTAACCAATAGGTATCAATTGGTGGCGATTTAAGGTATTTCTCCAACGATTACCTGTCGGGAGACATTTTTAAGCATGTTGGTTCCCAAAATACCTATCCATATACACCTTCACGAGCATTTCGGTCGCACAATAGGCAATTGTAGTCACTGCCCTAACCCTGTTGTTGCTTACAGTACGTACAAGTACCTATTTGAAGCGCACATACACATGCACACGAAAGCAATGTCTGTGGCTATCACAGAGGAGAGAGATCACGGCACAGCACGGCTGCGGTTGTACCGTGGCTGCCACAAGTAGCGGGTTATGTGTGATGCAGTAGAACAGCAACAGCAGAGCGAGAAGAGACATAATTTGGTGAAATTTCCACTTTCGCAACAATAAACGCATGGGTTTCTGTGGGCCCTGCGCGGCTCGACGAAACGGGGCAGCCGGCAGCATGGGCCTTGCTTTGTGGGTCGTGCCCGGTGCGACTACCTCACAGCAGATGCGGCGCGGGGAGCACAACAAGAACAACACGAAAAATATTATCTAGGTGCCATTCTCCCAGGTGGACAGGCGGAGGGAGGCATTTTGCCAGGCGGTCAGGCGAGGTGTGTTACATGTTTAGTGCAAGGTGTACGACAGTAGTCACAGGGCTGGGTGCAACAAGACACGAATAATGTCCAAGAAATGTTCTGCTGTTGCTGTTGCCGCTGTTGATGCTCTGCTACTGGCTTTTATGTATAGCTGCGTTGTAGCAGACAGCAGAGAGGGTAACATATATTTGACTGATGATGTCGCACAGCGGGAAGGAGTACGGAGGTTTTTATAAATATATGCAACGGGCTATTTTTAGTAATTCCCAAAACAACATGGGTTTTTTCATGCACCTGATCGTCTCACCGAGATGAACACAACCCCTTGACCAAGGAAACCAGCTCAGCGACGTTGAATGCTCAGAGCACCGCCACGGAGCTCGGCCGGGATCCAGACATGCAAAAAGCAACGCTATATACCTACACCCCCCTTTGCTTGACCTGCAGCCGAAAGCGCAAGAAAAAACCCTCGCGGAGACCACCATGCCCAAAGTAAAACGTGCATATTTTACATACTCGGGTAGACGTATATGCCGGTCGCCCCGGTGGCGTATCAGGTTATCCTCGAGCCTGGTATAGGTCAGTTTCGTGAGTTCGAGCTCCGCCGAGTGCGTACTCGTATAAATTCGTTGGGACTTTTTCTTGCGCACAAATTGACTTGCGGAAAGCGCGAAAGCGTGAGTTAGCAACACTCGATGAAAAATCGACGAGCAGTGGGATTGCTGAACCCTATGCGCGATAAAAATTGAAGGCAAGAACCCGGGGGGAGAAGGGACACCTGTGACCACGGCTTGTCCAGAAGCTGGAAAGTAAAAGTGTGAGAAAAAAAAAAAAATGTATATATATACATGCATCATACCAGGAATCATAGTAGTGTTAACCCCTTTGAAACGTAACCCCTTTACAGCCCCAAACACCCCCTATACTAATTCCAAGTAATTTTTCCCCAAAGACGGGTTTCCAGTTTTAAAAGCGTTAATTCGTGAGTTTACAGCAGTAGTCGTGGTCCCACGATAGTGCGATATGGTAGCCTTTAGTGAGGGGTGTCATTTCAAAACCGGTAGGAATCGCTTGTCATGGCTTCGTCTTAAGGAGTACCGCACTAAAAGTACCGCACTAGCCCGCGATAGTGCGGGGTGCCACTCTAGTGCTGGTGTTGTCCTCTGGCAAGGCACCGCACTGAAGACGGACCTCGACTGTGGAGGGAAGAAGGCGACAACCCCCCCCCGACGGGTACGGCGTTACTGGCCAGTTCTTGACTGGGGGATGATGTGTTTGATGTCCGAGCTTCCCGTCGTTGGGCAAACCAATCGACGGAGACCCGCCGGTGCCTCCTTCGCACCAGTCACAGGTGCGCGCGTTCTCCCCCGATCCCCAGTGCTTCTTGTTTAGGTTGTGAAACTTTTGGCACGATGAGGGATCGTCGCTCCTTCGTGTTTCACTCCCTGCGCACTGGGAACTGCTGCTTTGGGAATTGCTGTTTTTTCTTGTCTTGGCTGCCAGACAGGCAGCACAATTCTTGGTCTGGCAAGGCCACCGAGGATTGCCTTTGCAGGCTTCCTATTGGCCCACGAGGGTCCACGACCCTGATGCTCCGTCGCTTCCTGCGCCAAAAGCCGCTGGGTTGGACCTCTTAGAAGCCGACGAGCGGTAGATGGCAGACAAAGCTTGCTTCTATGTTGTGAGCTGCTGTGTTGTGTGCCCCGGGGGCGTGGACTGCATGATTACCATCATCTTGAAAGTTCAACCCTCGTAGCCGGGAACGGCAACCTTGAGGTCGCAGCCGGAAGACGTCCAACTTCCCGAAAAAGGGCGTTTTAACGTACATCGTGAAAAAAAACGTTCGAAAGGAGTTGGCAAAACACTACATGAGAAGGAAACACTTGAAAGTAAAAAAAAAAAACTGCAAAATTTCAACCAAAGAAGATTCCCCAGGTTTCAACGTGCAAAACACGGCGTCTTTCAGATGGAACTCTCTGAGGAGCTCTTTTTCAGGTATCTCAGCCCGCTCAGCAGTCTGGAAGGGAGTTTATCTTAAAGTTGGTGTCTGGCAGCAAAAAAATGGAGGCCGCTCGGGAAAACGATACTTTTAAGGAGTTCCATATCGTAGAAGGGGTATACGTAAAGTCATTTTGTCTGTTATTCTGTTGGTGTGCGCATAATTCTGTCTGTGTTCTGCAGTGCGTTATGTGCCTCATGTATTCTGACGGAACGTTCCGAAGACCCTTTCCACCTCGCCCGACTTTACCCCACACTCTAAACAAGATGTGGTTCACGGTTCACTCTTGTTACGAGTTGCGAGTAAGCCCCTTGTTGACTGTCAACTATTAATACCCTTAACCAATGATGGATTCCGTAGTTGGAAAAGGACGGTCGGTGTTGTAAGAAATACAGTCGCTCGACAACGGTACAGGTATTTTTCCGGCATTTTCCGGATTTCCAGTGAATCGAATACGGGTTTTTTAATAAAAGTTGTTTAATATACGTCAGCTGTGAGCTCGATCAATGTAAGGGTCGATACTCATCTTTGCACTGCGTGTACTTGGTGCTGTTATTTTGCAGGTATTTTTCTCAGCGGTACGCCCTAAAGCCGCATTACGAAGTGCGTTTAGATGTCAAAAATATATATTTTGCAAAAATAAACTTTTGGCGCCTCATTACGTAGGCAATTTCACACGCAGAATAATGTTTCGCCTGCAAGAACGATTGTCTGCACGGAAGTATGTAGCAAGTGTATCGATTTTTGTTGTGAGCTGTGGTGGGCCGTAGATGTTAGCTGGTATTTATAGCGTCACGTGTATCATATCATATGGAGGCTGCTCTCTTCCAAGGGGGGTGCCAAATGCCGGCCTACCGTGTTTGCCGTAATACTGCATGCCCGTGACGAAACCGCCGCAGCAATCCCAGGAGGAAGGACAGCAGCAGTTAGGGCTGAGTTGTCCCGTCTAGTTATTAATCAACTACCTCGCCGGCCAACTTTCCTTTATTAATTTTTTCATGTTTTATTAAATTTGTATATTGAAGTAATATTATAGTTTAATATACAAACCTAAATAAGTCAACTAAAGTCATGCGAGCGAAGCAAGCCTGAAAAGCCCCTCACCGGCCAAGGGCGGCCCGCTGGGGGCCTCCCCGGAGGAGCTGCCGGAGGCTCCTACGCGGGATCTTGCTGAAGGCGCCGCCGGAGGCCAAGAATACACGTTTTGGCATAATTTTACACTCAAAAACTACGATGAATCGGCCAACGTTTTAGCTCTAGGTTTGATCGCGAGACAGACAGGCACATTTTAAGTTCCGTCTCAGTTCAGAAGACTTTGTACGTGTATAGGGATGCACCAGAGGATGCACCATAAATGTGGGCATGTCGTCCCCATTTGGTGATCTCAGTGGCAATACATCATTGTATCGTAACGGTGGATGCTCGTGTGGCACGCAGTAGTACACCACCAGTACAATGACACAAAAAAATAAAGTAGAAAATGGACTGGGGTCTCTTCTACGACAAGATGATAAGAGGGTAGATTATTTATCGTCGGCGATTCAAGACCAAATGTAGAGTGAAACCCCTCTCGTCTCGTATACCAGGTACAGCAGTAGTGTGCGTCAACCATTTTCGATATACACAGTACCCCAAGAACCCTGATCCTGACCGAATGAAACGCGACCAACCAATGTAGGGTGCAACCCCCTTCGTCTCGAACGCAGTCTGCGGCAACCATTTTCTCGAATATGTGGTAATCCCTACCGGATTCAATAACGTTTCATAGTTAAGCTATCTGGCTGGTGGCATATACAGTAATGCCTTTTCCCCGGGGGTACTGGATGAGTTACCAACTAACACACAAAACTAATCTGTGCTCTCGTACGAGGTTTCATTTTTGAGCCTTCCTTGTGGTCTTCGCTGAATAAACGCGCAGCTCTGGAAGAGAATCGCCCACAAACACACCCTAGCCAAAGGTGCTGATCATCCACTGGACGCTCAACATTCTAACGACAGAGACATACTTGTTCTTAGAACACGTTCGGACAAAGTCCCACCGTCAGGGTTGAACTCATGCGCCATGCGTTGCGGAAAAACTCTATGTGTGCTCCAAAAACTTGTAATACTGCACACTCCTTGAGGAATAATGACTTGGAATTAGCCTGGACTTATTTTTGCAACAGTTGAAGGACTAAGAAGCAATTTTTTAGTAGCGACACGTAACTAAAAAAAAGAAAATAGAAAAAGATTTTAAAGCATTTTCCGGGCGTTTCTGCCCGGGGGCTGCGGGGTTACCCCCAGTATCTAGCCGATGAAACGTGGTGGCGTCCTGGTCTTGGCGGCGCACTGCGGTGCGGGCGCTTTCTGCGGGTGCTACGCAAGTCCAAGCGTCACAGTCCGAGTTGGAGCTGCTTATTGCGCATGTCATACCCTGTCTGGTCTCAGATTACACATGTCCCCGTGCTGCTTTTCATCGCCGCTTCTCTGTGCTCTGTCGTGTGTAACCTCTGCTGTGTGGGCTTTTGGTGGTTTTTGTCAACAAATTTGCCATGACGGCATTATTTTCCCCTTGACGGACGTCCGCGAAGGACCTCTACTTACAAAACTTAGGTTGTCCAAGTATTGGTATACATTGACGGGTCAGCACTTCTTCGGTAGTCCGCCGTCAACAGATATTTGGCGTGTAAAAAAGTGCTACAAATAGGAGTACCAGGTACGGGCATGTATGTCGAGCGCTGCCGCTGCCGCTGCCGCTGTTGCTGCTGCTGCTACTATCACGGGTAAACTACGTACTGCAACTGCTTTGGGATAGCCGACGAGACCGCCACCCTGTCTACTTGTGGTATTCATGCCAAGCTCGCAACAGGGACACGGTGACACCCCGTCTCCCATCTTCTGTGTCCAGCATCAAGAACACTGCTCTAGTGGTCCCTCTATAGTGCTGCTTGAGGAGTGCTGGTTACCCATTTATGGTGCCTGTGAAAACCTTAGCAAAGATGGGAGGATGAAGTATTAGTATTTGGGAATATGCGGAGTAATGCCGGCTGCCGCTATAATACCGTTTTTTCCCGCTTGAACTATGGAAAGCCACGACGATACTTGAATCAATTTGAAAAAAAGCGACACGTACCGACGACAACAGCGACACGAACCGACGAACCTTCGTGCTCCGATGCGAAAAAATTGCCTTTCCCGAGCCGCCGACGCATATTGTGGAATATTTACCCCGTACCAAACATACCTTCCTACAAACGCGGAAACCCAAATGCGAAAAATAGTTGGATAGGTGGCAACGCCGCAACTCACTGTACTACCTAGCCAACTAACAACTAGTTAGCAAGTTTTCGTCAGCGAACTCACAGCCTTAATAGCAGTAGAGTAGCTTTTGCTGTAGGCCTATCAATCGGCAAGGGAAGTGTCGTTCCGCTCGTCGTGTGCTCTGCCGTACTCGCAGGGCTACTATCTATGCACGTGTGACGCCTGGAGTCTCGAGAGTGATGCTCGCTTGCCCTCTTGCATCCGATCCTAAACGCCTACGATTCGTCGACAGGACCCCCCAGTATCGTGTACTCGCATATACGTATTTTAACTCGTCGGTTTTGAACAAAATTGACATCTCAAATAAATTCATTGGTAAATTGCGTCTCGTATGGAGGGAGGCTGCTTTATTCCATGGGGGATGCCAGATGCCGGGATGCCGTATTGGCCGTAATACGGTATTTTTAGTATCGGTTTTCGATACCGTTTAGTTCACATGGTTGATTGCAGGCTTAAGGCCCATTATGGCTACATACGTACAGCAGTATTGATAAGGTTTTGACTCATGAAAACTTAAAACTGGCGACCGGTGTATTACCCAGCTTGCGAAGATGAGTATCGACCTTGAGTTTGTCGAACTTACACGTGACGTCGTCGTTGTTTTTTTTTTTTTTTTTCAACTACCGATACCATTCTTTTTTTTTTATTGGTAATTTTGGTATCTCCATACCGATACCCCGTATTACAGAATCGATCCTAAACGTGCACCCATCGGTAGCACCCCTCACTATCGTAGAGGTACTTCAATTCGTCGTTCGTCGGTTTCGAACAAAACTGACGTTGCGAGGAAATATATTGCATCTCATATTATTATAAAAATACAAATACATTCCAGCTATGAGATCGAATATTTTGTCGAAACTCATCTTTGCAAGCTGTGTGTGATACTCCGATCGCGCGTTACTGGGTGTGTGTCCTCATTAAGTATATAGGTCGGCGACTCCCCTTGGAGCTACAGTGTAGCTTGTACCAGGGTCAACAGGGTGGTGTTAGTCAGTCTGTGCGCGGAAACTATAAAACCCGTTTTTGAGGGGGACAAAATCTGACAGCTGTGGAAGGAAATGCATCCGTTTATCAGGGATGGCAGTTACGGCAGATTGTCCACGTTACGGCCCCGTATTTACCGCAAATCTGTAATTACCGCAAATCAGGTTTTGACGTTACGGCCCCGTAATTACGGCTACCGCTAGGGGACGAAAGTGAACCATCCCCGGGGGTTCCGTGTCTAACTGTGTTACCGCGTCCCTGGGGGTTCCGTGCCTGGCGTTTGTCGATGAAAATACGAAAATGTGGTTGTCGGTTGTCGAAGCGTTGCCCTCTCCACTGCAACTGCATTTGTTGTGTGATGTGATACCCTACAGCCTACAGCCTGGCACACCTGCAGAGGGCGCAGGACCAGAGTTGAGGAAGAAATGATCATACTATCATACTAGCAGTCTCCATTCTCTATTCTCCATATCATTCATTATTTAATATTTCTCTTCGCTAAATGTGCACCGAGCATTCACCAGCAGCAACAGGCAACAGGACGCGAGCCCGCAACTCCTCGAGTCCTGGTTCTGAGACCTGAGTCTTGCAGCACATTTAGCCAGCACCCCACCTGCCCCCTGTGTATCTTGCACCCCCCCCCCCCGCGCCAAAACAAGAGCAGCAGTCTCCACTGCTGCCAGCGCAAAAAGGAAAGCTATATCTCCACCCCAAAGTCCTGCGAATCGGCGCCCTCGAAATTATCGTCGAGCTCATCTCCGCTCTCGATAGCATCCCCGCTCTCGTCCTCGCTGCCGACGGAGTCATCAGACCCGTTTGCATCCCGGTCCCAGGCGATGAACGTCCGCGTCGACGGCAGTCAGGAACCGCTCCTCTCCATCGATTGATTCGATGATGTTGACCAGCGGCACACCCTGTATCAGGTATCAGATAAAAAAAAAGCAGGGAACAACGAAAAGACACAACGAAAAAAAAAATCACTACACTCGCTTGCAAACATTTTGCATTTTGCTGGGTGCCGTGAACCAATTCGCAGCAGGGTTAGTGCGAGCGTCGAACGAACAAAACAAAAGACAAAACAAAGGCACACGCAATGCCAAAAAGCGAAAAATGCAAAAATGCTGCTGTACTGTACCTGGCACAACGTACAACATTACACAAAAGAAACAAAAAAAAAACAGGGAACACCGGCAGCGGCGGCGCGGCGGCGCGTTTTTGATTTTTGAAAAAAAAATTGAAAGCAACACACACCAACACCCACAACTCGCAACTCTGGGATGGAGGGTCCACACAGCACTCCCGACACAACCGTCAACTGACCGATTTGGTTGTCATGCCGCCGGTCTGTAGCGTCCTCCCGCGTTGAAGTCCGTTCTTCTCCAGCCGTGCCTTGCTCTCGACATCGACCTTGCTGTACTCCTCGTCGATGTCGGTTCCGGCAAGAGTACGTCTCTCCCTCGCCGTCCAGCCCGAGACCTTGCTTACCGCGGTTACGAATTCACGAAAGTACGGGCTCTCCCCAACGCTGAAGGACTGGCCTGTGGCGAGCAAAAGTCCCAGAAAGGTCTTGTCGGCAGCCTCCTTCCCCTCGCCGTTGTCCTTGCAGCGGAGAAACGTTTGACGCGACTTGACGATAGAGTGCTCCGCCTTGCGCTTCCTGGTCGCCGCCCGCTTGGCTTCGAACTCTCCGAGAACTTTCTTGCCAAGAGCGGTCGCTTCAGAGGTTGGTTTGATTCACTTGGCGACGCCGAAGTTGGTTCTCTTGGCGAAGTGAGCCGCCATCGGCTCGGTCGTGCCAGCCATCAACTTCTCGCACAGGTTGCACTTGACTTGTACCTTGGACTGGTCAACCGATTGCTTTGTGATTGTAACCAGCTGCAGGAGGGCTGGCCGACTCTGGAGACCATCGGGCTCGCTATGAAGGTTGATGGGGGTCTCCTCGCTCATGATGTGGTCTGCTGTGTGCTGTGTGCTGTGTCTTCTGTGTGCTGCAGGTGTGCTGTGTGCTGTGTGTGCCGTGGAGTTGTGAATTGTGAAGGGGCCTCGCCCTGGTGCTGAGGGGTATCAGGGGGCACCGTGACTAAAAATAACGGGACATTACGGCGGAAAATCCACGTTACGTACGTCCCAACTACGTTTCGCGTAATTACGGGTAAGACGTAACTGCCATCCCTGCAGTTTATCAAGTGTATCCTGTAAGTCGTATAACCGGTGAGGGAGGGCGGAGATCTCATATTATATGGCCGCTTTCTTCCAAGGGGAATGCTTAATGCCGGAATACCGTATTTGCCGTGACACGCTGTCGGTATTTTCAGCATCGTCACCGGTATTCAATATTACCGTATAATACCGATATGATACCGATATGATACCGTTCCGTTTTTTTTTAGTAGTTTTGGTATGCCCATACCGATACCGCCGTGTTACGATATTACCGGTACGGTGTGATCCTGGTATCCTTCAGACTTATATATAAGCTCATTTTGAACCCAGAGACCAGATGCATTTGAGCATACCAGAATAATATGAAACTGCACCCATATTGCCCCCCGAGAAACAGACGTGTGCAAGTACGAGTGATGCAATTGGCGACAGCTGGGAGGAGGGGCGAGGAGCGGTGTCCCCCCCTCCCCTCCCCTCCCCTCCCCTCCCCCCCCCCTCCCCTCCCCCTTGCAAGACACCCCTCCCAAGGATACACATCATTATTGTGTGTGTTTGTTCAACCATTCCACGCCAGTGGCGTCATTAGGGGACAGTCCGACCGGTATATAGTATATTGTATATTTACTATGGGTTAGGGTTAGGATTAGGGTTAGGATTAGGGTTAGGATTTGTTCCATCCATGGTGAGATAACACAGCAACAGCAGTATGTAGGACACCCCCTTCCCCCTGTCTCCGTGTGTTCATCATGTTCATGTCCATCATGTTCATCATGTTCATCATCCACCAAAAGTGAAACTTGAGAGAAAATAAAAAAATAAGACAAACAACAAAGAACTGCGCGGAAAGTCTTGACAGCAGTGGTAATCAGGCAGTAAGTCAAGTGTTTAGTAGCTGCACCGTAGACGAGGACGAGAACGGCCGGCATGGCCATGGACCAACATCACCACTGCTGCTGCCGTCAATCGGCGCATCGCAAAATCAGAACGTCGCTACCAATAGAAATGCGAACATCCGAATTAATATAAATTGGGTTGCACCTGACCTTACTGTACGGAACCGCACTGTAATGGCCCGCACTGCAACTGTGCCAGGTACTACGTACAGCTTGTGCTGGTGCTCTGGGCGGAAATGTGAGAACCGTGTGGGTATGAATATGCATATCAGTAGGTATGCAGCAACGGTTTACATTTCCGTCCATGTAGCAAACTGCACGCATACGGAGTACACAAGGAAAGAGGCCACGGGCACGTCGCGTGCTGCTTGCAGTGCTGCAGCACGTGTTCAGCGTGTACGTACATATACGAGCTGGCGTGATAAATGTTGGATCGTGTCGCAAGTTGCTGAAGTGGACAGTAGTTGCCACGGGGACAAGGAGGCACCCTGTGACGTTTAGTGCAACCCGTTCTGGAGTTCATGTTAACAAATGTGATATGATGCAGAATTAGTAAACTGATGCATTTCCTTCCACAGCTGTCAGATTTTGTCCCCCTCAAAAGCGGGTTTTATAGTTCCCGCGCACAGATTGATTTAACATCATCACCCTGTTGACCCTGGTACAAGCCACACTGCAGTTCCAAGGGGAGTCGCCGACCTATATCCTCAATGAGGACACACATCCAGTAATACGCGCGATCGGAGTATCACACACAGCTTGCGAAGATGAGTTTCGACAAAATCTTCGATCTCACAGCTGGAGTGCATTTTTAGTTTTATAATAATACAGAAGTAGTAGTACTACTGCTGTAGAAGTGTCGATATTAAAAATAATGAAAATAAGACACTTCAGCTGTGAGATCGACCCAGAAGATCTTTGATCAAAACTCAGCTTTGCAAGCTACGTGTGATGCTTCGAGCGCGTGTGTTGCGGGGTGTGTATACCCTCGTGAAAGGATACAGGTCGGTGACTACCCTGCTAATGCCAGGGTCATGAGGACTAAGACGTCCAACCTTGTTCTGCGCACGGAAACTGTATATCCCGCATTGAGGGAGACAAAACCAGACATAGTACGTAGTATTTAACAATTGTACGCATCATTAGTTTTAGCGGTAGTATTATGTGAGTACGCTTTTATACTGGTGTTGTAGTAGTCGCAGTAGTAACACTACGAATACTATTTTTTTTTTTTTTTTTTTAATCCTCCGGCGGATGGGGAAAAATAAAGCTTTAGCTCACCACACTTCCACGTATTTTCATACGCGTCGTGTGTCGATTTAACTCAGTTGCTTTCGCAGCCCAACGCTAGCTGGCGCACCCTTCGGATCCCATTTTAGGTATAGCGTAAGCTGTCCTTATCAGTGGTCTTCGTTACAACCCCGGCAGCGCAAGCTGCCGTTGTATACGGATGCGTGTGTATGTCGACCCGGCCTGTCCCCTGAGGGTCAGTTTGGGTGGAGATAGCCACCCGGATTGTCATCTTTCCGGGTAGTGTGGGACTTGCGCAAGCTCACCCACCAACAAAACCCCTGGCCATGGGAGATGGCCTTCCGCCGGACTTGGTCCAGTTACGGTCCACCCTACCCATTCGGGCGTTGGTCCTCGACGAATACTAATATTAATAGTATTGATATTACAGTAGTATTTGCAAATGGTAGTAATGGTAATAGTATTAGTATTAATAGTATTCCGATAGGTAGGAGTGATGGTGTTGCGCACACGGTTGGCAGCTTCAAGTGTCCACCAGCGCAGGTTTTCTAGCCACTACAGCTATCTATATTTCTATTAATAGCAGTAGTAGCAGTAGTAGTAGTAGTAGTAGTAGTAGTAGTAGTAGGAGCATTCGGCAATTGCCTTCGACGGCAGTGTACCGCGATCGACCTGGAGGCTGGGTTAGGCTCTTGATCCAAGCCGGACGGGCGAAGCGCGATGGCAATCACAGCCGTCGGGACGGACGGTGGATTCTACCCGACCGCGCTCTCCGCTTGCTTGCCACTCGTGCGCATTTGTCGCTCGATTGAGGGAGGGGGGGGGGAGAGGGAAGGAGGGCGGGCGGGGGGAGAGAGAGAAAGGGGGGGGAGGAGGGCGAGGCGGAAGGAGATACGGGGGAGGGAGAGGCTAAAGAAAGGCGGGAGAGAGGGACGGACGGGCGGATGGCATGAGGCAGGGACGGGGGAATGGAGGGAGGGGCGGGGCGGGGGCGAGGGGGCGGAAGGAGGAACACAGGGAGGAGGGGGGGGGGGGTAGGACGGAGGGAGAGATAGACAGCAGAACGGACAAAAACAAGTGTAGGAAGAAGTGGAGTAAGGCGGCTGATAAGCGCCGGCCGCGGGCATATGCGTGCTTACAGTTGCTCAACACCGAGGCGGCGGCGGTCGGGACGAGAAGGCGGGAGCGCACGGGAAGGAGCCAAAGAGAGCCTTAGGAGCCGGGGCGGAAGTCACATAGCGGTGCGGTGCTCGCCATCCAGCCTGTTGGCGCCAGTTAATGCCGGGTCTGGCTGTGCCACGAATGTAGGTGCGGCGGCCATCAATTGGACGGTGATACCAAGGGCGACGCGATGAAGCTCTTGCCTTGGTGTCCTCACTCGATGGCACCGAGAAACAGTCGAGCATTGAAGTCATGCTATGGAAGGGGGCTGTCGTGATATTGTGCTCTCTTTTTTGGCTCGCGCACGCGGAGCCACCGCGACCGACAAGAGCTGGCAGTGCTCGCGTGGAGTGGTGTTCGCACTCGTGGGGGTCGGCCTGGGGCGTGAGATGACGCGATGCGACGAAACATGATGTGTGACGTGGCGCGACATGACCTTATGCAACGGCGGCGGTACGGGCGGGGACGGGGACGGGGCGTGGTTTTGTGTTCGGTGGTGTCGTGGTTGTGTGTAAGCCGGGCCTGCGCCGGCCGCATTCGGAAGACGAGTCAGTCTAGTGTATACCAGTACATAACATGATTATGGTGCGGTTGCGTCGCCGTTAGTGCTGGCGCTGCTTGCTAGTATTTTAGTTCCCTACAAATTTAACAAAAGATAGAAAACAGAAAAAAGTGTTGGATAAATATCTATAAAAAAATACCGAAAAGTTTTGATGTCTCGTCATTGTTGTCGACGGGGTCGTCGCTGCTGCTGCTGCTGCTGCTGCTGCTGTGGCCCCTTCGTTCGGTTTGCACATTGGAATTGCCACCAAACTCGTAACCAGCTAAGCTACTACTGCTGTAGCATGCTGTCATACAGTAGACACTCCACTACAGCAGTATTACGGGGCTCCATAGTGATCAGAACCCGCGATCAACATAAAAACCTAGATATCACCATGGCTACGATCGGGAGTCACTTTTCGGGCCTCTTTTTTTCAGCTGCTCAGAGCCACTTGCTCGACTGGCTGCCCTTTTTGCAGTCTTTGTCGAAGTTTTTGTGTTTTTCGGTTATCGCGAGAAACCAGCATGGGGGTGACTTGTCACGCCGCGCAAACAGAGTATTTCTTTACAAGGCCGTTTTTGAACGAGGACCAGAGCCCCTTGCACGTGTTGCTGGATCTGGGTTGTGACCCCCCCCCCCCCCCCCCCCACATTAGCCGTAGTCATATTCTACCCTATTGTTGCTCGTAGCCATGTTTGGTCGTTGTTGCTGTGTTTCCCCGTAATATGACGCACGTCAGGTATGTATACGATATTTTCGGTCAGCCTTTTTAGAACTGCGTCCCGGTTTTGAGGTATACACTTGTTTGGATGAGATTGGGAACTTTTTTGGGAGTGGTGGAAGGGCTAAGAGGCGGCCGGAATCTTCCCCGCGTAGGTGTACGGCGGGATTTTTTTGCCTAATCCGAGGAGTTGAATGTCTAGCTGTGAATGTCTCGCCATCTCCCGATAGGAAGCATGACTTCGAATGAGACATCCGTTGGCGCAATCCGACCAACGCTTCTGTGATGTAGTTCCAAAACAAAAACACTCGTGAAGGAAAAACAAAAACTCTCGTAATTTAAGGAAAAACAAAAGCACTCGAGCGAATAGTAACAACAAAAGCACTCGTGAAAAGAAAAAGAACAATCGAGTGAAGAGTAAAAAAAAAACGCTCGAGTGAGAAGAAAAAAACGAAGCACTCGAGTGAAAAGCAAAAACAAAAACACTCGAGTGAAAAGTAAAACGAAAACACTCGAGTGAAAAGTAGAACGAAAACACTCGATTGAAAAGCAAAAAGCGAAACACTCGTGAAAATATGACGTTTATTGTTTATCACTCACTCGCTGTGGGAATAACCGGGGGTTCCTCGCTTGCGAAGCTCAACCGGCCAGAAAAAACGATTGTCCCAAAAGAGTGCAACTCCTACCGCACTATAGAGGGACGACTTGACGGCCGACAAAGAGAAACACTGAGACGTCTGGTGCAGTCCTAAATTCTTATGGAGTTGACCAGACATGGTGGTATCCGCGGAAATGTCCTTCAGCGGGTGAGGAGGATGTAGCGGGGGTGTGATGTGTGGCGGGTTTGGTCGAAAATGTTTCTTGTTTTGTCCGGGTGATGTTCGCTGTCTTTTGCCACAGCAGTGAGCGACGATAGAAAAGTTTAACCTTGATGTTTGGTTGTGCAGAGCGACTGGGTTTTGTAGCTTTCGTTATTTTTTTTTTGGTTCCGAGATTTGAGCGATAATAATTATGATACCCCCCCCGCCCCCCCGCCCTTCCGCCATTTCTCCCCCCCCGCCCCCCCCCCCGCCCCCACACACCCCACCTCCCCCCCAACCCATCCCAACCCCACCCCCTCGAACACTCCACCCTCTCTTTACTCACTGATTGTACGACTTACCCCAGGATATACATGATAAACTGATGTATTATTTCCAAAACCGTCTCATTTATCCCCTCAAAATAATGTATAGTTTCCAGGCACATATTGAGCTGCCCCCCCCGCCCCTCCCCCCCCCCCCCCCCCCCGCCCCCAATAATATACTGGTGCCAAAACCGTCAGATTTATCCCCTCGAAAGGGTTTATAGCTTACATGCACAAATTGCCCCCTTCCCCCCCCCCCCCCCCCCCCTCCAAACCCGCTCGCTTTTGATCAAAACCAGGCCCCCACGTCCTTCAAAACTCCGCCCCACCCCCCTCACCGGTTATTCGACTTACAAGATTCACTTGATGAAAGGATACATTTCCCTTCACAGCTGTCAGATTTTGTCCCCCTCAGAAACGGGTTTTATAGTTTCCGCGCACAGACTGACTAAAATCATCCTGTTGACCCTGATAGCTACACTGTAGTTGTAAGGGGAGTCGCCGACCTATATCCTTAATGAGGACGCACAACTCGTAATGCGCGCGATCGGAGTATCACACACAGCTTGCAAAGATGAGTTTCGACGAAATCTTCGATCTCACAGCTGGAGTGTATTTTCATTTTTTATAATTTATGCGTAATCTTGCACGCTTGCGTTTTGGTCATGGCTGCTACTACCGATGTTGTTGTTGTTGTCGGTGGTGTTGGTGTTGGTGTTGATTATGGTCTTGGTCTTCTTGTTTTTGTCCTTGTGATTGTACTTGTTCTCATTTGTTTTTGGTCCGGTTTGTTCTCGTTTTTATTCGTGTTCCTTGTTCTTTTTCTTGTTCTTGTTCTTGTTTTTGTTCCTGTTCCTGTTCCTGTTTTTGTTTCTGCTCTTTTTCCTGCTCTCGGTTATTTCTGAAATTGTCGCTATTGTCGCCACCGCCGCGACGACCTTTGCAGATGCTGAACGCGTTTTTGGAGGAGCACGCGAACGACATCATCTCTGCGTCTAGCCTCAATCTCAAGGACTTCCGAGCGTTCAAGTACCGCATTCCGGGAATCGTTCGAAAGTCGGTACAGCCGGTTTTGGGGAAATGTGAGTCAGGGAGGCCGCCGCCGCTGCCGCTACCATTGCCACTGCTGTCCGTTAGGCGATCTATTGCCGAAGGGTCTTCCCCCCCCTACGTACGTGTTTTTTTTTGTCATTCGAAGTTTTTTTGTTTTTTTTTAGTACTTGTGAGTTTTACTTGTTTTTTGCTTCTTCTCGGAGCGTTGGACATGACGTTATTTTTTTTTCTCGGTCTGTTCCATACTCTGAAAAATTGAGAAAGTATGTGTTTTTGAAGTATTGATTTGAGAGCTCAGAAGAGGCCATAGTTACCGCTCGTACATCTGTTCCGCTCTTGCATCCGATTGGGCATCATGTAGGTGTTTAGTATAGGGATCACATGGCCTGACGAGCCGATTTGCCCGCTCTTAACTGCGTTTTATGAACCCCTTTTCCACCGCACGCCCGATGTGGGGACAATAAACTTGGAATGAGACTAGGAATTTTTTAGGAGTTGGAAATGGGCTACGGTACCCCGCTGTACTTGGAAGTGCGTATTATTGGTCAAATGCTTGTCGATTTGCATCGACATTCATCGATACATGTGCATCGGTCGATGTGTTTCGAAAGTTATCGATATTTATCGGTGTATATCGCGACGCATCGGTGCGCTTCGATGTCCAATGCACCTTGCTATATTTGACCGAAAGATGCTATTAACGATATAATCATTCCGAGGATATTCCGATCACATCGGCATATTCGGTACAAAGAGAAATCGATTATGTCGATATTTGAGTTCGCCTTGTTTCGATATATATGCATCAAATCGATTCTGATATTTTCTGTTCTTGCTTCCGTTGACGTCCGTGCGTCTGCATGTGTCAGTGGTAAATGTGAAGGGCATTTTGAGATGTGCGGTAGTCACGGAGACGTCGGAAACCTTTCAGACTGCGGAGATCGACGAGTTGGGGCTGCTGGCCAACCTGCAGGCGCTGATTGGCCTGTCCACGGATATAAGTGAGCTCTTGATTTTGTCCTGAAAGCTGTACGTCTGAGTTTTTTTTGGTAGTTTTAGTTTGATATTTTTTTTGGATTTAGAGCTTTCGTTTCGTTTCGTTTCGTATGTCAGACGTCGTAACCTCTGTCCTTACTCGCATGAAACACAAGTTTCTTTGATTTTTGTTTCTTTCCATTTGCCAACTTCGTTTTAGTATTGATTTCATATAGTATAATAGGGGATTCACTACTTGAAAAGAAAAAAAAGTAGCTTCATTAATACATCCATGATTCATTTTGTCGTTTGTTTTCAATTTTTCCCTCCCCTCCTCGCCTTGGCCCTTTTTGTGACCGTGAAAACCTTGCAGTGGCGCAAGCGGGGAACGGGTGCATCTCGATGTCGCTCGAGAGCAGCAGCAACTCCAGAATCCTGATCTGGAGGATAGACATGTGGACGCTCGTCATCGCCGTACACAAGTGAGGGCGGAGAGGAGAGGATGGCGTCGCTATCTTTTGCCATCGCTGCCGCCGCCGCTGTCGCTGTCGCGATGTCAGTTGTTTTGGCGAGGATGCTGCAATAACTTTGAAGGGGAACAGGGGGTGGGGGGGTGGGGTTGGTTCTAATTGTAGGTCTCGCGGTTGCTGCAATAGCTTGAAAGAGGGGGTGGGTGCTGAAGGGGTTGGTGTTTGGGTGGGGGGTTCGGGTTTTTACGGTGTGTGGCAGCGTTACGCTCCAAGTC
Organism: Undaria pinnatifida; assembly: GCA_012845835.1. Classification (NCBI taxonomy): domain Eukaryota; class Phaeophyceae; order Laminariales; family Alariaceae; genus Undaria; species Undaria pinnatifida. The sequence continues at coordinate 7,186,721 of JABAKD010000030.1, forward strand.
ATCTGATGGCGGTAGCATCAACGTCGTTGTCACCGTATCGTGTACCAGGCACTACTAGGTATATGCACCGAACAATGCCGTTTGCGCTCTCTCAATTATTTACTTGTGTTAGCATGCTAAGTCGACCTCGCCCCCCTTCCCGCCCCCCCCCCCCCCTCTGCCACTCTTGTCGCTTTCCGCTGTATGTGGAATCGATCATCAAGGTCGGCAAATCGCAACAGATATCAAAAGCATATAGATGAGGCGTTGGGAGTCCTACACAAAGGTACGATACAAAAAAAAGCGAAGCAGCACTGCCGTGTGTATACGAAGCATAACTCTTGACTCGCTGATTCGACCGTGTTTGCGATGATGGTCGAGGAGGGACGGGTTTCAGAAGGCAGGGGGGCTTGCCGGGAGAGGGGAGCGGGGGGGGGAGGGGGGGGGGGCGGTGCGGGACCCATAGCGTTTTTTGTTGTTGATTGTGTGCTACCAGAGGTCAGTCTTTTTTTCGGGCGAAATGTCGTTATGTTTGCTGCCTGCTTGTGAAGGAGCCCGAGAGGCGCCCCTTTCGCTCGTTGTTGGTGTCTCCGTCTAGCACGAGTGAAGCGAGTTTTTTCGTACACGACGACACCAAAATTATCTGGAACAGGGGCTCCTTGCCAAGCCTAGCGTGTGCCCTGAATGTCCCATGTCCCGTATGTCACCCGACGACCGAAATGTCCTAAGAAAAGCGGCACCAGGTACCAGGTTATCGTTGAAAACCATAGTCATACCACATACAGTATATTTATACCTGGTACCAGGTACGTAGTTTTGAAAACCAATCCTTTCACTTGTAGGGCGCACACACGCCAGCGCCCAATGACAGCAAAGCGATTTAACTGGGTTGTAGGTGGGATTGCGTTGGGGTTGGGTTGGGTTGGGTTGGGTTAGGTTGGGTTGGGTTGGGTTGGGATGGGTTGGGTTGGCTTGAGTTGAGTTGGATTGGATTGGATTGGACTATATCAGGGTATATTAGATTAGATTAGATTAGATTGGGTTGGGTTGGATTGACGACAGCTACGAAATATCCACCAGCGCGAATTGCTAGCAAAAGCTACAACCCCCCCCCCCCCCCCCTCCCCCATACTCACCTCTCGCCTTCCGCCTATTCCACCTACTTACCGACCCACCAACCCACCCACTTGCCGCCCCCACGTTCCGCTGCCGCCGTACATTTGTCAGTATGCGAGTTGACTGCGAGCCTGAGCATGTCTTCGCGATGACAAACGCCCGCCGGCGTGGGTGGGTACTTGTTGGCGACCAGCACGAGTCAGTCAGCCAGCCAGCCGGCAAGGTGGCGCGAGACCCGCATGGAGAAAAAAAAAAACGATCGGAGGCACCGGCCTCGACCTCGTCCTAAGCCCGACCTAGGCCTGGCCTAAGCCAGAACTTAGCCCGACCTAAGCCCGACTCGGCCGGCTTAGGCCCAACCTAAGCCCGAACTGAGTCCAACCTAAGCCCAAACTTAGCCCGACCTTATCGTTGGCTTCGGTGTGACCACAGTCTTGACTTCAGCGCGACGTCTGGGCTTGACACTTGTTAGCCCTAGTGCTAAAAATACCAGGTAGTATTCTAGTCTACTTTGGAGCACTGTGTCCCTAAAGACGTGAACACGGTTAGTGTCAAAGGCGATTAGGGCCTCAAGCATCAGCTCCGGCCCACAAACGAACGCGTGCTTACTCGCGTGCTCGCTCTTGAATAGATGGAGTCGTCGCGAGCGTCTCGTTGCATGCCTGCGTGTCTGCCCGTTGATGCCGCTACGCTGCTGCTGCTGCTGCTGCTGCCGGTGCTGCTGTCGGTGCTGCTGCTGTTCGTGGAGGTTGGGGCGAAGACAGTGCTGCTGCTGCTGCTGGTCGTGGTGTTGATGTTTGTGCTGCTCGTAAAGGTGGTCGTGGTAGTGATGGCGGTGCTGCTGCTGCTCGTGTAGGAGATAGTAGTAGTGTTAGTGGTGCCGCTGCTGCTGGTAGGGGAAATGGTGGTGGTGGTAATAGTGGCACTGCTGCTTTTGCTTGTGAGGAAGGTGGTGGTTGTGGTGTTAGTGGTGCTGCTACTGCTCGTAGGGGAGGTGGTGGTGGTAGTGTTAGTCGTGCTGCTGCTGCTGCCGCTTGTGTAGGAGGTACTGGTGGTGGTGTAGTGATGACTGGCTGCCTGTGGCTGGTGAGGCTTTTTCGACTGTGATTTTTACGGCCCCGTGTGCTGAATATAAAACCATCAGCAAGCGTCGATTGTAGAGGGCCCACGGAAGGAACAGACGCGGGTCAGTTAGAAGAGAAGGACAAGGGTGCAAGCACTAGCAGCTCAGGGCTAAATGCCAAGTTAGAGTAGGGTGAGGGGGAGGGAAGGGGGGATGTGGGGGGTTGGCGGTGGGCGGTGATGAACATGCCGGTAGCGTCACAATATGTACCCGCCGGCCACGAAACTCATGTTTTTTTTTTTCAGTGTATCGTTTGGCGCTGCTTCAAGAGTAACGGCAAAAAAGGGGATATAGTTCAAGTCAAGCCGCGTTTTTGATGAGGCTCGTCACTCTATGCACCCCGCCTCCCCCCCCTTTTTTTTCCGGTGGCTGTTGCTGTTACTGTTGTTATTACTGTCGCTGCAAGTGATGTTGCTGCTGCTAGTGCTGCTGCCGGCGCCACCCCTGTTGTAGTTGTTGATGCTGTTGTTGTTGCCTATGGCGTTGGCTTTGCCTGTTAGGATCACAGTTGATGTGTGCAGTCTCTCGTTGTGAGGAAAAAAAACGTACCGAGGAAAAAGGAGATTATTACGTGTCTCCCCTCCATCTCTCCTTCCCTCGCTGCCCCCCTTCCCTGCCCTCCTTCCATATCTCTCTCTCCCTTCCATCGAACCTGTTGCAAACGGGGAAGAGACGTGGTGAAAACGGGAGGCATGGATGGGCGTGTGTATTTTTTTGTTTGGTTGCCGGGTTTCTTTGGTTTCTTCTTCTGGTTGGTCGGGTAGCCGCCTTTTTGCCAGTCGAGGAGCCGCGCCGGCTTAAGGTTGCACCCCGCGCGTCCCTTTTTTTCGCCGGCAGAAGCTGCTCCATAGATGCAGTTCGCTTGTCCTTTTTTTGTTTTTCCGCTAGGACTTGTCCTAGTTTCCGCGGTCCTGCGTCCTACCCCCTATCCCCCCCCCCGACGAGCATCTAGTTGCTCAGCGCCCTTGGCCTTCGCTTACTGTGGCCGTACTGTACCGAATTAGGTAGGGGCGGAGACGCATGTGGTGTTGTTGTGACGAGCGAGCCGCCGCGCCAGCTATTCCCCCCCCCCCGCTCACCCCCTCTTATCGTATCCCCCCCCCCCCGCACCTTACTCCCCTTCCTCGTCCCTTTTTCCGTGTGGTTTAGCAATTTTTCGGTGGGTGCATCGGTCGTCCCATTTTTTTCGTCTTATTGGCTCGCGGGCTCTCATGTACGTATGCATGTATGTGCACACGTGACATTTCGTGTCCACGTATAATGCGTACGTAAGTTTTTATTTTATTTTTTTTATTGGTTTGCCCTGCGAAACGCTGCTTGACCTGGTGGCTACTGGCTACTGATTGTGTATATGCCTACTTGTATTACCCCAGCCACGGGTTTGTGGCGACCGGCGATGTGTGTTGACACGCCTCGCAGTTATAGCTCTTACTGGTGTCCCTTTTTTTTTTTTTTTTCCTGCCTTTTATTTCCCTTTTTTGTTTTCGTTGTGGTCTTTTTGCTGTGATTGCTGCTGCTGCTGACTGGCGCAGCGAGATACATATGGAGGGGAGGATTGGAGGGAGGGCGATGATGTGTACAATCCCGCTGGTGTATACGTTGCTTCGGCTTATTTTAGTCCAGGTACACACACAAGAGGATATTTTGTTTTATTTGGCGCATTTTGGCGGGCGGGCAACCACGGCGACGGCGACGACGAGGGTGATGCCCCCCTACTCCCCGGGTTTCATCGTCTCTCCTCACTCCCCCCCCCCCCCCACACACACCGATTCCAATTTGGTGATGACGCCACTTCTACGATTATTAAAGATGGGAGTTCGGTTTTTGGCCTGAGTATCGTATGTACAACGGTAGTAAGGTTTCCGTGCTCTATTAATAGTGGGGTGATGGTGTGCGTCTGTTTTACCCTCCTCTCTTATTCTCCGGGAGTGGCTCGGCGGGCGTGTGTGTTAGTCGCTCACGTTTCAGCTCGGGGCGGTTAAGTGGTGGGGACGGCTGGTAGTTGTAGCGGGTGGTGGCTGGGGGAGGTAGGGATCAGGGGATGTCAAACCCCGTTAGGACTGCCCTCGCGTTTTTTGGGGATACGCTACTTGGAATTACCGTAGTGTGTGGAATCACTTTTGCAGTTCTAACCGGTTGACCAAACAGGGAGAAAGAAGACTATTATGCGTTCGGGTGCTACGTGGTCCGGGTGGCGTTTTTGGGCGTGGGCGGTGGGGGGTGATGGGGTGAGCGGGAGGGGAAAGGGGGGAGTGGGGCGACGCTACGTACTCTCTGCCCCTCCCTCCCTATGGCGCGGTAGCGGCAACAGAAGACGGGGTGAAAAATGCGTGCGGCCTCTCACAGGACGACCGAAGACAGTCGAGGAACTGGTCGTGTTTTGTGTTTCTGGTTTCGGCGCGGCGGCGGCGGGGGGGGGGTGGGGGGCTGTTACGATAGTGTGGGAATTTCGCGCGCAGTAGTTCAAAATCACGGCAAGATGTGCCTTTTGCAACTGCGCGTCGTGCTCGCACCAGCGTACTGCAGCTGTTTAGCGAGAAAAGACAACAAGAGCAAAAAATGAGCCAGAGCGCGAGTTGCGCGCGAGCATACATACGCACAAGTAGACGCACATGCGGCCATCCAGACGGCGAACATTCTGTGTTGTGGCGGTTGGTTTTGCCCCGGAAACACGGGCCAACCCCGAGATACGGGTGTAGCCGTGGTGTGGTGGTGATGGCTATGATGTACTGCTGCTATCTCGAGGAGAAAAGTTAAATGCGTTAGGATACGTTAGGATACTATCCCGTCGTGAGTGTAGGTATTACTTTTGAATAGTGGGGTTGGCGTTGGCGTTGCGGTTGGGGTTAGGGTTGAATGTGTTGGGTGAGATGGGGGTTTGATGGTTATATGGCGTGTGCGGGGGGGAGGGGATAGGGGTTGGTTGTTGTTTTCTGTTTTGTGTGGTGTCGGTTGATGGTTTCACCTTGAAACGCCGTCTCACCCTGTGACGAAAATGAAAGATTTTTTCAAAAGATGGAATGTAGTGCGTACTCGACATGCATTTTTTGTTTGCCTACTAGAAAATATGAGGCGCACGGTTGCCTATAATGTTGTGAACTTTTTTTTTTCTTTCTTTTTTTTCTGCTCCGGTTCCCTCTTGCTGAAACGCCCCACCTAACATCGAAATCTGCCAGGGTAATAAACACTTCCAAGCACTTGATATCACCTCATTATCTTCCTAGAGCCATCCATGCCGCTGCTGCAATTAACCCCCCCCCCCCCCCCCCCCCCCTAAACGCCCCCTCCTTCCCCACCACCCGCACCATCGCCTGCTAGTACCACGCGTTTAGCAAACCCCTGTACATCTATGCGACCTAAAATATGTCATGTAAAAACCCTTTTGCCCCCCCCCCCCCCGCCCCCTCCCCCTCCCCCCCCCCCACCCACACTCCCTCGAACGCTCCGCCCTCTCCTTACTGGTTGTACGACATACAGGATATACATGATAAACTGGTGCATTTTTTCCACAACCGTCAGATTTATCGCCTTACAGGATTTATAGTTTCCACGCACAGATTGAGCTGCCCCGCCCGCCCCCCCTCCCCCCGCTCCCTCTTGATCAAATCCAGGCCCCCACGTCCTTAAAAACTCCGCCCTCCCCTCAACGGTTATTGGACTTACAGGATTAACTTGATAAAGTGATGCATTTCCTTCCACAGCTGTCAGATTTTGTCCCCCTCAAAAACGGGTTTTATAGTTTCCGTGCACAGACTGACTAACATCACCTTTTTGATCCTGATAGCTACACTGTAGTTGCAAGGGGAGTCGCCGACCTATATCCTTCATGAGGACACACAACCCGTAATACGCGCGATCGGAGTATCACACACAGCTTGCAAAGGTGAGTTTCGACAAAATCTTCGATCTCACAGCTGGAGTGTATTTTTATTTTTATAATATTGTGAACCGTGTCTGTAGTTTGGCATGATGCGGCTACGCGAATTATCTCGGTTGCATACCTGTCAATTACATCTCCGCGGGCTATCAGCACACCAGGAGTATTTCTTGAATAGGTACAACACCAAAAGTTCGAGTCGGGACAATTTTGAAATACGGAAATCAAGTAACTTCGAGAACGCTGGAGTAACGAGAACGCTTATTCACTGGAGCATCGAGAACGCTTAGTCACTTAAGTAACGCGAGCGCTTTATGGCTTTTTGGCAGGAGAAACCTTGATTATTAGGACGCAAATACAGGAATGCAAAAAAACAAATACGTATCATGTAACGGCAATCAATCAATCAACCGACCAATAATTCAATCACGACGGAGTAGTACTGGTACACAGGACACGAAGAACGTCTCCTGGCTGACATCAAGCACAACACCAGTACGCCGTCGCCAATGGGTGTACAATCTCTCTGCGGTCGTCTGATGATCCACAAGAAGTAGCACACCGACGGGAGACCCTTCGCCACAGCACCAACGTCCCTCAAGACACCTCAAAAACATTACCGCGCCGTAAAACTACTAACACTGCTGGGGGTGCTGGGGCGTCACATGAGCTCGCGCTGTAATTCCGCAGCGCGCGGCCGCTTCCTCCCTATCCACAGAGAACCCAGCACGCAACCGGCCGACGGGAGGCCAGGGGAAAAGGAACACGGTTAGAAAAAATGTTACTTTACGAAATATTTTGTGTCGTTTCTCCCCCCCCCCCCAACCAGCTATGGTCAGACGAGCACTCCGGCTAACACTGGCTATCTATATTATCTCACGAAAAAAAAAACACCTTGCTAATAAAAGAAACAATACAACAACACCACGAGACAACGCCCGCCCCCGGCCGCCATACCGTCGCTCGTGCAACCGATCGGCCGGACGACTAAACGACCTGCTCTCCACGACACCCGCTGCCGCCTCACCCCGCCTACACCGCTTACACCCCATGTAACCATTAATGATAATAGTTCTTAAGAGAGCACCTCCGTGCCTTACGAACACAAAATCGTCGTCGACACCGCCCCGTAACCGGGCAGAGGAGCAACACCAACGAATACCCCCCCTGCCCCCACCGCCCCCTCCCCCCCCAATCTCCCCACCTCCCTGCGTGCACCACGCCTCCTCCCCCGCCCCTCCCAACGGCCACAGCGGAAACATATCAATCCCGCCTCCTCCCACCCGGCGATGCTACCGCCCGCCTGTGCTATCTACACCCAGTTTCCTTGCCCATTTCCAGCTTGCCCTGTTGTCTAAACCTGTTCCTTGCCCATCCCCCACTTGAGATTCCCCTCGGGTTCTATACAGCTACGGCGTTGATGGAGTTGATGGCGGTGATGGGAGTTCGGTTTGGCGGCGGAATACGTTGAGCCGGCCTTCCAACTGCGACCCCCGCATCCTGACGAGGCGCGCGCTCCCGTCCATGAACTTTTTATTGCGTTCCATGTTTGGTCCATATGGATGGGTGGATTCCCGCCGGGACCGCGTCGCCGTAGAGAGTTTGGTCGCGCCGAGGGGGAATGAGGTGTGTTGGGATAGGTCGAGTTGGGTTAGGGTTGGCTTAGGGTTGGGTTAGGTTGGTTTAGGTGGGACCGATGAAAACGGACCGTGGGCGTTCTCTTGTGCGTGCGAGCTCTTGCAAAACTAGCGGTCGCAAAACTAGCGGTGCACGGCATGTGCCAGCAAGACCCCTTCCGCCCCCCCCCCCCGCCCCCCTCCCCCTCCCTCCCCGTCCCTGGACATGTAGATCTCGCTCACCGTGATATCGAGGGCGTGCTTGTCGGGGTTGAACATCTCGCGCGGCATCGCCCTCTGCACCAGATGCACCAGCGCCTGTGGGTCCTGCGGCATCTTGTCCGGCAAAAGCCGGTGATCGCGTACGGAAACGTTCATTCGCCCCTTCGGGTCCAACCGGTACCCACAGTCCACCTCGAACCGACCGCTCAAGTCCTCGTCCAATAGCCTCCACACCATAACGTTTGTGAGGTTTCCCTGCGGAAGGGGAGCAGTCGCGGGGGAGGGGGGAAGGGGGGGGGTTGGGCGGTGAAGGTGGCGGGGGCAAGGGAATAGTGGAACTCCGTGAAGACCACAAATCGTGCATGATGAAACGGGAAGAGCTACATACACCACAGCAACGCTACTACCATAACTCCTATTGCTATGAATACCCCTACTGCCACTACACTACTTGTCAACACTACTAAAATAAATACTACTTCTCCAAAAACTACTCTAAACTACTTTTTTTTTTTTTTTTTTTTCATCCTCCGGCGGATGGGGAAAAATAAAGCTTTAGCTCACCACACTTCCACGTATCTTCATACGCGTCGTGTGTCGATTTAACTCAGTTGCTTTCGCAGCCCAACGCTAGCTGGCGCATCCTTCGGGTCCCATTGTAGGTATAGCGTGAGCTGTCCCTATCAGTGGTCTTCTAAACTACCACTATTACATTTCCACCACCACCACCACCACCGTCACCATCACAAACCCCCCACTGCTACTGCCACCACCACCACCATCACCACCACCATCACCACCACCACCAGCAGCAGCAACACCACCATCACCACCACCATCACCACCACCACCACCACCATCACCACCACCACCAACTACTACCACCCCCAAAAACACCGCCACCACTGCCGCCGCCGCCTCCACCAACACCAACAAAACAATCGCTATCACTACCATCGCCACCGCTACTACCACCTCCACTACGCTCACACCACCACCACCACCACCGCCACCATCATCATCACCGCAACCACTTGTTAACCATGTACGTTATTCTGCAGCAAAGGTTCCTTAAAAATACTGCACAGCTCACCTCCGCTCCTTCACCAGCCTCGATTCTTTGGTACAGTTCCGAAACCTCGAAGCGCGGTCCGACGGGCTTCATTGGAGAGTTTGTGTAGGCCAAGTGCCAGTCGCCCTGACGATAACAGCATCGCATAGCAATGCATCAGAGTACGGAAGCACTTAGCGGCGGGTTTATGGCTAAATTCTAAAAACATTGCAGCAAAATACCAGGAACAGCGTTTTTCTTGTTGTATTTATTAGCACTACAAGGGCTATGCTCCGCGGGCGGCTGACGCCGCCCGCTACGCTTGCGCAAGGAAGAAAACAAGTAAAGGTGGAGGGGACAGACAGAAGAGGCCCATGATTTGGTGCAACTAGAGATGTGATCATGCCAAGAGCTACTTGTGCAGAGCTGATTGCCCTGTGCTGTGCTGTGTGCTTGCTGGCGATCTCACGTTCTGATCGGCAGTACGGGTGTGCTTTGCGAAAAAAAACATGAAGAAAACCGAGAGCGGACAATCAACGAAGAAGGCAAAAAGGCGAGTACACACGTACGTACTGGTAGCTGGTACCATGTACCTGGTATATCGCATGATACCTGGTACTGCTAATGCACAAAAGAAATCACAGCACAAGGCAGCAAGGAACAGCACAGCACCGCACCGCACCGCAGGACACGGCACCGTACGGCACCGCACTGCGCTGCACTGCGCTGCGCTGCTGAGAAATAGCTGAGCTGAGGTGAGATGATAATGTATTTTCTGTGATTCAATAACATAGTACGTACAAACCTGGTGTACCGGTACCTGTCACAGCAGTATGACACATCGAGTGATACCTGGCATGTACGAAAGAGTAAGTACAGCAGAGCACGCTGCACGGCACAGCACGGCACAGCACCGCACGGCACGGCGCTGCGCTGCTGAGCTGACCTAATGAGTCAAGTTGAGCTGAGCTGGGGCCTGATATGATACTTCCTACCTGGTATTCAACTTCCACAAACAAAAAAATCGAAAACATCAATAGTAAAGCAAAAACGAAAAAAAAAATCTCAAAATCGAGTTGGCAGAAACCAATTTTGAAGGAAACAGTTGAAAAATCATCAAACTTAGCAAACAAAAAAGTTAAAAAAAAAAAGCAAAGGAAAAAATCAAAGAGAAGCTGGACCGTTCCACAATTAATGGAAGGAGGCGGTGCTCAAGTGGGAGATCTGAGGGTGAGTCTTAACTCCGGGAAAGGCGATTCCATTTTTTAATATTGGCGCACGCGGAACTTCGTCTGTTCGTGTCGCTGTTTTCTTCGGTACGCTTCGCTTTTTTAACTTGATGCATAAGTATGGTAATGGCCTCCTATGGTGCCGGGATGTGCACAATAGTGGGAAATACCGGCACTATCGCGGCAATCGGCACTACTCGGCATGCTGCCACTAGTTGATGTTCCCATGTCTGCTAAGCATTTTCACAGGCACTATACTGGGCGACCGGCACTACTCAACTGACACTATAGAGGAACCACTACAACAGTGTTCTTGATGGCTCACACATGGGAGAAGGAGCAGGGGTATCATCGTGTCGCTGCTGCAAGCTTGGCATCAACACCAGAAGTAGACATGGTGGCGGCCGCGTCAGCTATGACATAGCAGTGGCAGTGGGTAATTAACTATGGGTAGCAGCAGCAGCAGCCGCCGCTGCGCCCAACATACTCGTGCCTGTTACTCTTAGCATTTTTTCACACACCAGTGGTATCGGTTAACGGACGACTGAAACAGTGTTGACCCATCGACGCTTACGTAGAGTTGGACATGCTAAGTTTTGTGCGGAGAGTCCCCTGACAGACGACTTGGAGATGAAAAGCGACACGGGGACATGTACAGTCTGAGACTAGACATGACATGGCATGCACAATAAGCACCCCCAACTCAGGCTGCGACGCTTCGGTTTTTGTACAACAAACACAAAGCGCACGCACTGCAGTGCGCCGCCGAGTTAAGGGGGCCGTTTCATGGGCATAGGACAGGGGGGAGGGCACCCGGGGCAGGAACGCCTCGAAAACAATTTGAAACTTTTCCTTTTTTTATTGCAAATTTTTACGTGCGCCGCTACTAAGCAATCGCCTAAACTCCCAAAAGGCAAACACTTTGAATTGTTTCCTTTTTTTATTGCAAATTTTTACGTGCGTCGCTACTAAGCAATCGCCTAAACTCCCAAAAGGCGTCGGAAAGCTTGGCACCTGGAACGGAACGATATTGTGCTTGCTGCTGATTGGTTATCAAATCGAATAGTTCCCTATTAATAGCGTTCCCACCTAGACCGTGAATTTTGGAAGAACATGTCCCACAGTAGTTAGTCTTTGTGCAGCAAAACCGAACGGCCCACTTGGAACGATATTTACGGCAACTGATTTGTGCTGGGAGAGTCGCTTCATACTCTAGAGGCCCACGAGGGTATGGGTGCACATGGGATGACATAGGACTCACGGGGCAGAGCATATGTGGACGCCGCAGGGCTCGCCCACGGCAGGAGCCACGCGATACCGCCATGGCCTGACCAGGATGCTGACGAGGCAAAAGACCGGGTTGCGAACGAGGCTCTGGAGATATCGTATATTCCGGAAAAAGTGTGGCAACGACGTTCGTAACAGTTTCAGCAGCCCTCGTCCAGCCACAACGGCAACATCACAGCCTCTAGATGTATCCCGAGGGTACCGCTCAGATGGCTAGCACCGTCTTCTGCGAGGCTTATCTTGTGGTATAATTGCGTGTAGAGCTGTTCTCTGCGTCAGGAGCACTCGCTGCCCACGTGACGGTACTCCTTGCCCCCGGGTCGAGCTGCACGGTCCTGTCGCAAAAATCAGTTGAGCTATAATCTGTTCGCGTCGGTTGCCCAGAATTCACGAGTTCACATCGGATACAAACAATTTCGTTGCATTCTAACCGTTCCAACGAGGTCGATTTCAGCTAAGACACGCCCTGAGACGCCAGGGATGTTCCAACCTAGCCCGCTCAGGAAAAATACAAAGACAAGTGTGTTTATGGAAGCATATACTACGGCGGGGTTTAGGTTATACTTTGAAGTATTATGGCATTGTCATACATTTAACGTACGTAGCGTGATCGACGGGAATATGTTAATAGTTCGTTGAACGTAAAGAACAAAGTCGCAAGGACATCATCGCGGATAGAGAACAGCGTAGAGCTTAGACTACAAAACGAAATGTATTCGCCCTTGCAGCCATTGCAATGAGGAATGCATACAACAGCGTAGCAGCAGGCTTATACTTGCGGCGTGCGGCGGTGTGCTGGCGCACCTTTCTTGCGAGAATTTCGCTTAGCGTACCATGTGCCGGAGTCAATGTGCGGCTTGCCGCACCCCCGGTTTTTTGTGCCGCACGAAACTAGGCCACCCGTTCGCCGCGAGAATTTTTTTTGGGGTCCGTTTTCGCTGTAGACGTTTTGCCCCCCCGGTCATCTCGCCATAGGGACAATGTTTTTTGGTCCGTTTCGCCGTAGTCGAATTCCTTTTTGGGTCCGTTTCGCCATCGGGTAAATTTTGTTTAGGTTGTTCTCCGAAGCAGGCTCTTTTTAATTTTTTGAATTGCATCATGTAACGTCCTTTTCGCTGGAGGTGTAATTTGTGCGACCACTTTTTTCCCATATATACGCTTTACACTCGACACGCCGACTCGAGATTCAAAACGATCATTCATTCAGGTACAGCACAGGCTCACACTTAGGGTATATTAAATGCTTTGGAGGTATAACGTATTGCTGGTGCTGCTGCTGTGGAACGTCGCACACAGCCTGTCAGTCTTGCTTGTGGGCTGACTCTGACGGCGGGACTCTGCCCAAACGTGCTCTAGTACAACCGTGTTTCTCATGAGTGTCAAAGTGGATGAGAAAGCGGGGTTGTTTGAGCGGTGCTCGCGCGAAGCTAACTGTTCGTCCGCGACCATTTGATCATAGGTGTTGTGTCAGTCTCGTTGCCGTTTCCTTCTCCTGTGTTTCCCTTGATACTTATTATGTTATAGTGTTACACATTTTACTTAGTACCAGTATGTTGTAGTGTTTCTATCCGCTAAAAGGAACCCTGATGCCCGCCTACTATTAGAGGATAAGGAGAGCGTGTAAGACGCACGTTTTGAGTACATTTTACGCACTACCTACGCATACGAATAACGTCCAAAATTGGCCTCCGGCGGCCCTCCGGGGTCCCCTGCCGGGGGTACGCACCGAGCCTTCGGCTCGTGGTGCGGGGCTGCGCCACGGCGTCCGACCCGTGGTGCACGAAGCCACGAGCGAGAAGCCAACGTATAACCCTGAGCAGCAGTATATAGCATTGAGAGATCATATCACAAAAGAGTGCACAAGATAGTATGGGGTTTGTTGCAGGGAGAGAATGACATGTATGCGGGTCTTGAAAGCGTGATCTAGCCACTGGTAGGCAGCGCCCAGAGCAAGCATTGCCTCTTTTTGTCGTTTTTTTAAATGTCACTTTTACTTTCCAGCTTCTAGACAAGCCGTGGTCACACGTGTCGTGCTTTGTCCCCCTCGTGACGTGCCTTCATGTTATCCACCTCATGTTATCGCGCAGAGTTCGGCATTCCCAACGCTCGTCGAATTCTTGCTAACCCACGCTCTCGCGCTTTACGCGGTGTCAACTTTTGCGCAAGAAAAAGCCCCTACCTTTACGATACGAGTGTGTACTCGGGGGGGGCACGAACCCGCGAAAACGACCTCTCAGCAGTTAAGACGTTAACCCACTATTAATAGACCATCGGGTGAAGGAGGGCGAGTGCACACTGCTGTAGCAAAGAGCTGACGAGCATACTAAGGCACTTTTTCAGGCTACAGCAGTAGAGCAGCTACGTACTTGTAACACATAAGAAAAAAACATATCAGGTACAGAGGCAGCCCGACAGGCCGAGGGTGCGGCACGTACATACATAGCCAGTACTGTAGTATCTAGGAGTACTGATGTTCCGAGATGCTTTCATTGTTCAAAAACACACCTATCGGCCCTCTGTTACCGCTTGGCATTCTGGTCCAACCCCAATGGCGGGGCCAACCGACCTTGATTCCACGCCGACCACATACTAAAAAGAGGGTCGGTCAGTCGGCTACGGCTACGTCGTACTCGTACAGGAGATTTAAATCACGCGTAAAAAGTAAATTCCGACAAACAAAAGAAATGAGGCTCGTACGTACTCGTACGTACTCGAAAACTCATCATTTAGTCCAGAGGACACATCATACCTGCACGGCAAGGTTGAAAAAGGCGACCGTCTGTATCGGGGTGTAGTTATCCTCCAGCATCTCCAGTAAAAGCCCCGCGCGCTCCTCCTGGTTGGCAGTCAGCTGCTTCCCGGCCGAGGAGAGCGAGAACAGGTGCAGGAGCTCGTGCTTAGCGTCCGATATCGATCGCACTGCTGGCTTCACGCGATCTAGCACACCTCCTGCTGCCCCTGCTGTTGCTGCTTCTGTCGCTGCTTCTGTTGCTGCTGCTGATGCTTCTGCTGCTTCTGATGCTGTTATCTCAACCCCAATTTTCAGTGATTGTGATGTTTCAGAAGAGAGTCGCTCTGATGCTGCTGCAGGACTGGGTGCCGGAGCCGCCGTGATCATCAACATCGAAGATCTACGCCTTAGGCAGGCAACAGCGCTCCTACCTGTCTCGTGCTGATACGCTGTGAAAGCCCCTCGATGGTTGGGTGGGGTCGTCGCGCGAAGGCGATGGGTTGCAGACGGAGCCCACTCGGTGCCACCTGGATGGGAACCTGCAAAAACAGACACTCCGTTGCTTATGAAAGCCGAGGTAGGCTGCAGCAGACAGGCGATCGCCGCAGCAATCATGGCCGCCCGGCCGCAGAAGAGACAATCCTGGGTTCCCGACAGACTCATCCTTTGAATTTGGACGGGAAGCGCGCGCGGAGGTAGGACCTGGTCGTTATCGGGCAAGATGACATGTATACGTATGTGCCGCGTGACGTGGTGCCGCTTACCTCGTATAATAACAGAAGACGTGTGCTCCACGTCCCATTTCTTGTTGGGTTTGCGTTGGTTCGTGCTCCTTTTTGAACCAAAACGCCTCCATTTAAGTTTTCATGAAGAAAAGCGTTTCATCTGTTGGAGTTTCGAAGGAGGGTATAAAGGCTATCACCTTGGACATAAACATAGTAATCGTTTGTATATTAATACTGATATTAAATACTCCTTAAGTTAAAAACTAAAGTGACGCACACGAAGGCGGCGAACAGCCTGGCACTTCTCGTTGAGGCTAGATGTATCGAAGTATGTTCGTAGCTAGCAAGGCGGTTGTTTATACATAGTAGTTGTACGCGTTTGCTCTACTCCGGGGGAACTATGGAGCCCCTAGCTGCGTTGCCGAACCTCCCCCACTTCCGTGCCAACAAGGCTAGGCCTCGAGGGAGGGGGGGTGACTTTGAGTTCACCGATGGGACTCATTTCTTTGAGCAGGTGACCTTACTACGCTCATCCTGCACATATATACACTACAGCACACAGCGCACATACAGTCACTACATTGACAACCGTGCTTATGACCACGATGGTCATACATTGCATCGAGGTTGCGGTAGCGGTCCCTTATAGGCACCGTGTGTTTGCCACGAAGACGGGAGCAGCTGTACTCTAGAAAAGTTGTCTACTGGTCGCTTTGGATGTGGATAGAGTCACGAACGTTAGCCGTCATACCGTGTGTTCCCTCGTATTTATTCCCAAACATGAACAACGACTACCTACGTGCACGTGGTCGTTGTATATTTTCGTACCAACGGTGCGCTTTCTCGTGCCACACAGGTGCCGCAGCAGCAAACCCTCTTGGACCTGCACCATAAGACCGCCTCTACATCGCTTGGAATCCGTCGGGGAACAGCACCCGTTGCGCAGTCGCCCCTCCTAGGAGCCGCAGGGGCTGGGTTGTCAACCGCCGGATTCGTGAACAACTCTGGACTCGTGATGCAATTCGACGCATACTTCAAGGAGGCGGTCGACGAGTCACCGCTGGAAAATCATCGCGTGCGCAAGTGCAAAATCCTGGTGTACCTCGAAGACTCCTCCGTGCAGATTGACGAGTGCAGGCAGGAGAACAGCGGAATGCCGCAGGGCACCATGGTCAAGCGGCATCAGATACCGTACCCGGAGGTGAGACATAGGTCTAGTCTATACTGCACTTTACTGTTTCTCGCCAGTTTCTGGCCCGCTTTGGATCCTGGGGTTAGGGTTAAGGTTAGGGTTAGGGATTGGATCAGGTCTATGTCCGTGCCTTGATGATGATGCCCATCATCTCGGAGGAAATGCTTCCTAGCCAGAACAATCGTGAGCAATCAAGAGCCCGACCCCAGGAAGATCTATCCTTAATTTAGTACAAGGTACCAAGTACATCATATTAGGGATCCTAGTAGAAACTACTGGATTTTTGTGTGGCGTGTTCCAACGCCAAATAGGCGAACTGCATGTATTATATGACGATGTCATTCGTAGCAGTTGACAGGATCGCCGGCAGCGGCAACCGACGTTGATTGCTTCCTTAGTTGGCAGTATACAGTTTGGTCGATATCTGACCTCTGCACTTTTTTTTTTCCTCAAACGGGCGCGCTATTTATCAAGCCGCCTACCGGTAATATAGTGAAGAGGTGGCACGATACCGAAAGGATATGTGAACCTTGTGTGCCTGTTCTATTTCATGCCGTTCTCCATTCTGAAAATGAAAATGGGTTCATATACTACTCTTCGTGTGATCTCCCTATCCTGATTCGTGGCACACCTATCACACGTTCTGTCTCCCCTTTCCACCTCAACTGGAGCTACTTGTGTCAAGGCAAGTTAGTGCTATATGTGACAAAAAAAAAATTGAAAATATTAGTTTTGTCCCCGTTGATGCAAAATCACTTTCACTTTGGTATTGGCGCAGGGGAGACCTGGATGCTACAGCATCGACGATATATCTGTCGGTGGCACGATCGACGTGTACGGTCGAAGTTTTCATGTGGTGGACGCGAACGGGGCCACTCGCCGCCTCCTCAGAGAGCGCTATGGCCGCGTTGAGGCGTCGGCAATACCCTTCCCGGTCGATCGCTACTCGGTAGAGCGCAAGGAGTTTATGTCGCGACAGACCGGGTGCGATCCCACTGTCCAGCACAAAATCATCAAGGTGCGGCAGTAAATATTGTGCTTGGAGACAGCACCGGTTTTTCTTTGTAGATTTCTTATTACTGGCGTTGAGCTATGAGAAGCTCGAGGAGACAGGAAAGGAGGAGTGAGACCATGGGGGTGGGGTGAGGCTCACAGAGTTCGCTTCCTCCCAGCATTGCTGCTGTGCTCTCTTCTGGACCGTTACCTATGGAACGTACAAGGAACGTCCTATAATAGATGTTCTATATTCCTACGAGGGCTTAATGCGCTTACATCTATCTACTTTGTCCAAAGGAGGAACGGTCCATTAACGAGAACGCTCTTGTGGTATACGCTAGCTAGATTCTACGGGTTATCGTCTCCACTCAGAGTATTCCGTTCAAAAGAACCTTCTTGTGGCCAATAGACCATGACTCTGCGGGCTATCTTACCGAATCTATTGCCAGCTATACTGGCACTCTATTACATTAGCTCACCCTGAATAGTCGTATATGCAGACCTCAAGATGGTCGAAGGGTGACGACAAATTTTATCCTAAAAGACCGGGAAAGGGGGTCGAAGATTCGGCTATTCGAAACAAAGATTTGAGGCTATAGATTCCCCCACACCTCGTAATGAGGCCTGAACGCCACGGATAGGACCATTCACGAGAGCAAATCGCTGAAAAAGCATAACAAGATAGAGGAAGACAGAACACCCAGAATGGAGCAACCTAAGTAGAGCAGCCAAAGCTGGAAGCGAAAAAGGAAACCTGAAGACTAAGCGACATCCTAGCGGTATCCTAGCGGTATATTGCCGTGGGGAAAAAAGGGATATGCAGATAGCTAGGGCGTCAATTCATGTGCACAAGCACATCGTGCAGACAGGTGGTCGAGACGGGTTTTGACCGGTTGTAAGGTTAATTTAATTTTTGAGTAACAGACGTGGGTGGTGGCTGCAGGTTTTCGTAGACGGGGTGTAAGTACATTTTTTCAGTAAAGTGAAACGTGTTTGGGTGGGAAAGCCGTGTGTACCAGACATTTGGTTAGACCGTGGCAGGACCTCGTAATACGAGCACTATGACTACAGCTCAAGGTTAGAGCACCCAACGCTTGAGCACTCCGAGTAGTCTATGACAGTGTTTGATGAGCGTTCAGCAAAAAAGAGGGCGATACCCCTGCATCCTTTCCCTCACACCTTCCCGGCATCACGACTCTTCCACAGATACCGCTAGGATACCGCTAGGATACCACTAGGATACCGCTAGGATAGAGCTAGGATACAAACCCATGCTACGGTAGACGTGCGCCATTCTTTTCTCTGGGAATCCTCACTCTAGACATTCCATGCACGTCACCAAAAACTGAACTTGGAGGGGGAAAAAAAGGGTCTACCTGCGATGAACAATCCCATTGCCTGCGCATGCACAACCAAATTTTACAAATCATGAAGGAAAAATTGCAACGATTTTGGAGCTAAGGCGCCCCGTCGTTCAGAAACCGTTTCAGCCAAAATGTGCTACCTTTATCGTGCCGCACGTCTGCGATGGGCACTATCGTATGGCGGTGAATAAGGCGTACTCCTTACTACGAGTACTGCAGCCATGGCCACAGCAGGTTTGCCTGGGCACTGCCAATCGCCAGTTGAAAATCGTCTTCAACGCCCCAAGAGAGCTCGAGACTGTACCCTTGCGAGTGTTTCATTTGCCCATCAGTTCTACAGCACACCGCTCTCCCCTGCTCTGCGCTAATTTTTTGCACCGTGTTGTATAGAACGACATGAAAGTGTTCGCCGAAGCCGCTCTCGGCAACACGGTGGACAACAGCAAGAGGGCTGGCTTCATCAAGTATGATCGAAACGTGCTGCGGTTCCACGCTGTGTGGGACGATCGCGAGAGCTTGTACGGCGACATCCAGCGATTCGAGGTGAGAGTATCATAACAGATTGCTGCTGTAGACTCTAGTACCGTTGCTTATGCATAGTAGTGGTGCACGACGACAAGCACAATAGAAAGCTCAAATCGTTGTCTATGTTTGTTTTTGCTCGTCGTCGATGGCAGTTTTTAATCGTTGTCATGGATTGTTTTCGGCCCGAATTTTAAGCGCGCTCACTGAGAATACACTGGCGCTGTCGTGGAGAGCTACTACTTGAAACACGCGTTTGTCTATGGACTCTCTCTGACCTCGTACGATTGCGTTCTTTCACGTAGCGCACACGTATCTATTTCTCGAGGTATGCTTCACGTTCGTTCGTAGTCTACCCCTGTATTAGCTATAACGTGCTATATACGAAATATCAACAACGTGTGGACTCTGGTGTCAGCTTTCGGGGAGACAAACACAGCCAGAAAGTTCAGAGATGCGGAGGATTAGGATTTTTCGTGCATCCTTGCTCCGCTGTCTCGTCATACACCCCATCGAACGACATCATCATCCATTGTCGCCTTGCAGGTCCACTACTTCCTTTCGGATGACACCATCGAGGTGCGCTCGGTGCATGGTCCCAACTCCGGAAGAGATCCCGTCCCGGTCATGGTGAAGAGGGGCAGAATCCCCAAATCCATTACCGGCGGTGCCTCGAGCGAGGCCTACCACTGGAGTGACTTCGACATCGGAGTAGAGGTAAGCACCTGACCACGATATACGATATGCCTATCATAGAACGGACTCTAATTTCTGATTCATAGACGATGTTTAATGCAAGGAAGCGGTTAGCCAAGGGGTCAAACCGACGACTCTTCAAAAATAAAATTTATACTCGTTTGGGCTGGCCGATGTTGTGTTACTTGCCCGACTGCTTGCGTGTTGACCTCGTGATTAGATTCTCTTTAGTTTTCAAGATATTTGTTTTGTGTTGTGTCTGGTAAATTCAACTTGCGGCACCCCAGCGATTCGAAGCCCACTACATCCCGAAGGGGAAGCTTGCATCGTGAATTTGACTAGTAGTTTTGGCGTAGGGGGGCAGTCGTTAGAGGGGTCAAGCCGCGGTCTCGTAGAATATTTGGTCACAGACGGATGTCGCTGGGGAGGGGTCGCACGCACAGACGAAAGCGCGTCAACCTTCGTGTCAAGTTACAGCAGTGTGTGATGCTTGGCTGATCCATACCTATGTCGGAGTCACCTCTTCGCCCGGATGAATTAATGAAGCACTCTTATTCAAGACAGAACCAAAAAGTATTCATCCGAAGGAGCCCATCCGTGTAGGTAGTACAGTGATGGCCTCTCTATATTGCCGTTTGAGCAGTGCCGGTTGCCCGCTACAGTGTTTGTGAAGTCGCTTGGTACTCATGGGAAGCACCAGTAGTGATGCACGCGGAGTAATGCCGAATGCCGCTGTAGTGCCGGTATTTCTCTCGATAGTGCACATACCGGCACTATTGAGGGGTCACTACTGTGGAATGACATCATTTTTAAATTCTAACTAAGTTAGAAGTAGTTACTCGGTGATCTGTATGGCTGCCTCGTATACAGTGACCCGACCGACATATATGCAGATCGAAAGGCGGAACTTGTATCTAATGTGTACCTTCAAGCAACCAAACGCAACCCAACGTTACTATGTGCTGTCGAGCATGTGCTCTGACTCTATTACAGTGTCAGTCGGGCGCGTGCATTTCAGAACGACAACAAGCTGTCGATCGCGACGATGCAAGGAGAACGGCTGGCCGTGGGGCGACTCGGCTCAACCCCCCCTCCCTCCATTATCGCATCACGTAGTGTGAATATAGTAAGGCACCCACGAGGCATTTACATGGTAATACCCATTGCTGTCTTTGGAGTGGCCATACCAGAAAACGAAGTAACGCAGTGGTGCTGTCATCCACAAGCAAGAAAGCAGGCACAAGATGCCGAAGTTCGTCTTACGAGCGGTTCTTAGCAGGATGCAGTTCACCCTTCATGCGGTTATTAAAAGGATGCAGTTCACCCTTCATGCGACCCGCCGAACACCTCACGACGCTTCGCGCTTGATGCAAGCACTGTCTGCCTGGTTGGCGAAAACCCGACGTGCTCCGTCCTGGCATAGTAGGGATGCGAGGGTCTATGGTCATACGACTACGGCCATGCGCAAACTGAATACACCCCCCCCCCCCAAGACCTTGACAATATTAAAAGGATAAAACATGTATTATGATGAATGTGATTGTACCACGCTAGAGTATGCAGGAGAAGTATGGGAAGGAAACGCGAGGTTCGTAAAATAATTGGAAGCAGTGCAGATGACAGCAGCTGAAAAGATACTAGGATGCTCAAGTACGACGAGTAATGCAGTATTAACAGAAGAACTAGGAATGCACCCACTTGAAACCAACAGGGACGTGGGAAAGTTGAAATGACAATATAAATAAGGAATATGCCAGAAAAGAGGCTGCCAGCCATAGCTGATAGGGCTGTATGGGAGAAAATAACAAAGGGCGAGCTGGAATAAAATGGGATACCGCAGTCGAGAAAATATGAAAGAATTTAGAAGGAGGTCAAGACGAGGTACTGTCTATAGAGAAGTTCGTTGGGTACAAAACTGAAGTAAAAGAAAAATAATAGAATAAAGGAAAAGGCTAGCGCCAAGAAGTAAGGTGAAATAGGATAAACACTTGCAGATGTGCGGGAGGTTGAGGGAAGATATTGGAATGGAAACGTGTTTGCGCGACCCAATGGACTACGCGAAAAAGCTGAAACTGAGATTCCGTGTAGGGGACACCTACCAGAAAGAAGAAAGACGTATACCAGCAGTCGGGAGGAGGAGGACGTGGAGGCACGTATGTACCCATGTGGCACAACGATAGAGAGTAGGACTCACATAGTAAGAGAATGCAAATTATACAAGGAGGAACTGGATGTGTTAGAGGAGGAGATGAGGCAATTAGACGTATGTGACATGGAAGTGTTTTGTAGACTAGAGAGCAGCGAGAAAACGATCGCTATCCTGGGATATTGATGGTGGCCACAGACGGCGAAACAGGACGGGGATAGGATAAGCAAACAGTTTCTATGCAATATATGGAAGAAGCGTAATGCGCGCCCAAATGTTGGAGGTGTTTCTATTAGGAGTAGGAACGGTGCTCCGTCTCGAAAGGGATGCGTGGTCAATGACAAAATGACTAAGGCAAGCAATAAACGCGTACGCCCCCCCCCCCCATTCTTGCCAATGCTGCGCACTCTGTCGTTGTAGCTGAATCTGTACGAGCGATCTCTTGTCCTCGCGCCACTACAACCACCACAAACAACACAAACACTACAAAAACACCACTACCACCACCACCACCACCACCACCACCACCACCACCCCTCTAACTGCACACCTATTTTTTGACCTTGCTGCATACTATGCCGTGGAATACCTTGCTGCACACTCTGTCTTGGTATCTTAGCTGAACCTGTACGAGCGACCGCTGGTTCTCGTGGACGCCGACGGCCACACAAGGGAGTTCTACGCGAGCAAAGGCATGCGATTGGGGCAGCCTACCCAGCCCGCGCCGACCCCCGAGCCCGTGTACGAGCCCCCCGTGCTCCCTCCGTCCGTGGACACTTTCACCGCTGGAGATGACGATGAAGACGTGGTATCACGATCGACCTCGCTCATCCCTAGCCCGCCGCGCAAGATCCGCGGCGAAGACGTCATGTTTCGCTACACGGCCGAGCTCAGGTGAGTAGTATTTATATTTTTGTTTGCAAGCGGCGGCGGCGGTGCACCTGTGGAAACAACGGCGAGTCTCGTACAACGACACTTGTTTTAGACGGAGGGCCGGCAGTAAGTTCAGTGCGCAGCATGCTCATGCAGCCGCGTATAATCGGTGCGAAACAAAACAGGTATGCTTTAGACACGCAACGTCGCCGTATTGACATTCAAGTGTTCGTCGGACGCATTACCACCGAAGTATGTTTCCCTTCCTGGGGCACGTGCGTATGGTCGCCACTATACCATGCCCCCCCGGACGTTTTAAAGAAAACGCGTTCTGCTCTGCCTCGCGCCGAAAACTCACTGCGACGTGACCAGGACCGAGTTTCCTGAAGACGAGGGACGGCGTTTTATCGTCACCTACCACAAAGCGGATCGGACCGTCGTGGTGCGCGAGCCCCCGAAGAGGAACAGCGGGATAATGGGCGGAAATTTCCTCAGCCGCATGAAGGTGTGTACATCTCGTTGCGCTTCAAACTTGCACACACGGAACCATCCCGCGGTTGAGGTGCAGCAGATTCTAAGAGTTTTATGAGCTCCTAACACGAGGAGCTCAACATCTCACAGGCCGAAACCTGACTTCGACAAGGCATTTATTCGCGCAACCCGACCAAGGGTCTATGCCCTATTAATAGTCCAAAAACAAGTTATGATAGTTAAAAGTATTATGCTATGTTAGTAACCAGTAGTTCTCACTTGAGGAGCTCAACCATTTAGAATTACCAAAAGGTCAGAACACCAAAACATATGGTCCAAAAACTGCAACCACTATCGCACTATAGAGGGATGGAGGGATCACGGCATGGTAGGGTAGGGTCTCGACACAGACGAGGCAGATCGTCAACCTTCTCATGTCTCGGAGCGACGACGGAAATATTTTTTTGGTTTCCCTCGGGAGTCGTCGGCAAGGTGTCTCTTGCTATGTTAGGGCCACACAGCCAACATTTTATCATGATTATGATTGTATGTTACTTCCTTAGTTGTGGTATGCATGCAATAATTCACGGCATGGGCTTCGACTTCGATCGTTGATAACATTCCCAGAAATAATCGTAAGGGGTTTTGAAACGCGTGCCACTAACACCTGCATCATGGGCAGACACAAACGTTTTGTGGCAATGAAGAAGCAGAAGTGGGGGTCGTCATTGACCGACCCGCGCTGCTTGGTCGTGCGTACCGTTATGTAGCCCCGACACACTACCATGTACAAAGAGCCTGAGGCTTTAACCGCTCCGCCATTTTGTTTTTGCTCTGTTTAATGTTTTTCTCTCTGGCGGATGGGTAGAAATCAACCTTAAGCCCGTTAGTTCCGCGTATACATCGCGTGTCAATTCAAGTCGGCTGCTTAAACAACGATGCCACCGTTGAACCCACAGCGTATGTACTTCGAAGTATTGGCGGCTCTAACTACTTTGGATGCGCTTGGCAAACCACCCTCTATCGTCTACCGAATTGGTAGGTGCGAGACACCGCAGGAAATATCATCACGGAGGGGGCCTTCTACGTCGGCGCCGAGGTGACCTTCCACGGGCACTGCTTCCGGGTCACGGGTGCTGACGACAAGACCCTGCGCCTCATGGAGGAGAGAGCCGCCAGCGTGTTTGTGTACTCTGACCCCGTTCACGCGGCGGAGGTTCTCGCCGGTGCAATCGGCGGACGGACCGGTGAACTCAGGGCCTCCCTCCGGGGGGGAGAGCACAAGGTGAGCACTCGTAGTATATGGACACTATTGTTGTACACAGTTGTACAGCATGAGGCAAGAAGAGCAAACTATCGTGGGGGGAGGGGGGAGGGGACGGGGGGGGGGGGGCTAACTCACTTGTTGGTTGCTTTAACCGTTTGGCCATTGACCACGCAGCCCCTTTCGAGACGGTGCGCCGTTCCTACTCCTTATAGAGACACCTCCAACATTTCGGCGTTACGCTTGAGAGTTCGTGTTTATCATATCTCCTTCCTCTTCGGCCGTCTCTGGCCATCATCTATCTCCTGGATAGGTAATGGGGGAAGGCACACAAAGTATACCCGTACGTCACAAAATGAAGACAGGAAGAAGGGGAGGCGGGGTAAAAGCGATGGCGCAAAAGTGCAGACGCCTTGAGCGGGCGATGCATATACGAAAGGATATCATTTTGAGGATGGGGACGGTTATGTTAAGTGCTTGGTATGACACGCTTTCTTACGAAGCGGCGTTGACACGCAGGCATCAGGGAAAGATGTCAACCGGATTTGCATCACGAGCACCAGAGATCGAAGACAGGACGGGTACGCAACCCTGCCCTCTAATCACACGTCTCCGTCCTTATTTCGATATTACTTCCGTCGTTTGTCATTGCCTGCCACGCTAGGACCTGGCAGAAGCGTCTTTCGCAGCCCTACGGCGGTCGCTTCAGAGCATCGGGGTGGAGTTTGGGCCGACGGTGCCGGAGCAAGCCCTGATAACCCTCATGCGCGCCGTGGGGGGGGACGCGTCTTCGGCACCGTACGAGCTTCTCGTCGACAGGCTCGAGGAGCCAGGCGGCTTCCAGCACGGCTTGTAGTGCGCATAATACGTTTGTATGCACACATGAAACGGTCGAGGAGAGTTTTCGGTCTTGGTGTTCCGCAACGCTCACTAGCACGCACCACTTCGTAACGCTTTCTGTGAATAACAGAATAGCAAAATAGCAGACATGTCACGTCACGGTAGCCCGTTTGGGGACTGGCTTTGAATCACCACGAAAATTGTGTCGACAGTGTTCACGAGTACTAGCACATGACGATGAGGACAGCAGATGCTACCGTGCGGTAGAGTAGAGATGCAAGTTTTTGGCCAACTTTTTGGATTTATGTATATGACGGGCTTCTCAGATGAACTACAAATATACGCATGTGGAACCCCGTTTAGGTTTCCTTTTTGTTGTTGGTGTGTGTGCAAACCTAGCTCATGGGAGGGGATCTTGATTGTCGATCATCGATATCAAGTGAACAATATCAGACGCATGCTACGATATAGAGGAGCATCACATTTTTTCTGAAGTTCCTCAATTTTGGAGCTTAAGACCTCTCCCAAAAACTGATTCGGAGAAAAATCGAAACTCCTACCTGTCATGGATCATGTGTGATACCCTGGCACGGTGGTTTAAGAGGCTGTGTCGTCAACGTTAGTCGAGGTGATGGCACGGAGCGAGAGGATAGCCTGAAAGACGAAGTGCTTCCGAGATGTAGAGAAGATGTTGAATAGTACAACGGTGGACTTTCCGTTGTCCGGGTTGTTGGCCCAGTTGGAGTCCAAAAAGACTGCAAGCTTGAAGCCTGCCCTCTTGTACGTAATGCTGAAGTGGGTTGTCCCCGCGAGGTAGCGAAGAGTGTGCTTCGCCGCCACCACGTGGATCTTGCTGGGTTTCGCCATCGGACGAGCCAGTTGACCAACGGCATACATGATGTGGTACCTTAACAATTGGGAAACATACATCAGGCACCCCACGATGCCCTGGTAGCGCTTCTTTTCTTCCTCGTCCAGCAGAGTCTCGTCAGGCTGCTGGTTAGAGAGTTCGAGACCGTACCCCGGCGTGTTGGTCGGCTGGCATTCCGACCTTCCGAACCTCTCCAGGATGGACTTGGAGTAAGCCTCTTGAGAGATTGTGAGAGTGCCACGCTCAAGGTCTCGTTTTATCTCCATGCCCAAGACGAGCGACACCGCTCCCATGTCGGTCGTCTTGAAACGCTGCTTCAAATTCTCTTTCACCATCGCCATGGCGTTAGAGTTGTTGCTGGCCAGAAGGAGATCGTCCACGTAGAGGGTCAAGTAGATCCGAACACCGTCGTGATCTTACAAGTAAACACACGTGTCGGACTGAAGCGGAACGAAGCCGATCTCGAAACGGCGGGATCGATGGTGTTGAACCAGTTCCCGGGGCTTTGAGCCAGCCCGTAAAGGCTCTTCTCTAACTGCATCACTAGCTCACCTCCATCCTTGTCCTTGACCTCGAAGCCAGGCGGCTGCTCGACGAACACCAACTCCTGGATATCCGCGTACAGGCAGGAAATTGAGACGCCCATCTGGTGTAGAAGCAGGCCGAAGCGCATGGCTATGCAGCATACGATCCGCACGCTCTGAATCATGCACACCGGGGCGTAGATGCTGCCAGAGTCAAGGCCAGGAACTTGGTTCCAACCTTGAGTCACTCCACGAGCCTTGAAGGAGCCGTCCGCCTTGCGCTTGAACACCCATTTCGAATTGACTCGCTTCCGTCCAGCGGGAACGGCAGAGCGCGGAACAAGATTGTAAACTTGACGATCTTTAAGACTCGCGATCTCGCGTTCTGCTGCTGCGTTCCACTGGGCGGCTTCGAGCGTGGCCCACGCTTCCTTGATTGTCCGTGGAACATTCGGTTGCGTTGTTCCCACAGCGTACGCGTATTCCGTGAAGCCAAATGTACCGTCCATGTGGGCGACGTCGGGAAACTCCCCCTTCACGGTAAACGCGTAGGAGAGGCGATGAAGCCCGCTGATGGTCTTTGCAGTGGGTACGCTCGATACAGACCTGGTGGTTGCAGGCGTCGACGTGGAACCTCGTCCACCACGAGTACCACGTCCACGTGCAGACCCGCTGCCGCGTCCATCGCGCTGCGTGATGCCTCCCCGCGCAGATCCACCACGCGGAGCAGACCTGGTGACTGCAGGCGTCGGCGCGGAACCTCGCCCACCACGAGACGAACCGCGTCCACGCACAGAACCACCCTGCGGTGCAGTACCAGACAGAGCAGAACCAGCGGGCGATGAACCAAGCGGCGGCGCCGGACAAGGTGACGATCCAGGAGAAGACGCATCGTTGACCGGCACCGGGGGACCGACTCCCCCCGGCGGGGCAGGGCTATCTTCCTCAGGCGTACCACCAGAAGTCCCAGGCGCATCGTTGGCAGGAGTAGATCCAGCAGGTGCAAGTCCAAGATCACGGTTGGTTGTCTCACAAATTTGTTCGAGAAGCTCAATCTCAGACAGATCCCCGACGGCATCCCCAACGGCACGTTCAGGCGAGAGCAAATCAGCCGAGTGGTTGAAAGTGTAGTTTCGCACGTGTCTTAGCATGTCGTCGTGGTCGTCGTACGTGAAATCCCCGTCGTCAAAACCGCGCGCGTCCAACGAGGGCGCGACAAAAGGCGTCTCAATGAAGATAACATTTTGACTCACCCACACACGTCACGTCTCAGAGTTGTAGATCCGGTAGGACTTGCTTTCCTCACTGAATCCGACGAGCCGGCCTTTCCAAGCACGATGCTCCAGCTTATTGGTGTGGACCTCTTCGTGCACGAACACCCGGGACCCGACACCCGGAGATGGCCGAGATAGGCATCTTTGCCGTAGAGCGCCTTGTACGGCGTCCCGTTTTGCAAAGCTGCGTGAGGAGTCCGGTTGCTCAGGTAGACGGCCGTCTGCATCAGCTCCCCCCAAAGGAAGTTCGGAAGTGTCGAGTCGGCGAGAAAACAGCGCACGATGTTCAAAATCGTCCGGCCCGCACGCTCGTTCGCTCCGATCTGCTGAGGGGTGTTCGGAGAGGCAAACTCCAGCTTGATGCCGACGTCTTGACAGTACTGACGGAACTCCGCACTCGTGAATTCCGTGCCGCGGTCCCCGCGGAGGGTATGGATGCGCTCGCCGATAGGAATCACGGTCTTCTTGACGAACACCGCAAGGGCGTCCACAGAGCAGGTCTTGTCCTTCATGAGCACCACCACCTCCTTCCACTTGGTTTGCTGGTCAACGAACTTGACGGCGTATTTGAACCCGCCCAAAGATTTAGGCGTGAAGGGGCCGAGGGTGTCGACGGATACGAGCTGGAAAGAGCGTAGAACATTGTAGGTGGCCTGCTTGGGGTGAGGTTGTTGTGCGCTCTTCCCGAGTGGGCAGGTACTACAGTTCTTAAGGTCGCCGGTGTAGTCGACACCGCTAGCCGGCTCCTTCCTCAGGACGTCCAACTCTTGTGGTTGATGTGTACCATGCGCCGGTGCCACAGCAATGGGTGTTCAAGCGCAAGGCGGACGGCTCCTTCAAGGCTCGTGTAGTGGCTCAAGGTTGGAACCAAGTTCCTGGCCTTGACTCTGGCAGCATCTGTGCTCCGGTGTGCATTATTCAGAGCGTGCGGATCGTATGCTGCATAGCCGTGCATTTCGGTCTGCTTCTACACCAGATGGACGCCTCAACTGCCTTCCTGTACGCGGATATCCAAGAGTCGGTGTTCTTTGTGTATGTAACTGGCGACCGAAATCTCCTGCGCATAGTTCTCTCGCGAGGCGTAGTCTATCCAAGATATCTCCGACGTACCGAGCTGCCGGCTTCGTGGTGTGTGTAAGCTGAGGATACGACTGCTAGCTAGTAGCCGCCTGCTGCTGCCGCTACACCTACGTGACCCGCTCACGTAAATTTGCCTGCGCGTTGTAGTATACGCGAGGTATGCCTGCGCGTTGTGGCATACGCGAGGTAGGTCTGTCTAAAATATCTCCCTCGTGCTGTTTTTTTGATCGGTGCGCGTGTAGGCTGAGGATCTGACCAGGCCTGTTTGCGTCCGTGCAGCAGCCAAAAATCTACGCTGCAAGAGGCGTAGCAAGTCTCAGCAGTACATCTGACCCGTGTACCAGCAGGTCGAGGAGCTGGCTACTCCGTCGTCTCAACACTGCAGTTTCTCGACCTGCGGTTGGTCATAAGCTGTGCTCGACGGGGCGCAGTGCTCTAGGCGGAAGCTGGATAGCTAACGCCGGACGTGGGTCGTGAGCTACGGAGCTGCGACCTGAACTAAGCCTACCCCTGTGTAGCATTGCACCGTATCCTTCTTAGGCGCGCCGACTCTTTTCAGGCTCTCGGGGCGTCATACATGTGCTGAAAACCTGACCGCGCCCGGGAGTGAGACCCTGGCTTTCAGCGATGGCGGAATCATCGGGCTCCGGGCTCCACCGCATGCTGGACGCCGTTGGGACCATCTCGGGGCAGCAGGTTTTTCGCGTGTGGAAGACAAAACTTCGGAACGCAGTCAACCTCTTCGCGCCGGATCTCAAGCCGATTCTAGCCGGGGCCGACAGCCCTGCGGAGCCCGAGCCGGACGAGGGAGATAGGGCCAAGTGGGACCAGGCTAACAGTCGCCTGTTCTCCCTCCTCTTCTTTGTCACCTCCGGGTCTGCGCACGCCACCGTCCTTACTCACGAAGAGGCGGCGGATGGAACGGCGGCCTGGAAGGCCCTCAACAAGCGCTCCGACGCTTACACCCAGGAAGCTCGGCGTGCGTGTCACAGAGAGCTTTTCGGCCTTGGGCACCTGGCGGGCGGGGATCCCATCGATTTCTTCACGAAAAGAATGGATCTCAAGATTCGCCTCCAGGGCCTGAGGGAGGGAGTCTCCAAGGAGGTCTACCTAGACATCATGCTCTCGGGCCTGACGAAGGCCCCAGAGTTTAAGTTCATCCGTGAGATGCACTACCGTGAGGAATTCACGTCCGTTGACCGTCTCCAGGAGACGGCCAACCGCTTCTACGTGGACCAGCAGTCGCGTAACGCGTCGGGGTCCGTGGTCTCGGGCCGGGAGGCCGCGATGGCGGCGTCCTCATCCGACCAGTGCCATCGATGCAAGGCGTACGGGCATTTCCAGCGTGACTGCCCCCAACAAGTGCAGAAGAACCGTCCGAAGCCGGGAAAGAAGAAGTGAAAGAACAAGCGCGGCGGTGGTGGGGGAAGTGCTCACCCGAAATGGTGCTCCTACCACAACACCACCACGTACAGCGATGCTGAGTGTCAGAAACAGCAGGAGCTTCGCGCGAATAAGCAGAAGGAGCTCCAAAGCTTGGTTGCCAACTTGGCGCTGCTGCATTCCGCTGGCCAGGTCAACCTGCCCAACATCGGGAGCGCTCACTTGGCGCAATCGACTCCGGCGACGGCGCCGCAGGCTCCCGCTGAACCGACTTCGTTCGGGTTCTCCTTCAGCGCCCAACGCGCTTCACCGGCTGCGGCAACTTTGTCTTTTGCCTTTTCCCAGACGCCTCCGGCGGCGTCTGCCGCCACTCCGGCGGCACCTTCATCTATCTCCTCAGAGTCGCCTGCACAGGATCACCGCTTGCCTTCAGGGTTTTTCGGTGCGTTCATGGCGACTCCTGCGGAGATGTCGATTGTCTCCAGTGCTCAGATCGTCGGATGTGGTTTGACTCGTGTAGTCCACCACGACGCTGTGAATACAGTAGGTGAGCAATGGTTGGCGATGTTTGACGTTACTTGGCGGTGTTGTGTGGGGGGGAAGCTGCCGGGAGAAAAACGACAGAGAATGTTGCAGTAAAATCTCTCTTCGGCGCGTGTCATCGAGCCGTGGAAGAAGGACGATAATGTAAAAGCAAAACGAGAGAGAAAACAACAAGAGCCCTGGGCACGGAAGGCAGTACACACCACATTATTTGTTTTTTTCTCTACGCCCCCATCTCACGAATACCTTAAAAACCTCCCCGTCTAAACCAAAACAACCAGCGACGGAGTCAACCTTGCAACCCTCGCTAAATATTTGTCAGTATCCTGGCAGCAACCACACAGCAGTTCACACCCTCAACGAAACTATTTTCATCGCCACGCCAACTTCACTCATCGGCCTCAGCTTGATTAGCCTCGGCAGCAAGCACCGCCTCGTAAGCTTCCCGCGCTCCCGAGCCCCCCCTCCCGCCTTTTCTCCCCTTCCTGGTGGCGAATCGTGGCGACCCTCGCCCTCCAACGGGCGCCGTATCCGCCGCAGACGTCTGGTGCGTCTCTTGCAGCTCCCCGAACTCCTCCTGTTGCTCCACCGTCCCGGAGGCCCTCAAAATGTTATCGGCGGTCTCCCACATGTCGGCGGGGATCGGAGCCCGGAAGGACATGCGCTTGTTGGTGTAGGGGTGGTTGAACTCGAGCGTCATTGAGTGCAGGAGGGGGCGGTGCACGTCGACCCGGTTCGCATTTCGCCTCGACAAGCGGTAGTCCGCCTCTGAATCTCCGTACTCCTTGTCGCCGACGATGGGGTGTCCCAACCACTGTGCAGAGCGCGGGGGGGGGGAAACGTTTGGGGGATTTTGAAGGCGAAGGTTGTAAGTTTTCGGGATTTTATTTCGGGGGGAGTTCGTAGGCGTAGGTTTCGTAAGGGAAAACAAATGGGGGGGGTGCAGGCGCAGGTTTCAGGACATAAACACAATTGGGGCATTTACAAAACTATTTAATACGCGTGAAAGATGTGATTTTTACCGATTGAATGTTCAATACTCAGCTTTGCAAGCTCAGACGTTCTTTGTTGGCGCAGGTTTTTCTTGTAGGGTGAGTTGAGGCCGGCGGGTCAGCAATGTCTGGTGTGCGGGTAGAGCGGGGGTTGGGGACGCAAGTCGAGCATGTTTTGGGTTCTGTATGAAGTGTATTTGACTCGAGTCAGAAGAAGGATCAACCTGTGGTACGTTGACCGTGCTTGCATTAAAATACAAACACGATGGCGATTGGGGAGATTGAGGAGTTCTTATGGTACCTTGGCTTTATGGCAGCGGGAAATGCGTGAGGGATACCTCCCGCAATCGGGATTTAGGGTGGTAATTTGTCGCCTGGTCTGGTGGCCTGCTTCCTCCTTTTATTACTCGACAAGGAGCATCAATATACTACTCAGAACGGATATGTAAGGACGGTTTCGCTTCGTATCAATACCCCAACGGTCCGTCTATTTCCGTCCAACGCGGTATGATATATACCTGGTTCATGTAGACGCACCCCGGAGTCTCTGCATCTCAAACTCCGTCCTACTGCGTAAGCCCCGTCAAAGCTTCAAGGGATATAAGCTAAACCCTATAACAAGCTTGGCATATCCTTGCCGAGGTTAGGGTCGCTGTGCACGTACAATACCCCGGGGGGTGGAGTGAGTTAAGTCGTTATCGTGCTCGAAGATCGGAGAAGAGCGCGACTGGAATCATCCTTGAGGAGAGGGTACAGGAGTTGACGAGGAAGATGGATAGGGTGGAGGAGGCAGCCGCGAGAGGAATCGCAAGGAGCTGCGGGTTCCATGACGCAGGCATGTTCATATATATGGGGCGAGCGACGGGGAACAACGGAGGACAGCTGGAGCAGTGCCAAGACAAGTACTCGGAGTCCGAGCAGGCACGTTCGCGCAACCTCCAACCTCAACCTCCAAGTCGCTCACCTGCATCCAATGGTAGCAAAGACGCATGACCTCTTTGGCACAATAACTTGATGGCGTACCTCTCCGTCAGGTGATGCCGTACGGCCTTAAGATAAACGCTCAACCCAACAGTGGACGGGAAAGAGAGTCTCATGGTGGAGAGCTTGTTGTCAAAACACTCGCATGAAAACGATTCGAGTGTTTCGGCAACTAATCCTCCTCCGTGAGATTATCAATCCCTACCACCGGGTTAGCCGTTTCTCTTAAGGCACCACGACACCCCCTGTTGGAGAGGTACGTCGTGAAATCATTGTGCAAAGGGGCCATGCGTCTTTGCTACTGTCGGATTATTTGGGGGCCGAGTATGGTTGAAGGCTGCGAACGTGCCTGCTCGGACCCCTAGTGCTTGAAGCGGCACTATTTGGGTGCTCCGTGCCTGCGTCATGGTTCTCATCGCCCCTTGCGGCTCCCGACGCGGCTGCCTCCACCCTACCCATCTTCCTCATCAATGTCAATGCCCCCTCCTCATGGGCGATTATGTGACCATGTAGGCTGATGATGCCACTCGTGAATAACCAACAAAACTATGTGGTTTATAGTTCGAGTTTTGGTAGGCTTTATACACAATAGTAGTATGTACGAGCGTGCGCGCTGGCCATATTGTGGATTGTTATGATAGTGCCATCCTAGACACCAATGCGTGGCGCGAGGTGAGCCCCCGAGATAAATGCTATGGCCTGCAAGATAAGTCGAACTCTAGCGCACGTAGTATTATGTTGGTTGTATACGTAGTACTACCCACTATTAACAGCCTACCAGGTACATCATAGGTCACACGACTTAGTAGTGGATAATGGTATAAAATCAACACCCAATCGTGGGGGTGATCGATGAAGCAAAAAGTGACTTGACCGCACGAGGGCAAAAGCAGGGTTGGAGACGCGTTTGGCAACGTCGCGGTTGGCAGTGCGTTCGACCTCGACTCCATATCTAACAATTCCATCACCTCATAGCCACACGGGGTGCGCGTGGATCGATGCGCTACAATATCCAATAATGGGAACCGCATTTCGCGGAAGTTTTCGAGACCCACCTTGAGGTGTACCCGAACTTGGTGCATACGTCCCGTGATAATTTCCGCCCGGCACAAGCTCAATCCTGGGTAGAGACAGGCAATCCACCAGCAGAAAAAATCAACGGTTAGGCGTAGCACAGCACGGTAATCATACAAGTGGCGCACGCCAACACTACTGTGCACTTTGTACGTATCCTGGTGCAAGAGCCAAGCCAGGTGGTTGCTGCATGCGCAGTGCTACACTGAGTGTACGGTGTCAAGATAACCCTAAAATAACCTTTCGTAAGGTGATAATATAACCCTAAAATAACCCTGTCTAAGATGTCAAGCTAGCCCGAAAATAACCTGCGTAAGGTGCTGACATAACCCCCAAGAATAGTCTTGCGCAAGTAGTTACGACAGCCCAAAAATAACCTTGCGGACTCCTGCCTGGAAAGAGTGCATGAAGCTTCGTCCACAACTACGAACCCGTTGTACATGGCGTCCGATGGTTAAAGTTGTGATAGCCCAGCCCCGAGCACGATAACGGCCAACGAAACCACCGCCGTGTCTCTTCACACAGCGGGGTCTGCGACGGACGAAGATACCTGGTTACACCCAACCCTAGGCAGCACGAGATACCTAATGACGACAGTATCATTCACACGAGCTACACAAAACGGGACTGGAACACATATCTTTCATGTACGAGTATGTATTTCCTGCATAAATCTTGTACAACAGTAGCATGTATATATTATATAAGTGTCGAGAATATGCCCCCTCCCTCCCCTCAAAACGTTCGACGCAGAATTCTAAAAGGAAATCAACGCGTGGGCAGAGGCGAACGTAGGTGCGTCAGAAAGGGAAGACCGTGATTCAGACGGGTTACAGAGAGAGTTCACAAGAGAAGAAGTAATTATGTATGTAGCTAAACTTGAGAATAGAAAGGCAGCAGGGGCACGTAAAATAGTGAATGGATTTATTAAATACGGGGGAGAAAGTATGCTTACTTCGGTGGTTACGATGTATAATTGGATATGGAAGAAGAACGCGCCGAAGAGGTGGAGAGAAGGAGTAGTAGTAAACTTATTCAAGAAAGGAGATAAGGCTGACCCGAGGAACTACCGAGGGTTAACGCTATTAAGCACCGTAGGCAAAAAATTCCAAGATTTGAAACGATAGGATGGGAACAATGTTGGAGAAGGACGAAAAAACAAGCGAAGGGCAAGCAAGATTCAGGCCAAACCGTAGTTGCGTAGACCATGTGTTCACATTAGGTAATATAATTGAAGGTAGGAAGACGCCGGGCTAACGACGTACTGTTTCTTCCTAGATGTACAGGAGGCCTATGACACAGTATGGAGGAATGGGTTGTGGAAAAAAATGTGGGAAATTGGGATCTGAGGAAAGATGTGGAGAATGATGACAAATATGACGAAATGTGCGAGAAGTGCTGTGATGTTGAACGGGGAAATATCAAAATATGTTGATATTTCACAAGGAGTTGCACAGGGATGTACACTATCACCCAGTCAATCCAAGGTATATATTAATGACATGATATTAGCAGTCGAAGCAGCAAAGCAAGGAGTCACGATGGGGGAAGATACGGCGTCGAGGTTGATGTTTGCGGATGGTTTCGTGGGGATATCAGAAACACCCGAAGGATTGCACAAACAGATAGAGAAAGCACCAGCGTACACTAGGAAATTGAGAGTGACGGCGAACGTGAAAAAATGCGCAGTAGTTGTATGTAACGAAGACAAGGTGGATCCGGTAAATTTCAAATGGAAGCGGGGAGAAGATGATGAACTACCGATCGTAGACCAATACACGTACCTTAGCCTAGAGATATCAAAATACTGATCTTGGGATGCACACATAGCGACAGTAATAGGAAAGGGTAAATCACAAGTAGGCAAGATGGATGCGATGCAAACAGACCCGCACCTTGACACTAGGATTAAAATATGCATCCTGATTAATACGATTGTACCAAAGTTAGAGTATGCAGGAGAAGTATGGGAAGGGAACGCGAAGTTCGTAAAACAACTGGAAACAGTGCAGATGACAGCAGCTAAAAAGATACTAGGATGCTCAAGTACGACGAGTATCACAGTATTAAGAGCAGAACTAGGAATGTACCCTCTTAAAACAAATAGAGACGCGAGAAAGTTGAAATGGCAATATAAAGTAAAAAATATGCCAGAAAGGAGGTTGCCAGCCATAGTTGATAGGACTATATGGGAGAAAATAACAAAAGGGCGAGCTGCAAGAAGATGGGATAACGTAGTCGAGAACATGTGGAAGGATTTAGTGGGGGACTAAGAAGAGGTAACTGTTTATAGAGAAGTTTGGCGGGTACAAGACAGAAATAAAATAAATAATCGAAGAAACGTAAAGGCAAGCGCTAATAAATAAGGTGAAATAGGAGAAGCACTTAGAGATATACGGGGGGGTGAGGGAAGGTATTGGAATGAAAACGTGTCTGCACGGCCCAATGGACTACACGAAAAAGCTGAAACTGCGATTTCGTGTAGGGGACCTGGACCTACCTGAAAGAAGAAAGATACATGCCAGTAGCCGGGAGGAGGAGGACGTGGCTACAAATATGTGCCCATGTAGCACAACAACGGAGAGTAGGACTCACATAGTAGGAGAATGCGAAATATACAAGAAAGAACGGGATGCGTTAGAGGATAATAGATGCATGTGACATGGAAGAGTTTGGTAGACTCGACAGTAGCGACAAAACGATCGCGATCCTAGGAGATAGATGTGGCCGCAGACGGCGAAACAGGACGGGGATTTGATAAGCAAACCGTTTCGATGTAGTATATGGAAGAAGCGTAATGCGCGCCCAAATGTTGGAGGTGTCTATTAGGCGTAGGAACGGTGCGTCGTCTCGAAAGGGATGCCTGGTCAATGGTCAAACGACTAAGGCAAGCAATAAATGAGTACGCCCACCCCCGTCCCTACCCTCGCTCCCACCGCACGTCGCCTCTCCGCAATCCTTTTTTGGCCCTTTGAGCACTGCACTCCCGTTGCGGGGACAACATACTTGCAATTAGACCAGGATCATTTTACGAGTTGGAAAAGGGTTAACGAAGGGCCCACTCCACTTCCACCTATCCCGGCCACCCACCCCTACTACCCACACACCCATCCACCCACCGACCCACAGACCCACGGATCCACCCACCCAGCCAAGCACCCACCCACCTGCCGCGGTAGCCACGTTACGCACGCGCGTCTTGGCGGCCTTAGCCCCAAACGTTTCCGCATCCATCTTGTCCACAGCTCCGACTTTGCCGCTCGAACGCCTGTACAGGGGCGCGTCCACCACCGTGTCGAACCCGGGGTCCCCGTGGCAGATGGCCAGGTACTCTTTTCTCACCTTGGCCTTCTTGAAAAGGCTAGAAAACTTCGAGGAGGATTCGAGCGACTATGTCAGAGGGGAACAAACGAACCGATCGAAGGAGGGGCGGCAGAGAGAAGGGAGGGCGTGTTTAGGGGGGGGGGGTAGTGTGGGGGTGGGTGGGAGGGGGGGGGGGAGCAAGGCTTGTATTTAGTTAGCTGCGTGCGTACCTCGAATGTGAACGACAGCAAGATAACACACTGCTCTGTCTTGGAGATTGGTTCGACTGAAAGAGGTGTAAGTCTAATAACGCACCGGTGCTGCTTGTGCGTTGATGGCCGTTGACCGTTTCCATTCGTTGAACGTACAGGAATACAGGAGTACTACGGTAATACCACGACTCGAATGTGATATGCGAATACTGCTGCTACGAGCATAATGCAGCTGATGTTTACGTCGCATGTATAAGCACAACCATAGGAACAGACGAGTATACAAGTTGTACGAGTAAATGTGCAGTTACATGGTATGCCGTACACCACATACCTGTGGGATACGACTGAAGGAGAAACGCTGACGTTACCTTGGCGACGATCATGATCCCGCTGGTGTTCTTATCCAAGCGCTGCACGATCCCCTGGCTCAGCGTCCCAGCCGCCGCCAGGTCCCCCTCCTCCGCCTGCCGAGTCTGAATCATGTGGTGCAGCAGCCCATGCAGCACCGTCCCGCTTGCCGCCGCCTCGCACGGCTGGCACACCATGCCCGCGGGTTTCATAACTGCAAAGAAGTGTTCGTCCTCAAACAGCACTCGGAGCCGCGGCAAGTGCTCCGGGAAGAGAAAATTTCGCCGCTGGGGGGTGGTGTCCGCCCCGGTGGAGGAGGACGTGGCCGAGGGGGAGGGGCTTAAGTCGACGAAGATCTTAGCGCCGCTCCGGACGCGGACGAAGCGCTTGACCTTGCGCCTGTCGACCTTGACCTTCCCGGCCTCTAGCGCTTTGCGGTAGAAGCGTCGGCTGTTCATCGGGAGGCGGCGCGACAAGATCCAGTCTATTGGGGCGTTGTCGTCCTCCTGTGTTACCACCGTCGAGATAACGCTCGCTGCTGCACCATCATGGTCGTCTCTTCTTCGCTTTTTGCTTTGGCCCTCGCCACCACCAGACGTGCCACGGAGCACG
This sequence comes from Undaria pinnatifida, assembly GCA_012845835.1. NCBI lineage: Eukaryota > Phaeophyceae > Laminariales > Alariaceae > Undaria > Undaria pinnatifida. The sequence goes on from JABAKD010000030.1 coordinate 7,225,241, forward strand.
CCGCCATCACTATCGGCAACAGCAGAAGGTGTTGCTCCCGCTGCTGTCGAGTCCTCGCTAGAGAAGTGTCCGGCTGTTGATGCCTCATCATCCGCCTGGCTACCCTGTGTCAAGTGCTGCAACTCCGCCACAGCAGTCGATGAATCATATTCATCGCTCATGAGGCAAACGGCACCACGTCGACACCTGCTGCGAGGAAGCACCGCACAGCTGCTGCCGTACGCTTTCGCCATCTCCCTCGATGATGTTCGGAGTGCATGCTGGCATGAAGATACTACAGTCGCCCGTGGGTCGATGGCGAGACCGCCCGCTTGTTGGCAGCCGGCGGCGCCGAGCAGCACAGCCGACCAGTTCACCATTGGCTCCGCTTCGTACAACCAACACACCACACAGCAGCAGTGTAGCGCAGCAGCACAGCAGCAAACAGTACGTAGCAGTAGCAACGTTAGCTTTCGAGCGACCTCAGCTTAGCTCCAGTCCAGCTCTTCCTCTGTCTTAGATTCCGACGTAGCAGCGTCCCAGGGCCAGGCAGGTGATTCCAAACACCAGTACGACGTCGCAGCACGTGCTGAAGCAGTCTCGCCTCACGTTCTCACGTTGTCATGTTTTGAAAATGGGTTTCAGTATGTTTTTGAAGGATTCGTGTAACAATTGGAAACTAGGGGATGTGAATCAGGGATCCCCGAAAACTTGTATGCGCACATACAGCAGTTAGTTCCAGACCAAAAGGAACAGCAGCAGTAGAAGTGTTGCTGTCGATTATACCACGCACAATGTACGCAACACACACGGAACAAACCGTAGCTGTGGCAGCACCGTCCTGTGCCGTGGCTTTACGGTTGGTTGCCAGCAAAAGACGTCACTGCATCCATTCATTGCTGTAGTTACAACATTTTTTTTTGTGTTTTCGTGGCCAGGGGTGCACCCTGTCGATGTCCCTAAAAGCACAGCGGCAGACGCTTTTTAGGTTTAAACTCTTTGCGCAGTTGCCTCTGGCTCGTTTTTTTTCAAATGTGTGCTTCTTTTAGGCTGTCACCGTGCTTCAAAAGCGTTGTCAGACTTCGAGCTCCTCCCAAGGTGTGTTATGATACGCTCATACAGCACGCATACATGTAGTCACACGAGACAAAAAACCCCGAAAAATTGCTGTTCCACAAAGTTTAAACGGAGAGGAGGACCTAGGTGCGCTTGCACACACGGCCATCTCAGAACCCAAGCCCTTAGAGCCACCCGATCGGGTGCTGTGGTACCGCCCGCATCATTTTCTCCCACCCCCCCGCCCCCCCCGCTCGTCGACCAGCTTTTGCCATAACCGATCGCTGCAGAAATGCTTGGGCGGATATCCAAGAATGTCCTTAGCTCCAGCATCCGCCTATGGCATTGAAACAAGCACACAAAAGCAATGTCGAGGAGACGTGAGGGTGTCAAAAGTAAGGAGCAAGCTGCCAAACGTGTCACCCGTACGGTGCGGATCATGTCGAACGCGTACTTTTTTTTTACCCTTCACAACTGCACCCCACCTTTTTGGGGCCAAACCACTTGGAAATAGAGCTTGATATACGAAGTCAAAGGGATAGCTTCCTGGCCTCAAAACTTAGAGACACGCGGAAGGGCGCATCGCACAGGCGGGAAAGATATTCCTGGTGGTGTTGCTCAATAAATCCGAACTCGAGACTCACCCCTGCTTCCAGCAGCACCCCCATGGCTGCTACTTCGTCGTGCATCGCAGCCAAGTGGAGCGGCGTGTACCCGCACTTGTCTCTGCAGTCAGCCTACGTAGAGCAATACCGGGAGGGTAGGTTACACGTCCGACGAACGGGAAATTGCCGGTGGAGGCATTGAAACGAGCAGAAACGCTGAAACATGAGCGGTTGGGCAACAACACCAAGCCGGAGAGCAGCCATCAACTGTTCTACAGTATCCACCATTTTCAGAAGAAATAAATGTGCCATTCGCATTCCGGCGTCGTGGCGGGAGGGGGCCCAATAACTTCATTAAAAGTGCACAATAAAAGTCATACCATGATTTTCACAAATATGCACCGTTTCTGACAAACGGCAAGAACGGCTCTTGGCGCGATTCGAACCCCGGATTGTGTTTTTGCTAAACGTGCACCATAACCACTCTACCATAGTCAGCCACTACGGGAGAGTGGCTACGGTGCACATTAAACAAAGTCATACCTGGTGAACACCACCAGCGAAGCGGTTTACGTAGCAGGAGGTGAATCATTCCATGTGTGTAACGCTCAAAGCTCGACGGAGCACATATGATCGCGGCCGCGCAGCCGTCACGATATCACCGAGGGGGCTGACTCTATTCCACGCTCCAAAAATAACACAGGCATCGGCATGTTTTTAAGAGCTAGGGTTGGCGGCTGAAACGCAATAACAGCGCAGGTATGCGGTCGTTTGCGCGAACCTCGACCAAGCTCTGGGTTGCACTTTAACTTGTCGCGGCGATAAATTTGAAACGCCTGGCAGCAACCGCTCGAAGCAGGAAGAACTTTCTTCTGCGCGACATGCGAACGAGTATTATTTTGTCAACCGTCTGGTGCTGCGGTAGTCTACGAATGGCAAGCTTTGACTTGTTGTTGGAAGCAACAACTTTACCGTTTACCCTCGGAGCATTGTGATAGGCACAGGCGTCGTCAGCACGACAATTTGAACGGATGGCACACAATATGCAGAAGGTCATGCGGGGCACTACTTCCAACAGAGGATTCTTGTGGGCGTGGAGGGGGGGCTGGCACATGGTGTTTTAACTCACCTTGACCTTTTTCGATAGGAGAAGTCGCAGAGCCTTTTCCCTCCCTTTCGCGGCAGCACGATGCATCGCCGTCCGCCCTGGTGACGCCCATGGAAGCACACATGTAAAACCGCGTGAAGCATGTTGTCAACGATGGATGGCAGTCACACCAATGACAACGCATGTGGCACTCGTTCGGCTAACAACGTAATCCTGGGGAACGCCGTGAGAGCCGTCGAACCGCTACAGGAGAGGCTAGCTATGCCCGTATGCACCAGTAGTCAAAGAGTCTAGCCGACCGGGATATCGGATTACTGTAGATTCTGAGGAACAAACACCCACCCCCTAAAACATCAATAAGTAAAATTAATACTGGCAATCAATACAGAGGCTCCTCATTGATGAAACCATAATTCAAGCTCAAACATTTCGCTGTACCCTAAACAAAAATCTGTACGTGCGACCATTTCGAACTGACCGCTTTCGCCGGAGACACACGGATCACATCCTTCGTCGAGCAGGAATCGCATGAACGCCGTGTGTCCATTTCCCGACGCAACCATCAGCGGTGTCCACCCTGCCTGCGTGCCCAAACATTTTCAGCACACCCCAAAAAAACGCGCCTTTTTTAGTACAGCAGTTCATGAAACGTTGCGCGCACGCCGCGCGGCGATGCGCTGCGCAACACAAAATCCAACTAGGCGATTGTCAATAGTGAGTCAACAGAAGTGACCGGCGCAAGCATACAGTTGCTCGATGGACATTTTTTCCACTTGGCCTTCGTGGTACCGCATTGCTCGGCCGTGTACATTGAGTTTTCATCATTGACTGAAGTCGAACCACAATTTTCCCACTTGACCTTTGTAGTACCACATTACTCTGCCGTGTACATTCAGTTTTTCATCATTGACTAAAGTCGAACCACGCTTTCGAATTTCGCGTGCTGGCTAGCGACAGATGCCGCACGCCGAAAAAGAAAGAGAAAGATAGACCAGTACGCTTAATCCCTTTCTTGTTGTTGCACCCAACGTTTTGATAACCACACGTCCGTAAGGAACCCGGCATCGATAAAAAAAAAACATACGAAAAAAAAATCAGGCCTTTTCGGGTGCATGCACAGACCGTGAGTTGCGGCAGAGGGGACCGCCATTTGAGCGCCGCACCTTGTCCCTCGGCTGCAAAATCAGTTCCTTCCCGCAGAGAGCTTTGAGCGCCTTCGCACAGTCCACGTGTCCGAACGCGGCCATGGTGTGGAGCGCCGTCTCCCCAGTGCCCGAGCCAGTGTTGGGGTTGCAACCCCGAAGGATCAGCTCTCGCACTGCAATTTTCGAAAGAATGGTGTGAAAAGAAAGAGCGTGGAGGGGCAGGCCGCAATGGCAGTGAATTCGCAAGCTCTGTGTGCGACACATCGCCGTGCCGGGGCCTGTATGGCGTTCCGTGGCGAGAGTTTTAGCACGAGCCACCAAACCCCTAAGGTCCCAAGCATCCCAATTCAGGAGTCACTACAACAGGATTTGCGAGCATGAAAAACAGTGTCCTATACCGGGAGCACACGCACGCAGCTGGCAGACAGCGGAGTTGGGAGTAGCCATCAATGACACGCCTTTCCCGGTCAGTCCTCCTAATCGAACGACAAACGCTATGGCAGGGGTGAGCTGTTTTTTTCTGAGACAAAAGTGCAACCCGAAGAGCAATCCCATGGCCTGGGTACACAGCGGATACTCATGTAAAACACAGTGGTATTCTAACGACAGTGGGTAGTTCCCCGGTTGATGATCCCGGCCAATCAGGAAAATTTGGCCAAAAAGCGATACCTCTATCGTAACACGCGTCGACACGCCTTAGCAATCCTCAGCACACACACTCTTTCCCCGTGTTATTTGCCCCAGCCGCCGGTTGTGTGCTTCCTCACCAAGCTCCTCGTCTCCGCGCCCAGCCGCCTTCCTGAGGTGCCGCCCGAACGTGGTGGCAGGGGTGTGAACAGCGCTGTAGATGCGCACGAAACCTTCGCAGTCTACGCCCTCCCCGTCGGGCCCTCGTTCGTCCTCCCAACGGCTCTCCACGAGACGCTGAAAAAGCGCGTCGTCTAAATTCAGCCCAGAACTGGACAGCAGCAACGACAACAAGTTCAGACAAGTTGCGAGAAGCCCTGTGGAGAGGAAGCGACGACCGTAGAACGTACCAGGTACATCCGGTATTCATTTCATCATGCCAGGTGTGCTTGCACGAAAGTAGCAGGCATTTGGCTGCGCAGGCGCTGTGCACCGAGGAAGCCACATCATTAACAAGCAAGCTCGCGGCGAGGCAAGCTGTGTGTCTGGTATGGGTGCCGAGCTACGATGCGTTCGATTGCCGATTAGACTTTCTTCAAAATGCAATAGAGACACGCAGAGGAGTGTTATAGTACGTCCGAAGCTCTTCGAAGTCTTCGACCACGGAGTGTGCAATTTCGCGGCCGAAGACGCAAGATAGCAAGGCATCTCTACTGCTGTACATACATCGCACGTTAACGGCCGAATAAAAAATCTACTTGTATATACGTGCAATACTAGACTTGATACAGGTGTTTTAGGGGCATGGATACAGTCAGTGTAGCACTTACCCGAGAAGGGCTCGCTTCACCGACTTCAGGTCGAGTCGTGACCCCCCTCCCTCATTCTTGAATGCTGCACTAATCGCTGCGTAATGTTCTTCCCTGATCTCCGCCTATTATCGTGCATATATGTACCGCAGTACGTTATACAAGAAAGCGGTTGAAAATTGATCGTTATGATACTTGCCGCCTGTTGCGCAGCAAGCAACAACAAGGGAGGGAATCGACGCTGCTGCTGTCGTGACTTTCGGCACCGAAACATAAAGACAGAAACATAAATAAATGAATAGGTCTAGTCTAGACTACAGGGACAAACTACAAACTACAAATTAATGCAAATTACCGACTTGGTCCATGCAGTTAAAGCAGTCATCATGCAGTCAAATCAGTCACACGGCGGCTGGCCGCCATTACTACGTGACAAAGACGGCCAACGACGAATCTATATTTATGTGTAGCAGGCACAGGTTCAATCCACCTTTGGGTCATAATGACCCTCGCCAAGCGATTCAAACCTAGGCCAACCCCCACTCACCGTGCCGGACTCCAAGCCATCTTCCAAGACCGTCCCGGCATGGTGGGAGATGATCCGTTCTGCCTCGGGGCGCTCATAGCTTTTGGGAGGCGGAGCCGGGGTTCTCGGGCGAGACGCGTTTCGCGACGAAGGTCGGGACATTTGACGTTCAAAAGACGACGCAGACAGAGCAAATTCTTCGCAGAAGGGGCTGGACTAGCTCGAAATAGCTGGTGCTGGTGTTTTTCTACGCTCTACACAGACGAGAGAGCTTGGTTTGTTCTGTGCTACACAGACACTGGAAGTTGATGACCCTGCACACGGATGTACCTGGTAACCGTTTCTACTGCTGGAAGGTCCCTGCACGTCCGAAAAAACAGCAGCAACAACCGAGGATTCTGTTGTGCTGCACCTTGTGCGAAATGCTGACGGGACTACGTACCAGAGAAAGCAAATCACTCGCTTTTCATGTAGCTTTCAAGACTTCAAGTTCGCGCCTACCCTGGTAGAGCTCTGGCAGATCTTGTGATCTGTGCTGGATCCTACATAGATAGCCTGTTGTAGCAGAAGAGGGGAGCCCAGAGCCCAGAGCCCAGCGGAGCGGTTGATGTAGTGACGCCTTCAGAAGAAGTGGAAACCCCGCACATAAAATTTAACGAAAAAAACACGCGACCATTTTGGCTGAAACACACAAGAAGACTGGTTGTAGAGTAAATCGAGAGTGTATAACGCCTTCCAGGTCCGATAGGAAGAATGCCTGCAATGTAATTGGAAACCTTTTTTTTTCATCACTACTATGTAAGTATGCCCACCACGAATTTCTGGGAAAATTCTTGGCGGAAATTTCCGGCGACATTCTTGCATAACTGCTGTGACAGCAGAAATCAATGCGCCTTCTTCGTAGATCGGGGTGTTGTGTCCTAAAAACTGGGGGACAGACGGCATTCGTCTTGTGTGTGAGCAGTCCTCGAGATGCATTTTGGAGTAGTGCCACCGTGTGCGCACGCACGTGCGCGCACCCTCGAGAGTGTATAACGCCTTCCAGGTCCGATAGGAAGAATGCCTGCAATGTAATTGGAAACCTTTTTTTTTCATCACTACTATGTAAGTATGCCCACCACGAATTTCTGGGAAAATTCTTGGCGGAAATTTCCGGCGACATTCTTGCATAACTGCTGTGACAGCAGAAATCAATGCGCCTTCTTCGTAGATCGGGGTGTTGTGTCCTAAAAACTGGGGGACAGACGGCATTCATTCGTCTTGTGTGTGAGCAGTCCTCGAGATGCATTTTGGAGTAGTGCCACCGTGTGCGCACGCACGTGCGCGCACCCTCACAGAACTTCACCCGTGCTGCTGTCCGGCAGCCTTTCACACGTGGTTGCCATCTGCCGCTAGGACGCGGCTACGCACGATTGTAACACGGAAAACGCGAGACACATACATGATGTCATGATGATGAGTAAAACAAGGAAGGGCGGGCGTGTGGCGACACACACAACCAAAGACAAGAGCACGGATGTGTATGGCGAAAAACGCGAAGAAGACACAGCAGCTGCAGCTGCTGTGGTAGTAGTAGCCCACCACAGCACAGCCGAGAGAGGGCCCTCCCGGCCTAGCTATGGTGGCGCAGCCGCATCTACCTCGTGTCCGTGCCCTACAGGGCTGGGTGGTGATTGATGTAGAGCGTTCGGAGGGGGAGGTGATATCGTTGTGTGGGGAGGGTGGGGTGTGGGGGGCAATCAATGAAAACTGGCTTGCTGCTTGCAGGATACAGGATCAACTTCAACCAAAAAGCCCCCCTCGCAAGATTTATAACCCCCTGTCTTGCGGTTTGGGATCGTTCGAGTTCAATGGGTATCAGGGGTGCACCAGTGTTAAATTAAAGGTGGGGACACAGAGTGCCCCCTGCAGGTCTGCCAATTGAGCAGGTCCTCGGAGAGTACTCACTTTCGTTCCTTCGTAGAGATATAGCTTTATTCGTTTCCACCAGAGCCCGGGATAGCTTCTGATAAAATTTTAAATATAGGGTGGTTGTAGAGTAAATCGAGAGTGTATAACGCCTTCCAGGTCCGATAGGAAGAATGCCTGCAATGTAATTGGAAACCTTTTTTTTTCATCACTACTATGTAAGTATGCCCACCACGAATTTCTGGGAAAATTCTTGGCGGAAATTTCCGGCGACATTCTTGCATAACTGCTGTGACAGCAGAAATCAATGCGCCTTCTTCGTAGATCGGGGTGTTGTGTCCTAAAAACTGGGGGACAGACGGCATTCATTCGTCTTGTGTGTGAGCAGTCCTCGAGATGCATTTTGGAGTAGTGCCACCGTGTGCGCACGCACGTGCGCGCACCCTCACAGAACTTCACCCGTGCTGCTGTCTGGCAGCCTTTCACACGTGGTTGCCATCTGCCGCTAGGACGCGGCTACGCACGATTGTAACACGGAAAACGCGAGACACATACATGATGTCATTCATGATGATGAGTAAAACAAGGGCGGGCGTGTGGCGACACACACAACCAAAGACAAGAGCACGGATGTGTATGGCGAAAAACGCGAAGAAGACACAGCAGCTGCAGCTGCTGTGGTAGTAGTAGCCCACCACAGCACAGCCGAGAGAGGGCCCTCCCGGCCTAGCTATGGTGGCGCAGCCGCATCTATCTCGTGTCCGTGCCCTACAGGGCTGGGTGGTGATTGATGTAGAGCGTTCGGAGGGGGAGGTGATATCGTTGTGTGGGGAGGGTGGGGTATGGGGGGCAATCAATGAAAACTGGCTTGCTGCTTGCAGGATACAGGATCAACTTCAACCAAAAAGCCCCCCTCGCAAGATTTATAACCCCCTGTCTTGCGGTTTGGGATCGTTCGAGTTTAATTCGGGGGCACGTGCCTCCGATCTAATTCCTAACTTCCCCGAATATAAACCGCGAACCTTATCATGCGAAACCCATCCAAATGATCTCAAATTCGGATACCTACTGGCCTTTCGAGGCCGTATCTTAACACTAGCCCACCCTGATGAGTCGCATATATATGCAGAAATTTGGGAGATTCGGGGAAACTCCGGTTCTACGAACTAGACCATGATGAGTCGAAGATGCGGCTCCTCAAAACCCACTCCCACACCTCTAACCGTCTGGCTATGAAGCCAGGAACACGAGAAGAGAAGCAGTAGAAAGAAAAGCAGACCCTACAGCAAGGCAATAGTCACCCATCAAAAACCTGCCGCATGCCGCCGGTGTGGCGGGGGGGCAGAAAAGGCTCTAGAACCTGCCGCATGCCGCCGGTGTGGCGGGGGGGGCAGGAAAGGCTCTACGGTAAACCAAACACAGAAAAGGTACTATGGCGATATACTAATAATAGTGCTAAGAGGGAAATATGATGAGCTTCGACGAAATCCTAGATATCACGGTGGTATATACGTACGTATAGTCTAGACTATTGTCTAGTCTAATATAAATGTTTTGGTCATCAGCGAACTGGGTCCAACGCATGCCCGTAGTGGAGTGAGGAGCGGTAGTAGTAAAAATGAAGTGCGCTGCTCGATAACGTGTTCCTGACCGTCGGTATACTGAACAATCTTTGGGCCGCGTCTCCTCTGTATCAGGGGCGTGAGGAATTTTATTGTCGTTTTCAAGCAAGCGGTTGCGTTGACATGTACTACCTGGCTTGATGTAAAGGAAAGGAACAAACACCACCCAGCGATCATCTACTACATACACGCTAGGGCATGTTTTCATGAGCACCACTAAGAACAAGAAGAGCACCAGACATGGACGCGACATCTACAGGACCACAACATCTTCGACCACAGCAGTGGGGAGAAACAGGGCGTATAATCGTACACTATTATTAATAGATACAATCATCATGTAGTTACCATTATTTTCTGATATCGCTGATTGTAAGAGACACGTATTGCCAAATACAACAGGCGAGGTGATGTGGTCATCATGCAATGCCACCACCGCCATTGAGAACGAAAGGGAGAAATGCGAATCGTTAGTGTTTTGAAAGGAACGCTTAGTGTACATGCGCTCCATTACGTTACTTCGCTTGGCATAGGTTGGGAGGCGATCATGCAGACGGTATGTACGGAATACCTTACGTAATAAGTTGGTAGTGTGGTTTACCGCAATTTTAACATGTCTGTTTGTACTTCCTTTTCACATTATAATTATTGTCTCACGTACACGATTTTACGCCTATGATTTTTGCCGCGCCGATGTGGGGCTTTGAGATCGTCAACTCTAAGACAGAGCTACATCTTACAAATACACCAAGCGAGGTGACGATATTACGCCTGCCTATGATTTTTGCCGTGCCGATGTGGAGCTCTGAGGTCGTCAACTCTAAGTCTTAAGAGCTACATCTTACAAATACACCAAGCGAGGTGACGATTTTACGCCTATGATTTTTGCCGTGCCGAGGTGGAGCTCTGAGGTCGTTAACTCTATCTAAGACAGAGCTACATGTTACAAATACACCAAGCGAGGTGACGATTCTACGCCTATGATTTTGCCGTGCCGATGTGGGACTCTGAGGTCGTCAACTTTAAGACAGAGCTACACCTTACAAATACACCAAGCGAGGTGATGTGGGCATGCGATGTCACCACTATTGAACGCGAGGGTGACTTTACTTCGTTAGGCATATGCTACTTCGTTTGGTAGAGGTTGTCAGGCGATCATGCAAACGGCCGGAGGTGCGAAAAACCCTGCGTAACAATATTAGGTTGGTAGTGTGGTCTACCGCAGTGTTAATATATATCTGTCTGTACTTATTTTTCACATTGTTATTATTATTATTATTATTATTATTATTATTATTATTATTATTATTATTATTATTATTATTATTATTATTATTATTATTATTATTATTATTATTATTATTATTATTATTATTATTATTATTATTATTATTATTATTATTATTATTATTATTATTATTATTATTATTATTATTATTATTATTATTATTATTATTATTATTATTATATTATTATTATTATTATTATTATTATTATTATTATTATTATTATTATTATTATTATTATTATTATTATTATTATTATTATTATTATTATTATTATTATTATTTTTGCCCTCCGACAATATAGCGTAGATGCCTTTCCGATATAAATCGAATATCCTTCCTTAAGGCAGCAGTAGCACCTAATATGAAGTCGAATGATCGCACCATAATGCAGTGGTATCTTCCGCCAACCATTCGCCCATTTCCTTTCCCCACATCTTCTCCTTTTATCTACTATTCCCTTTCCCTATATATACCTGGTATGTTACAGCTGGGAGTCTACCTTAATCCTCATCAACATTGCCACCCCAGGCCAGTGGCCTTAGTCCTCCCGATTCTTCCTCCCTTCCCCTCGCGGCCTGACGATCCCTCAGAAATAGTCTATATCGATGAACTCTGCGCGAAATCGCGACCTGAGTGGTCACAGAGATGATTTGGAATAGTCGCTCCTTGCACACGCCTTTCCGCGCTAGGGACGATGCGTCCGTCCCTCCAACGATGCTTGCCGCTACCTGATCTATCAGGTCGCTGCCTTCTTTACCGAGGCGCCCAAAGCTTTCCACCGCGAGGGTGGCGAGTTTGTAGCTGCGTTCGTCGAAGGACACCTGTCCCGGACGAGCGTAGTGGTTGCGCTTGCGCGCCTCGGAAGTGGAAGCCGCTGATCCGTTTCGATCCGCGCTTCCTGCCCGCATGTGGACCCCTGCTTGTGGGTCCGCATACGTCACGTCGAGGAGTATCGACTATTATTATTATTATTATTATTATTATTATTATTATTATTATTATTATTATTATTATTATTATTATTATTATTATTATTATTATTATTATTATTATTATTATTATTATTATTATTATTATTATTATTATTATTATTATTATTATTATTATTATTATTATTATTATTATTATTATTATTATTATTATTATTATTATTATTATTATTATTATTATTATTATTATTATTATTATTATTATTATTATTATTATTATTATTATTATTATTATTATTATTATTATTATTATTATTATTATTATTATTATTATTATTATTATTATTATTATTATTATTATTATTATTATTATTATTATTATTATTATTATTATTATTATTATTATTATTATTATTATTATTATTATTATTATTATTATTATTATTATTATTATTATTATTGTTGTTGTTATTATTATTATTATTATTATTATTATTATTATTATTATTATTATTATTATTATTATTGTTGTTGTTATTATTATTATTATTATTATTATTATTATTATTATTATTATTATTATTATTATTATTATTATTATTATTATTATTATTATTATTATTATTATTATTATTATTATTATTATTATTATTATTATTATTATTATTATTATTATTATTATTATTATTATTATTATTATTATTATTATTATTATTATTATTATTATTATTATTATTATTATTATTATTATTATTATTATTATTATTATTATTGTTGTTGTATATTATTATTATTATTATTATTATTATTATTATTATTATTATTATTATTATTATTATTATTATTATTATTATTATTATTATTATCATTATTATTATTATTATTATTATTATTATTATTATTATTATTATTATTATTATTATTATTATTATTATTATTATTATTATTATTATTATTATTATTATTATTATTATTATTATTATTATTATTATTATTATTATTATTATTATTATTATTATTATTGTGGGTCACAATGCTCTGAACCCAACCTGCCTACTTGCGTCTGAACACAAATTCTAGAACCTTCAGGAACGTTCCGCACGTTCTCCTAGAAAGATCGTCTCTCGGAGCGATGTCGTTCTCACTCACACTCCGAGCCACAAGGAAGGGTACAACATCCCGAGGAACCTCAAGACGTCTTCCCAGACGCTTCCTCAGCTCGTTGCCCCTTATTTTCGTCCGAGAGGAGTGCGAGGGTGTACCCTCGCACACCTCTCACACTTCCTACTGTCCCCATCTCGACCTGAGATTCTTCTGTCTCTCTACCGAGCACGTCTACTCGTCCGGTGATCGTCAACACCGCCCACATTCTGCGGCCGTTGCCTTAGAGGAACGCGTGTACGCACAGCGTTGGAGATTCGCACCTCCCTGCGGTGTTCTTGAGTACAAACCCTTATTGGCGTCGACGGGCACGACGCCAATAAGGGTTTGTACTCAAGAACACCGCAGGGAGGTGCGAATCTCCAACGCTGTGCGTACACGCGTTCCTCTAAGGCAACGGCCGCAGAATGTGGGCGGTGTTGACGATCACCGGACGAGTAGACGTGCTCGGTAGAGAGACAGAAGAATCTCAGGTCGAGATGGGGACAGTAGGAAGTGTGAGAGGTGTGCGAGGGTACACCCTCGCACTCCTCTCGGACGAAAATAAGGGGCAACGAGCTGAGGAAGCGTCTGGGAAGACGTCTTGAGGTTCCTCGGGATGTTGTACCCTTCCTTGTGGCTCGGAGTGTGAGTGAGAACGACATCGCTCCGAGAGACGATCTTTCTAGGAGAACGTGCGGAACGTTCCTGAAGGTTCTAGAATTTGTGTTCAGACGCAAGTAGGCAGGTTGGGTTCAGAGCATTGTGACCCACATTATTATTATTATTATTATTATTATTATTATTATTATTATTATTATTATTATTATTATTATTATTATTATTATTATTATTATTATTATTATTATTATTATTATTATTATTATTATTATTATTATTATTATTATTATTATTATTATTATTATTATTATTATTATTATTATTATTATTATTATTATTATTATTATTATTATTATTATTATTACTTTTGCCCTCCGACAATGTAGCGTAGATGCCTTTCCGATATAAATCGAATATCCTTTGTGGTGGTACTCCGAGTGGGGGATGCGTGGTTGGTCGGTGTTGGGAAGCGTGCTCCTCATGGGTTCCGGTGCCCTTGTTTGGTCTCTCCTCATGGCTCGCTGGATAGACTCAAAAGCTTATACATTATTTCTTCTACATGGAACTCTGAAAGACAGACAACACAGGCCCTTGGCACACGGTAGTGCAGGGCAGAATAAGTAGAGCTGATAGAGCTGGTAGAGCAGGTAGAGCGGGAGGAGCAGGTAGTGAGAGCACGGGGGTGGGGTGAAGCTCACAGAGTTCGCTTCACCCCAGCATTGCTACTGTGCTCTGTTCCGGACCTTTTCCTATGGAACGTACAAGGAACGTTCTCCTGGATGTCCTAATGTTCCCATTAGCGCTTAACGCGCTTACTTCTATCTATCTTGTCCAGAGGAGGAGCGTTCCATTTCCGAGAACGCTCTTGTGGTACAAACTAGCTATATTCTACGGGTTATCCGCTTCACTCAGAATATTCCGTTTAAGAGAACCTTCTTGTGGCCAATAGACTATAACTCTGCGGACTATCCTACCGAATCTATTGCCAGCTATACTGACACTCTATAACATTAGCCCACCCTGAATAGTCGTAGATGCAGATCACCTGCCCATTAAATGATGTCAACAAAACATCAAAAATTGGGAGGGGGATCGAAGATGCGGCTATTCGAAACAAACGAAAATGAGGCTATAGATTCCCCCACACCTCGTAATAATGAGGCTTAAACGCCTCATTGCAAGATATACAACCCTATGATGGAGCTCACAACCGCGAGAGCTCGAGAAAGGGTATGTACCTACGGTATACCAGTAGCAATCGGCCTACGATAACACGAGGGGCGCGGCCACTGAGCGCAAGGATGCGAAGGGGGCCAAAGAAGAAGGTATAGACGCGGAAACCAAGTCAGAAGAGAATAAGGGAACACGTGTCACGCTGTGAAGGCCAAACGAGTTTACGGCCTGAAGCGTAGTGCCGAAGGGGCGGGCGGTCGGTCCATTTGCCGGAAGACAAGAGAGAAATAAAGGAACACTGCCTAACAGAACATCAGAGTCCGCTACGTTGGACATGGACACCTGACGTGGGGCCATCGCTTGGACGGTGAAAGAGAAACAACCAAGACGCGAAGAAGTACGCAAGCGTCGGGCCATTAATCGAAAGGCAGAAGAGAAAGAGCCTGAAGCATGAAGCAAGAGAAAACAAAAAACAGTGCCTAAAATAATGTCAGGGTCCGCAAGGTTGGACCTGGAAGGCTGACGTGGGACCATTGGTCGAAAGGCAAACCTATAAAGAACCAGTACGCTGAGGTTTAACGGAAGCACAGGGGCCGTAATATGCGACCTAGGAGGCTAGCATAAGGCCCTTGGTCGAACTGTAGAACGGAAAACCGAGGCTACCAAAACCAATCGCGAAAACGCAGTGAAAGACAACACCTAAAACAGTGGCACAGACAACACCAAAATGGTGGTACTGGAGGCGTGTGTGATACGCCGGAAAGCTTAACCGGGGGGCAACAGTGGAGTAACCTTGAAAGCTATCTGGGTACAATACCATGAAAACGGGAAGAAATATGTGGTGAGGTCACCTAGCCAAAGCTATACGCAAACAAGGACGAAACTGAATCGTAGACACCAGAAAGACGGAAGGCACTATCGGAAGCCGGAAAAAGAGTCGACATATGACACCTTGAGAGGCTAACTAATAACGGGAACAATGCCAGCAAACGTAGCGAAGCTATTCAACCATAACAAAGCAAGCCAAAAATGGGGTCAACAAGAAGATACTCGTTCAGCTCGAAGCAGCGCTGGAAGTGTCTAGATCCAGAAAGAATGCAGGGAACAGAGAAAACAATATGAAGAAAGCCGCAGCTAGGTACTATACGTCGGGAACGCGGGGTCGCTAACGTGGAGCAACTCTGAAAAGGTAACCGAGAAAAATGCACGGGGAAACAGGAAGTAGGCAAATCGTGTCATAGCAACGTATTGCACCCTGACAAAAAAAAGGGGGGTCCATAGCAAAGGACCTTGAAAGGCTACATTCAGAAAACGAGCAACGCTAGGTACGTAGCGAAGGCATACCTCCGAAAGCGATTTCGCCGGAAAAAAAAAACAACACGAAAGGGGGTCAACAGGGAACGACCTATATGGGCTGCGAAGCCAAACTGGAGTCAAAACGTGGGCCCGATGCGACAAGTACGCCAACAAGCCAAGAGCAAAACGGGGGCCAAGAGGGGAGGGCCTGTGGACTGCACAGTCAGGACGGGCTGTAAACCCATGATTAAGGCCGATGTAGTTGAACCCTATTGGCAGGTATGCCGAAAAGAAACAAGAAAAAGTGGTCGAGAGAAACAAAGACCTGTTGGCTGCAAAGCCAGAACGGGGGTCAGTGTCGTTGGACCGTAGGGGCAGCGGTGCCGAGAGAAAAATGTAAGAAATAGTGGTCCAGGGAAATAGATCCGCTGGCTACGAAGCAAGAACGGAGCCCGACAGCAAGGGGCTCTTGGCGGCAGGTACGACCAAACCAAAAGGCAGAGGCCAAAAGAGAACCGACAGATGGGCTGGGGAGACAGCACGGGACCGCTAACGTGAAACCTAAGGGGGGCTCTCAATGTGAAGCCAGTGGTCGACAACATGGGACCATAGACAGTAGCAATAGCTAAAATGCCGTAATACCAAGTGGCTGGGGCTAAAGTGCAGCGACGTCAGTCGTAGGAAGAAGTACGCCAAGAAGCAAGACATGTCCAACAACAAAAGCGAAGTATGCCAAGGGGCAAGGAAAGTCCAACAGCAACAAGAAAGGAGGTAATTCCTCGCGAAAAACGAAGCGAAATAACGCTGAAAGCATCCACGTTGTCACCAATCGCATAAGGCGAGGTGGGAACGACACGATAGAAAACCTCGACATGGTTCGGAAACGCCATGGTTCGTCGGTGTGCACGAAACGTGGGCATACTACATCGGCGGTAGAAGGCGGAAGCAAAACCACGAAGGCGAACACTCGTCGTACTGTAGAAAAGTAGAACAACTTGGGCAAAAGTTCAAAATCAAGGCGCTCATGAAGATCACTGAAAAAAACGAACAAATGCCATACTTTGAAGGCGGCAAAGAAGACAAAAGGCATACTACTACGGTAAGACTTTTTTAGAGCCTCAACAATAGTCAGACTTTAAGGGGGTACTTCGGGGATCCGCGAGGCGATATCACTGACTGGAGCCTACCAGGTAGAATTGTACTGAGACAGTAGGGTCCTAAGCTAATACGCGAACGAATTCTCCCAGAAGAAAGGAGAGAGGGCAACTACGGTCGGTCGCTAGCTGCGCACGGCGATAACCACTAAAGAGCATACGTGCCCAGAAATAACAAGAAAACAAAAACAAATAATACCCGCGTTGCATGGACGCGAAAGCGGAAGGTATCGGTTCCGAAAATTCACGAACGCCAGAGTCGGGAGGAAATACGTTCTGAAGACGCACACACTGCAGAGAGGAGGGGGTGTACATTCACACATAGTGCAGGGAGAGGGGAAACCAAGATAGAAAAATCGAGCTAACACGATATTAATTTCAACCCATACCGTGAGAACGGTAAAAACGGGGTCTTAACGCAACGCAGGGCTCAGAAACTCTGCGAAAGAGCACGCACATGGTGCAGACGATATCTCGGCTGAGAAGGAATCAGGCGAAACTATTACGATATCGCGGGCTGATACCGTAAGCCGGACAGAGGGAGGGGGCAAGTCACGTACAACTCTAATAATGCTAGCGGCGCGCATACACAGCGTGCAAGCGAAGTTCAGGCTAATAAGGACCAAGCGAAACTACCATGGTTTCGGGGGTTGATACTATAAAGAAGCCTAGAGAGGGGGGGGGTCGTGAACAAACGACGGACCCGGAAATACTAGCAGTTGATGTCGTGAAACTCTGAAAATGTGGCCTACTATAGAGCCATTCCTACTCGAAGCTAAGCGACGAAAAATCGGAGAAAACATCCGCGAAAGCACTTGGATATCCAATCGAGAAGAGGGGACTTGTGCAGGGCGATATGACGCAAACAAGGGGGACAACACGCCTCAATAAGCACTTACGGCGTGCGCAGTGCAAAAAATAGAGGGAGGGCCAGAGCACATACCACGTATACCACAGTGGTAACAGAAGAAATACGACGCCTCAATAAGCACCTATGACGTACGTAGTGCAAAAAGCGGAAGAAGAGCCAACATGGGCATACCACAGCGGGTTGGGAGACATATACCATGCCCAAATATGCACCTATTTTGACGTAGTGCAGAAAGCATGAGAAAGGCCAACAACAAAAAAAAATACCACAGCGGTTTCGGTCGCTGCGAAACAAGGGTACGCTAAACCGACGAGGGAAAACGAAGTCACGGCAGGTTTGAGCCAAGTTACGAAAACGGGGCAGGTTAAACCGGCACACACAGGAAAACGGAACCATCTTAACTTTTCGGCCTGGTTACGAAAATGGAGCCTGCTAAATCAGTGGCTGGAAGGCCAGGGTAGCACACCGACGCAAGTACGCAAACGTATGTCCTGGTCAAAAGTAGGATGACCCGAAAAGTCAGGGTAGCACACCGACGCAAGCACGCAAACATATGTGCTGTTCAAAAGTGTGACTACCCGAAGCGTCAAGGCAAAGAAGGGGCACCTTGAAACTAACTGAACAACAAAATCAAACCCAAAAGAGAAAATCAAGAAGCCAATGCGCACAAAACAAATCCCATGAAAAAAAACTCAAGAAGGAACTCAAGAAACATGGTAAGGGGGAGGGACAACAAGACAAACGGGTAAGTGCGACTCAACGCGATAATACCCTGGCTGCAGATACCCCTGTCGCGTGGCGTTGTAGGCACGCCGGTCCGTAGATGGTGCTCCGCGAAGATATGCAGTAGAGACGCCGTAGGTTGATCCTGGAACCGGGTGATGTAGGGTTTGAAGAAAGATCCGATGGAACGCGGCTGGTGGTCGTACTAGGGTGTGCTGCAGCGCTCCGATCGCGAGACAGTGACGTCGTGGTGTTCGCGGAAGATGTGGTAGGAGCGCTGGAGACGGATGATGGTCCAGTAAAACGCGTTGAAGAGCTCCGAGCACGAACCAGTGAGGGTGGGGTGTTCGCGGAAGATACGGTAAAGGCTCTTGTGACGGAAGAAGACGAGGCTGTAGTAGCCCAATATGGTAGGTTGAAGAAGGTGTCGGATCGCGTACGCGGTGGTGGAATGTGCGTGTTCCGCAGCGTACATGTAGGCGCGAGCGTTGACGCTGTAGTAGTCCTTTAAGGTGGGCCTGTGGAGATGCCTGCGGTTCTCGCGGTGGTGGAGTTCGCTTTGTACGCGGCGAGGATAACGGCGTGTTTGTTGGAATAGGCGGTAGAGAAGACCCGAAGTAGCCGGCGATGGCTGTGACGCCGGGGCGGTTAGTAGCGGACTGAAGGAGCAAACCTACCGGCGCGGTGGCTGCAGGAGTCGGCGAAAAATGTCCCCGCTGGTCGGCGCTGACGGCACGATGACGCCGGAGTTGGTGGTAGTGGCCAGGGGGAGGGCGCCTCGCCGCTGGTAGCGGTTTGAAGCGGCAGGCCCATCGGTGCATGGCTGCAGAAGTCGGTGAAATAATTCCCAGATTGTCGGAGTAGATGGTGGCGACAACGCCGGGGCCGGCGGTAGTGGCCAAAAAAGAAGAGGCTGCCTTGACGTTGGTAGTGGCTTGAAGGAAAAAACATCGAATGAAGAAGTCGCGGAAGACGAAGATGGAGCTCAGGTGAAAGGTGGAGCTCTGACGAAGGTGGAGCTCTGGTCGCGAAGCTCAGGTGACGAAAGGTGACGACGGATCTCCGTGCAGGAGGAGCTGCGGTCGCGAAGTACAGGTGACGACGAAGCTCTATCGAAAATGGAGCTCTGAAAAAGGTGGATTTCTGGGCTTGAAGCTCGGGTGACGACGAAGCTCTGGTGAAAGGTGGAACTCCGGTGAGCGTAGAGCTCTGGTCTCGAAGCTCAGGTGACGGCGAAGCTCAGGTGACGTCGAAGCTCTGGTGAAAGGTGGAACTCCGGTGAACGTGGAGGTCTGGTCGCGAAGCTCAGGTGACGGCGAAGCTCAGGTGACGATGGAGCTCTGGTGGCAAAGCTCAGGCGACGACGAAACTCACGTGACGATGGAGCTCTGGTGGCAAAGCTCAGGTGACGACGGAACTCACGTGACGATGGAGCTCTGGTGGCAAAGCTCAGGTGACGACGGAGCTCAGATGACGATGGAGCTCTGGTTGCGGTGTTCGCGCGGCAGTGGGGGGGGGGTCGATGATCTTGGAAGTGTAGCCACAGGTACTGGCGAGAAAAACCGTAGTCGGAAGGGCAGTCCACAGTTTTCAGCGGCGGCTGTGGAGCGGTGACGGCTCCGGGAAAATAATGGTCCGACGAAGGATGAGGATGGCCAAAAAGGGATGCGCCAATGGTGGGCGCTGGGGAGAACGAAGGACGGCCTGAAAGCCGATCCAGGAGGAGCGCCAGCGTCCTCGGCGCCTTTCTCGGAGCTGGCTAGCGAACCGAAGGCGATGTCATGGGCCGAAATAGACCCGACGGAGGTTTTGGCGCGGAGAAGGGGTCGACGGACTGTTTTGGTATGGTCCGCAACGGTGAGTTGCCGAAAGTATTACCAGCGAAACGTGGTGCATGGGGCAGGAGGGAGAGGGTTTGAGCCCACCCAAGTCAATGCCTAACAGGAAGGGTGCACGGTTTGCGCGTCGCCGGTGGATGGGGGCGGATAGTGATGGTGGGTCGAAAGGGAGGGGGAACTAGCCCACCCAAAACGATACCCGGGATGGAATGCTCGCATCGGTCGACGTGGGCAGCGGAGAGGCCGTGGAAGGGCCCGATTTCTGGCTAAAAAGGTCCCATACGTACCAGGCTCGGGAGGTTCATGAGCCCGAGGCTAAAAAAAATAACAAACTCGGAAAAAGAGGGCGGTGGAATGGTAGAGGTGGGTCGTAGAGGAGAGGTAGCGAGCCCACCCAAACCGATAGTCGGTTCGAAACGCTCATACCCGGAAAAAAAAAAATTAGCTTCAACTCAGAAGATGGGAGCGGCGGGATGTAGTGGTGGGTTGGGAGGGACGGGGGAACGAGCCCACCCAAGCCGATGCTCGGCTCGGAGAGGTCATAACCGGAAAGGAACAAAACCACAGGTTCAGATGGTAAACCTATAGGAATGTTAGGGTAGGGGGGGGGTGGCGACAGTGGCGTCACAGATATGCCTTCAGGGACGGGTAGGGGTTGCCTAGGTTCAGGTGGTGAACCTACAGGGTTGTTGAGGCAAAAGGGGGGGTGGCGGTATTGGTGTCGGATGGGGATTCGCGACCGTTGGGTTGGAAGGGAACTGTTCGGTGTTCACTGGCAACGGAAGCAGAATCAGTCGGGGTCGTCCGTGGTTGTGTCGTGGAGGAAAGCTGAAGGGCCGTTGGTGGCAAGGATCCGGTTAATGAAGGAGTAGCTAAAGAGCTGGGTCGGGAGCGATAAACCGCGGGTTTGTTGTGGTTGCGGGAAACCAGGGCACGCTGGTGGGTAAACGGAAAAGTTGGCCGGGAGGTACCGTCGGTGGCCTGGAACAGGCGGGATGGTTTGGGCCAGGGTAGCCGTGAAAAGGGGGCGGTAGGGGGTCCATTGTTTGTCGAAATGAGAACTAACCAGACCTTGAGCGGGAGGGCGGTTGCTTCCTCCAGAGGGTCGGCGGGGACCGGAGCAAGGCGGCTCTATGGTAACACGTCGGGGTCGAGAACAGCTTGGGGAATTCGGCAGGTGCGCCTCGGTGGCAACGGAGGGGGCCGGGACAGAGATGTTCTGTGGAAACCGGTCGCGTTGAAGGGAGGGGCGCGGCAGAGTTGTTCTGTCGCGTTGGAAAGGGTTGGAACGAGGTCGGTAGTAGGAGGGTTCGGCGAGAAAATGCCGAGACCGAAAGGGGATGACTCGTTTGCAACGCGGCTGGTTAGGGAAAAAGGCGGCTGCCAACCGAATAAAGCGGTTATTGCTCCTGCCTATGGATGGGATTGCCAGTCTCGGGTGTACCGTTGCCGAAGCTAGAGATACGAACTGGGAGGGCGGTGGTGGATGTCGAGGGTCGTTGGGTGGTGGTACGGGAATAGGTTCCGGCGTTTGTCGGCCTCGGAACCGTTGTCCCAGGTAGGTAAGAAAGGGGGAGCTCCGGCGTATGTCGGTCTCGGAACCAATGTCCATGGCTGGTCGTAGGAAACGGTTCCGATACTTGGTCGAAGCCGGGAAAGCTTAGTGGTCGTGGTGTCGCTCAAAATGTCGGTATCGGGCGATGTCGGAAACTACTCCACACGGTGATAAGAAAAAACCGTAGAGGAAGAATCCAGAAGGGTGGCACTGCTAAAGGTTGAACATCCCAGAAGAGGTAGTCCGGTGTAGGCTGTCTGCGGTGAGCCGCCAAGCAGTGGTCAGTTGCGGCTGTCTGTAAGACTGTCGCGTGGCGATGGCGAGGGTGCAGCTGGCTGATCTAGAGAACATGCGCGGCTGGGTTAACGTGATCGCAAAGGGAGCCTCGGTATTGCATCACCGAGGCTCTGGGAGGGTCTCCGTGGGTTGCGTTTAAAGGAGCGGGGCGAAGATACCCTGGGGGTCCTGTCTCCAAGCGGCGTTGGATGAGCAGGATATAACTCGCTAGGAAATGCCGTACCTGTGGTCCGTGTCCACGCAATCCACGAGAGTTGCGGGGAAGACGGGGCAAGGGGCTCAGGGCATATCCTGGTCAACTATGATCGCGAGTCTTCCGTCGTCATGACGGGACTGTCCCTTGGGCCCAGGGGCAGTGGTGCTGTCAACACTGTGGCAGCGAGTGGGAACCCGTCGTTCGCGGGCCCACCGCTGGCACTTGAAAAACGCGCACGTCCTAGGACGAGCGCGAGTGGAGCCGCCGATAAATAGGCGAGGCGGGCTCAGGATGCGATGGCCCGGAATTGGAAGCAGAAGTTTCGTGCTGTAGTCCGGAACCGCTGGTAGCCGTGGTCTTCGGCAAGTAGCGTTGCTCATCGGTGGAAGGCGTCGAGTGGAGCATCCCAGTAGGGCTCGACGTCTTGGGCTCCTCGTACCCACACCTCAAGACCATCGCTAGAACAAGGGGATCAGGCTTGGACAAGCGATATCGCATGTATGGGGCTGGGCGGGGGAGGTAGATTGTTGGGGGGCGGGGGCGTCGGTGGAGCTCGTTCTTGTAAAGTTGAAGCTGGAACCTCGTCCCGCAATTAGATGGCCTGGTGCTGGTAGTGCTGTATCGGTTGATCAGCGTGTAGCGTCCAGGGATTTTTGCCGCAATGGGTATCGGCCGGCCACGCTGTTGCTGTCGATGTTGTCGTCGTTGTCTCAGCAGTTTCCCGAGGAAGAAAGGCGATCATGGCGCTTTCGACCCAAAAAATAGGTGTCACGGCAATTATAACGAGCGGCGTTGGTTGTCGCGGGTTATTGCCGGGTAATAGCGCCGGGTTTACGGTCCGCGCGTTTCCGCAAATACCAAAAGTAAAAATCAGCAGTAGTAGCACCTAATATGAAGTCGAATGATCGCACCATAATGCAGTGGTATCTTCCGCCAACCATTCGCCCATTTCCTTTCCCCACATCTTCTCCTTTTATCTACTACTATTTCCTTTCCCTATATATACCTGGTATGTTGTAGCTGAGAGTCTACCTTAATCCTCATCAACATTGCCACCCCAGGCCAGTGGCCTTAGTCCTCCCGATTCTTCCTCCCTTCCCCTCGCGGCCTGACGATCCCTCAGAGAAAGTATATATCTCGATTGAAATATTCCATCTTTCGATCCATGAACAACAAGTTTTTTTTTTTATTATATGGTCTATAGTTCTATAGACTATATATATATAGTTTTTTGGGGGGGGAGTAGCCGACTTTCATTCTCGAATGAATGCTGTTATAACATAACTAATAATATTCGGTATTTATTCGTACTCCTCCCGCCGGGGGGGAGAAAAAACAAAATAAACCGCCTACCATACATATAAATATATATGATAGAGAAGTATACTGGAAACTACAGTAATAAATTTATAAAATAGATGTGATGTTAAATCTAGCTCAAAATTACCCACCTAAATAAAGTAAAAATACCAACACTTACCACTACTAAAGTGAACAAGAAATAAGACCCCTAAGAATAAAAACTCACTCATATAATATTACAAGTACCAACAACGCAGCTTGCAGATAGATATGAATGCTGACCTGAAATTCGTCGAACTCACGGCTGACGTCCTTGAAATGTTTTATACTCCGTATAAAATATGTATATACCCGTATAGGTCTGTATATTATATGTGTTTTTCTTTTTTAACAGAACAATATGACCCCTCCCTTTATGAAAAAACTCACCCACATACTCGTAGTACATTAGTAGTACCAACAACGCAGCTTGCGAAGAGGAGTATTGACCCGAAATTCGTCAAACTCACGGCTGACGTCCTTGAAATATTTTTATAAAATAACAAATTATGAAGCTTTCAACACGTCGTTTACTACACACCTAAAAACTGGGTTGCATATAATACATGACATGTAACATCAAACCTTCTACAATAATAAACATTACCAGGCGGGTGATATAAAGGGGTGTCTTCTTGCTACAACCGTCAGATTCGTCCCCTTTAAGGGTTTATAATTTCCGCGCACGTATTGAAATGCCCCCCCCCCCCCTGATCCCTCTTGTTCAAACGCCCCACCTAAAATCAAAATCTACCAGAGTAGTAAACATTACCAGCCAGCTGATATCATCTAATTATCCTTCTGGCCAGCCATGCCATAGCTCCAACTCATCTCCGCCCTCCTGCCCCCCCCCCCCCCCTTTTTGTTCCCCGCCCAGTTCGTTCAAACGCCCCACTTACAATCGAAATCGGCCAGAGTAATAAACACTTCTAAGCAATTGATATCACGTCATTATCTTTCTAGCCATTCATGACGTAGCTTCCATTCATCCCCCCTCCCCCCCTCCAACGCCCCCTCCTTCCCCACACCCCGCACGATCACCTAGACCCAGCACCGCGCGTATAGCAAGCCCCTACATATATGATTAATACGCGCGATCGGAGTATCACACACAATGTTGCCAAGATGGGTTTCGACCAAATTCTTGATCTCATAGCTGGAGTGTATTTTGATATTATATGTGACCTAAACCTCTTGAAAACCTCCCCCCCCCCCCCCCCTTATTTTTTCTCGCTCTCCCTTGCTTAAACGCCCCACCTAATATCGAAATCCGCCAGAGTAATAAACACTTCCACGCCCTGGATATCACCTCATTATCTTTTTAGAGCCGTCCATGCCGCTGCTGTAATTCCCACCCCCCCCCGCCCACAACGCCCCCTCCTTCCCCACCACCCGCACCATCGCCTAGACCTAGCACCACGCGTATAGCAAACCCCTACATCTATGGGACCTAAAGCCCTCCCCCCACCCCCCTCCCCCACAAGAAGGATTGATATTTTCCACGCACAAATCGAGCTGCCTCACCTGTCCCTCGCCCCCCTCCCCCCCTCCCGCCCCCCTTTTGATCAAAATCAGGCCTCCACGTCCTTAAAATCTCCGCCCTCCCCTCACCGGTTATTCGACTTACAGGATTCACTTGATAAACTGATGCATTTCCTTCCACACCTGTCAGATTTTGTCCTCCTCAGAAACGGGTTTTATAGTTTCCGCGCACAGACTGCCTAGCATCACCCTGTTGACCCTGATAACTACACTGTACTTGCACGGGGGGTCGCCGACCTATATCCTCAATGAGGACACAACCCGTAATACGCGCGATCGGAGTATCACACACAGCTTGCAAAGATGAGTTTCGACAAAATCTTCGATCTCACAGCTGGAGTGTATTTTATTTTTTATAATAATAATAGTGTATTTTTAATTTTCAACGAAAAAAGGGCGAGCATGTGTGGAGCCACCACAAAAGGCCCTGACGCTGACGCTAAACGACTGGCGTTATAATTAAAAAAAACTCTCCGTCCAGCCATGGTGAGGGAGATCGAAGATTTCGCCGAAACTCACCAACTTTGCAAGCTAGCTGTGTCTGATACTATTATAATACTACTTAGTAACTCCGAACGCGCGAGTTTTATGTGGTGTGTGTCCTCATAAAGATATTATTATATATAGATGATACAGCAGGTCGGCGACTCCCCTTGAAACTACTTGATACATGCCACATATCGTGGGAGGTTATGTTCTGTAGGTTTTGTGGATTCAGGGTAAAGGTATGGGAGTCTTACAGAACTTCCAGAACTTGCGGGTACGGGTATGAAAGTGTTACATAACTTCCGGAAGTTCCGGGTACTGTGGCACGGGCGTACAGAACTCACAGAAGTTCCGGGCGGGTACGAAGGTGCTGTATCCGTACCCCGGGTATTGTGGCACGGGGTGTACAGAACTCACAGAAGTTCCGGGTACGGGTATGAATGTCCTACAGAACTACCATAAGTTCGGGTACGGGTATGTAACAAAAGTCTTACAGAACTTCCAGAAGTTCCGGGTATTAATGTTATAAAAAATGAAATACACTCCAGCTGTGAGATCGAAGATTTCGTCGAAACTCATATTTGCAAGCTGTGTGTGATACTCCGATCGCGCGTATTACGAGTTGTGTGTCCTCATTAAGGATATAGGTCGGCGACTCCCCTTACAACTACAGTGTAGCTATCAGGGTCAACAGGGTGATGTTAGGCAGTCTGTGCGCGGAAACTATAAAACCCGTTTCTGAGGGGGACCAAATCTGACAGCTGTGGAGGGAAATGTATCCGTTTATCAAGTGAATCCTGCAAGTCGAATAACCGGTGAGGGGGGGGCGGAGTTTTGTAATGTTGTGGCACGGGCGTACAGAACTTACAAAAGTTCCGGATAGGGTAATGCCCGGGTAAAGCACACCCCCTGGGGGGGGAGTTCGATTCGGATTGAGTGGAGGATTCAATCCAACTTGCATGGATGGCATGTTCTCACTGAGCCAATGTCCCCGAGACAAGATGTCGTAGCTTTAAGGGAACTATGAATTTTATCGGCAAAACCACCACCAAGAGAGGCGATAGATCGTAAACCTCAATGAATGGCAACCGGGGCAACAGCCGCGCTCACGGCTATACTGCGCTATGATCATACCATAGCGTACCCCGGCTGTGGCACTTCAAAACAGACAATGGCGGTCGCAAGCCCATATTTGCCACCACAGCTCGATAAGCCAAGTGCCGCGGCAAAGAAGAAGCGAAACTACCGAAAACACAGAAGATACTTCTAGTCTATAAACGTCGATAGTTGCTGCATCGCCGTCACGGCAGATCTCTATGTATTATTCCGATCGGAAAAAAACATTGACAATACGCAATACGTGGTTTCCCGATAGGCGCCAAATTCGTACCAGGTATGTTTCCACCAAATCGAACCGAATTCAACTCAATTAATATAAAATTAAAATTTCTGATTCAAAAGTGTCCTTCGTTAATTATAAAAAATGAAAATACACTCCAGCTGTGAGATCGAAGATTTTGTCGAAAACTCATCTTTGCAAGCTGTGTGTGATACTCCGATCGCGCGCATTACGAGTTGTGTGTCCTCATTGAGGATATAGGTCGGCGACTCCCCTTACAACTACAGTGTAGCTATCAGGGTCAACAACAGGATGATTCTAGTCAGTCTGTGCGCGGGAACACTCTAAAACCCGTTTCTGAGGGGGGCAAAATCTGACAGCTGTGAAGGGAAATGTATCCGTTTATCAAGTGAATCTTGTAAGTCGAATAACCGGTGAGGGGGGTGGGGCGGAGTTTTGAAGGACGTGGGGGCCTGGTTTTGATCAAAAGCGAGCGGGTTTGGAGGGGGGGGGGAGGGGGGGAAAGTAACACGTGCCTACGGGTTAGAAACGAAAGAAACATGGACAGGACGTACCTACACAACAGCTGCTAGCAGTAGGTCCTACTATCATATACGATACGTACTGCTACTGCTGTACATTCGGTGTTCGGTTGGTTTCACTGACGACAAGATATGACATTATAATAGAATGCATAATACACTCGTTGGGTTATTAAACCTGAATTAATGCATGTGGGCTCCCGGGGTATTGTAACAAAGGTATACCCGTACCCCGGGTATTGTTTTTGCCACACTTTTACAGAAGTCACAGAAGTTCTGGGTTAGGGTATGGGGATCTTACAGAACTTACAGAAACTCCGGGTACGGTCCGGAAATGTTACAGACTCACAGTAAGTTCCGGGTATTGTGGCACGGGCGTACTCACATACGTTATAAAAATGATATACCCGTACCCCGGGTATTTGTGGAGCTGGCGTATCTAGGACTTCCAGAAGTTCTGGGTACGGGTATGAATGTCATACAGAACTTCCAGAAGTTCCGGGTACGGGTATGAATGTCCTGCATAAATCACAGCAGTTCTTTGCAGGGTAATACCCGGGGTAAATACCCCGGGTATGGTTCGTGCGTACCCTACAGAAGAACCCAACCCTGTAAAATATAAGTATGTAACAGTGTCGTCACTGCTGTGTACCAGGGTCAACAGGGTGTTAATCTGTGCGCGGAAATTGTATATACTAACCCGTTTTTGAGGGAGACAAAAAAACCTGACGGCTGTGGAAGGAAATATGCAACATGCATCACAGTTAGTTCATCAATTATAATAATATTTAGACTATCCTGCTAAGTCGTATAAAAACCGGTGAGGGGAGGGTGGGTTTTTTAAGGGCGTGGGCGCCAGGGGCGGGGGGGCGAGGGGTTTGAAAAAAAACGGAGGGGGGGGAGCGGGGGGGGGGCGGGGGCAACTCAATATGTGCGCGGAAACTATTAAAAAAAACATTTTTTAAGGGGGACAAATCTGACGGTTGTGGAAGGAATCGATCAGTTTATCGTGTAGTCTATATATCCCGTGATACGTCGTACAACCGGTGAGGGGAGGGCGGAGTTTTCGAAGGGGGGAGGGGGGGGGAAGAGGGGGGTTGAAAACGAGGGGAGGCCGGGGGGGGATCCCAACCGCTTTAGGTCGCATGATAAATGTATACCGCAGGCACCTGGTGGAAACTTCCTTGTACGCGTGGTGCTATATTATAGATAGGTCTATAGGCGATGGTGCGGGTCGCGGGGAAGGAGGGGTGGAGGGGAAGTGAATTAAGTTATCTGACCTTGAAGATCATATAATAAACGAATTAGAGCTACGGCATGGATGGCTCGACTGGTGACTAATGAGGTGAGGCGTCTACCGCGCCTCCTTGAGACGAGTCCATCGTCTCGGCTGTTCCGTCGCCAGCATCGCCGGCAACAGATGCCTCCTGTGAGCGCTCCCGCAAGAACGCGTGCAGATCAAACCCCCACGCCACGTCAAGATCGGTCAGGCGAGCCAGACCTTCGTCCTGCTCGTCCATCACCCCCCCCCCCCACCTCCATCTGACGTGCTCTCGTCGTCGGACTCGGACCGAGATGTCACTTGTGTTAAGGCACGACCTTGAAAGGTCTGCAACTATCTGGTTTGATAGGTAATTGGCCGTTTTCGTATGATAGGCTGGCTTATCTATTTGGGGTAGCCAGGAAATGAAACCGAGGCATGCGCCTCGATTCTCAGTTGCTATCCGGGGCTCTGTGGAAAAATAAAAAAGCTGCTTCTCTACTACGGCTAAGAAAGTGAGTGCTCGTCAAGGACCTGCTCAATAGGTAGACCTGCAGGGGACACTCTGTGTCCGTACCCAATGACTCAAGACATGGCGTCGACGGCGGATGGCCCACGACGAGCCCCCCGACCCCGTCTTCGACCCCGAAGGAAGAGTTGGCGGAGCGCAACCGGGGGAAACAGTGACGCAGCGACAGTCGCGACCTCGGGGGCAGCACCCGTGGCGGTGGTATGGCTCCGGGGGGGGCGGCATAAACGGTGGGGGTGCGACCACCACCACCGCCGCGGGGGTGGAAGCGAGAGAGGCGCGTCGGGTGTGGGTGGTGGCTCAGGGCGCCGCAGAGGGGACAACTTTGGTCGCAACAACCGGGGCAGTGGCCGCAGCTCTGTCGGAGGCAACGGAGGGCGGAGGAACGGCGCGGGACGTTTAGCGTGGGACGGCAAATGTCTGGTAGTGTTTAATACTATTGTCGCAGATTTTAGGTGGAGCGGCGGGGGGGGGTTGTTTTTGTGTGCGTATGTGTCGACGGGGGGTGAGTCGGCGCGGAGGTTTTTTATAACATGAATTGTGTGTCCTCCACACGCTAGTACGGCTATTGAGCAAGTGAGGGCGTTCCTCTTGAACGGTCTTTCGAAAAAATGGAGACGACTTAAGAGAAAATCCCTCTCAAATCGGTACAACACGGTAAAAGAGAAAGCACGATGTAAGAGGGAAAAACTGGCTTGGAACCACACTCTTACAATCGTAGCCGCTACTGTGTACAAGAAATGCGGCGCAGCCAAAGTGCACGAACTCGAATTCCATTAAAAAATTTACCTGGAAGTTCGTACCATTAATAATAGCGGTGATTATTTATTTTTTGAGATGGGTCTATATGAAAAAAATCACCATAAATTCATTAGACCACACCTACGAGTACCTGCCCGTCGCCCCAGGACGGCTGCTGCTGCGTGCGTATTAGTAGTGTTACAATATATATAGACTACTGCCAGCGCGGCAGTTAGTTGTTTGCTCCACCCTTGAAGGGGGGCATTAGGAGGGGAACACGCTTCGCTGGAGCTTAACCAATTAATAGCGGTATTTTAGCAATGAAGAGCTGTCTTGAGTTTGGTGCCTCTACGCCACTCTTACCAGGAAACCTAGACTGCAGCAGCACAAGCAGCAGCCATTCATTAACTTCGTCACGACCCTGGCGCGGTTTCGCCAGGCCGCCTCCTCTTTGTAAACGCTCAAATTCTTTGTTCTCGAAATAAACAGTTTGTTTCGCAATTCGAGGACATTCGACCAGGGAATAAATAGCTGCTAAAGTGCTAGTCTCCTCGCAATAAAAAAGAAAGCGCATACCATAGTGGGGAGGGGGGGGAAGAGCTTGCTTAGCGACCCCGGATCTGAATTACGTCAAGGGAGGGAAACTAAGAAAAATGCGAAGATAACAAAAGGGCTGCAACACAAGAAAAAATGCTTGCTGCGGCTATTTTCTACCTGATAAAATACAGACACTACAGCAGCAAAAAAAAAACGCAGCAAGCAAGCAGAGTAGTAGCGGTTCAATAGTACTAGCAGTAGTAGTGCTAGATGCGGTGTTCGGGTGTAACGCAGCAAGCCTTGATCGTGACCAATCAGTTCGCGGCGTATATAACGAGATGAATGCTGAGTACATGCTAAAAAAACATGGGCAAAACATCGTACGAAATGGCTTGATATAATACGTACTGGTCATGTGAAGAATAGAGATATGAAAGATAAAAACAGGTATTATTATATATGCGCAGAATTTCTTAGATTCGATACATCGTGTGGACTCGCCGACAGCGCACGATCTAAAAGACATCAAGTGCCCTTCCTGCGCCTCTATTGCAGTCAGTCCAACACTGTACACCAAAACCAACATCAGATAAAACAGGTGCGCATTAATAAATGACCGTAGGAAGCCAAAATAATAAAAAAGAACAAAAACACTTTTTCGTATGCTTTTTTGAGCTTGGAATCGATTCAGACGGCAGCTCACGAGCCCTACACACTATTTCTAGCGCTGTTGAGCGTACAGCATGATATCGACTGCCTGCTCCCCGTCAATTCCTTACGTGGGCCAAGGCTCATGGCACCACCGGCGAGGGCGACATGTGCTCGACGCCCATCAACCGTTAAGACCCGAATTCTCCAACCGTTCACCCTTGGCCATCTATACACACACATTGAGGGGCTCAATTAAATCTGTCTCCAACGCTAGCGCATAGGCGAGCTTAACAAGACAGGCAAGACCTGAGGCTACTCAACATGCTCTTAAGCCCTCCGCAGAACGCCCATGTACCGCAAAAAAAGAAGCGATAAGGGGGGAGAACCGGGTGGGCGGAAGGGAGGTAAGCGCGGGACACATCCTAGCGTGACACCCAGACCATCTCTCCCCCGACACTAAAATCGCCTCTTACAAGAGTCGGCAATCGTAAAGTTAAGACATGAACGGGAACCCGTGGCCGGTCATGGCCATTTGGGTGAGCGCGCCCGAGGCAGCGAACATTGCCAAACGGCCGTGCTTGAGCTCCGCCAGCTTGTACCGCTCCGTCTTCTCGGGGGTCTGAGGAACGAGACAAGGGTGGGAGATGAGAGCGAGTGGCATGAGTCGTCCGATAACTGGCGGAAATACAAGAATATAACTACCTCGTGTACAAGTACCGGATGTTGGGATGTTCTCGCGAGCGAGCGGGTTATTTTTTCAAATCGTCGCCCCGAATCCCGAAAAAAAAAAACAGTTTAACCAACCTCCCGTATCCCAGCCTTTGGAGCAAGACGTTGCAATTTAAAACCTCCCGACATCCCCGACTCTCGAAAAAAACGTGTATTGACCAATCGCCGCTATCCCCAATGCCTTTTCAGAGCCCCCCCGCTCGTAATAAATTCGCCCGTAATAAATTGAGGATCGTTTTCTCACCATAAGCAAGAGTCCGATCCAAGAAACGATGCTTACGGCAGGCTACCACTAACAAAACCCCAAATATTGTGGTAGCCTGTGCTCAACGGTGACAACAAACTAAGAAATGAGCCTCGACGCCATGTTGACATTGACGCTTCTTGGCAGTAGTGAGCGCCTCGTGAATAAATACTATACCTGCTACCAGGTACGTGTTAAGTTGCACGTTACGTCGACGGCTGGTGTATTTGCTTCCTCGTTTCGTTTGTACAGACAAATATGGCATCACCGTCCTCCGCTCGATCACCGCTTGAAACGAACGCACGCAACCACTGCATGCGCAAGTCGCAGCGTTGTATTGGCATGAACGCAAAAGTTAGCCCAGCAGCCAACACGCAACATAGCTAGACAACGAGGCCGCGCATGACGTGACGCGCTAGAACTCACACTAGCTACGGCCACAGGAACTCGGCCAGCGGTGGGGTGGTATGCGGAGCACAAGTACCACGTATTTAGTATACAGTAGCGGGTACGATTCAAGATAGTGTGGTTCCAAGCCGATTTCTCTCTCTTAAATCCGGCTCTCCTATACCGTTTTGTGCCGATTCTAAGAGACTTCTTGAAATCGTTTCCATTTCGAAAGTCCGTTCAAGATGAACGCCTGGCTTGCCTACTTGCCGTAATAGCTTATGGAGGACATATAATTCATGTGACGTAACGCCAGTTAGCGTCAGCACCTTGTGATGGCTCCACACTGCTCAATGTTAGTTGGTGAGCAAAATGTACCCACCGAAAGTACCTGGTGCACTCCTGATACCCGTGTGTTGGAACAGACATCATGGTGTCATGTTCGATTCAAGAGAAAATCACAGAAAAAAAAAAATCTCTCTTATATCGACTTTGGTGATGACAAGCCAATTTGACTCTTACATCCGTACGTGCATAATCCCTTGAATCGTAGCCGCTACCATACCAGGTATCGTCAGATTACGGTCATACACGACAACGAGTACACCCCCTCCCCCCCGTCCCACCCCAATGCTACCCTACCCTCGCGTCCTGATTTGGGCACCTTGCCAGAGTCCTCTAGCGATGCTGCGCTGCGCAGCACGTACAAAAAAACAAGTAGAGAACAGGGAAAGTCCTGTAACAGCCGAGGAGAAACTCCAGAGACGGATCTGGAGGCAACTCCAAAGGTTCAGATACCGCCCGCCCCTGTGCCTCAGTCCCTCACCCGAGCGTGAAATTTAAATTCGACAACACACCGCCTTATTGTGAAACCGAAAACGTCGTGCTTCTGTTACACGGATCTTCCGTCAGGTACGTCGCAACCCCATGATTGTATCAAATTTACTCCGCACCAAAAAACAGAGACGCGTTTTTGAGATCTCTGAAGCCGAACTATACAATCGCAGTGGCCGATCACCCCCGCACACAGCTCCGACCAAACATACACAAATCCTCCTGTACGAGTTTCTCGCGACAGCTGCATACAACTATGCAATCTTTCTCACCTTGCAGAGGTTAAGGGGGTCGAGCGCGAAGTCTCCGGGCTCGCGGTCCTTCTGGTCCATGTTGATGACGGTGGGGAACAGGAGGATCTCCGCGAGAGAGATCCAGAAGAGGAGCTGCCACATGGGACCCTTTTCCACCTATAACACCCATCAAAACATGCGCGCGAGTGCAATCATCAGGATTCTCCCTCGTCGATGCTCATGCCATACCAGCATGAAATCACGACGGGGAGAGGCCGTCGTAACCAGCGAGGAATGCACCAAGAGTATAGACACACAAGTAGGACGCACATAAGAACGCTCGACCGATCTACGGGTACCCACACACGACCCCACTGCTGTCGTTGCGCTTCAACTCCTCCAACTGCTGTAGCCGCATTTTTGGGAACAAGCTATTAATCGTCAAGAGCGAAGAAAACGCCTGTACGTAGCGACCATGATCGGCAAGGGCATAGCCTGACTCCCCCCTCCGCCCCCCGCACTGCGGTGGGTGGGCACACGATGCGGAGGCAACGAGAAAACTACTTGGGAATTAGTGTGGGGTATGTTTACGGTAGTACGCCTGCGCTCGGCCGTAGCGATTCTGACCGCTAGTGCATACGAGCGCCCCCTTACCCCCGCCCAAAACTGTTCTGGACACACCATGCGGAAGCAATGGGATTCAGCGCGTGGGGATATTGTGAAATCACTACTATATATCCACTTGCAGCCTGCTGCGTGCTGTTTTCCACGTTATGGGAAATCGATGTGACATACTCCCAAATAATAACATCAGCCTGTACGGCGGAAGGCACCCCTTTGGGATTCCACACGTCGCTTTCGAAAGCAAGCTTCGATATTCACAGAAAATCGTCTTCTTGATTCACAAAACTACTTATTTGTTCGCAGTCGCTGGTATATATTTACCGCCATGATACTGCTGTTGTACGGTATAGTACGTATCGCATCGTACAGCTTGCATCAAAATACCAAGAACGTTGATCACGTCGCACCATCATGTAGCAGACCCATGGCGCAGCTTAACACTCACCATGACGTTGTGCGCGTCGAGGACGGACACGCCCTGGAACATCTCCCCCGGCACCCGGACGAACTCGGGTGCGATCAGTCCGCAGATCGCAAGCATGGCGACGCGCCCGTGCTGTGGGAGTACAACCAACGTCAGGGGCGCCGGGGGGGAGAGCGGGGGTGAGGACGGTGTAAAAAAAGGGTTACGGATCGTCTTTGGGTAAATAAAACGCTTCAGTGGCGAATCCATCTCCACATGAGGGCTGCTGGATGGTGCATTTCTGAACCTTCACCCCTGTAGACTTTAGAACTAGACCCACTTTTTCGGGGGTCGAACAACTTGGAATTAGTGAAGAATAAGCTTTCAAGTGGTAAAAGGACACGACGTGAGTTTCGCACTACTACAGCAGTTGTAACACAACGTACATCCGAGCTTGAGGTGCGAGAGCTGCAACAAGGGTTGAAGGGCACCCGTTCGTGCACAGGGGGTGGTGCACACTACGGTGA
This sequence comes from Undaria pinnatifida, assembly GCA_012845835.1. Taxonomy (NCBI): domain Eukaryota; class Phaeophyceae; order Laminariales; family Alariaceae; genus Undaria; species Undaria pinnatifida. Next base: position 7,260,658 of record JABAKD010000030.1, read on the forward strand.
GGGAAGAAGCTACAGCAGTACGAGTCGTAGTAGTTTGCGCATGTTCCACTCACGGAATGGAATCGTCCAAGATACAATCGTATATATGTGGTACCTGATACCTGCTTGTTGTTGTTTTCACGCGTAGTCAAGTCCGTGAACCTGGTATCGAATACCAGGTACCAGGTAGGCATCTTTACGTACGTACCGGGTGGCTAGAAGTTGCCTACGTACTCGTCAGTATGGTACTCATGCATGGCATTAATAACCCATCTCATACGCATATGTCTACACAGATGATGGTGACGTGAATCTCGACGCGTGCGCGTGGGGGTGGTTCCTTCCATGCCCCGAACGCGTCATGCGAGCGAACGGCGGCAACGTCTTGCGCTCACAACACCTTTACAGCAGCTGCACCTACACCAGCAGGTTCACATAAAAAACAAGGTCACGTACGACGCGAAAAGTTCTTGAGCACGTGGAAAGCGAGCTGGAAAAAATATTGGGACATGATACTGACCGTACCAGTACAAGACCGGCATGTTATACGAGGAAAATTCGTAAATTCGAAGATAAAACGAGCGTTGTATAATCAGGTAGCTGCCACAGACCTCACGGTCGGGCAGGCCGCTGTGCCTGCTGTGTACTACTACTGCTGTCAGCTGCAGCCGCTTAAATCATGTTTCAGCATCGCCCCGACGGCAAAGACTTGGCGGTGTTGACGTTAATCTTTTGCTTTGTTTTGGAGAACAAATTGGCCCATCTCCAAGCATCCCCTACTGATTGGACAAACATCCGGAAGTCTCTCAGGCTCGCGGTTATGAGCTGCCCTGATGCGCGGAAAACGTACGCGCGCCAAAACGTACGCATAAGACCGATGGCTTCCGTCACAGTCATACACGAGGTCACATGCTAGTCCCTGGTGCTTCCGTCAATCCAACCATCCAACCATAATCCAATCACCTTATCAACAAACTGGTGGACTAAGTCTTGCACTCTGTGCATCGTGATTTGGGATGCGGGTCGCATCGCACAAGATAAAGTGAAGCAGCCCGTGGCTTTTCCTCTCTCCACGATTGCATTATCTCAAAACAAAAAATACATGCTCGTTCCTTTCTGATTCCTGTTGAGCAACACACCTTGATCTCTGCCTCCCTGAAAAAGAGAAGATTGTCGGGATTGGCCTCGGCGAAGCCAAGGGGGTCAAAGTTCTTAGAGTTAGGCTCCGGTCCGTCCGCGCCCCTGAGGCCTCCCGCAAACTCCATCGACGGCGTCGCACGCATCGCCGTGGTCGACCCCCGAGATGTGTCGAGAGAGTTCGAGGTCGCGAGTGCGGCGCGTGCCGCGGACGGCGCAACGAAAGCCTCGGTGGAGCCCACCATGGCCAGAACGGAAGCAGCGAACGCAGTCTTCATCTTTGTCGTAATCGATGCTTCACGTGCGCGCTCCTTTAGTTCAAAAAGTGAAGTAGATGGGTAAAGGGGAGGGGTCAATGCGCTTGCCAATAAGGATGATGCGGTCCACGTCGCCAGCTTAGATACGAGCTCAACCTGGAAAAAAATGCGGCGCAAATATCGATTTCTCACATGCTCACTACTTCCCGTATGTGTAAGGCTTCATGGAAGTGTTGGAACTCCGCTCAGTCGGTATTGTTTTGGGTTTGGCGACATGGGCAACCTCCCGGGGTCCGAGGCTACGCAATGCCCGCTCGCTCGGGGAGGGAGGAGATGGAACTGGCGGCGTTTGATTCAGAAGACTATATTCCGTCGTATTCTGATGATGATGGTACAGGGAGAAATTCTAGTTGCGCCCAATGGACGACTTGTTCACCTTGCCTTGAGTTTTTCGCGGAGGATGATAGCTCGGGTTGCCTTTGGTGCGACGTGCCCAAAGATGGAGGTGCGGAAGGACTGTGCTTGCCTCGGATGAGAGCACAGGATAGCTGCGAGATTGGAGAGCTGCAGGTGAAGCACTCAAGTCTTGCGTTTCGAGGATAGCAACCGTTTTTGTACTGGTTTGTTTCCTGCTTTGTCAGTTTCTCTACAGAGTTGTGCCTTCTCTCTACCATATGTACCGTACGTAATTCCCGTGGAACTGCCGGTGCTGCTGCGATACCTGACGCAGGAGGAGAGCGGGCGGCGGCCGCACGACGCAAACGACAAACAACCGTGTGCTCAACCCTTATGGGACCCAGGTCTAGCGACCGAAAAAACGACAAGTGCGGTTCTATCGACCGTCTAGGAAGAGAGTATCGTTATGCTGAGCGCGTGTCGTATAACACATCTATCCCCTTCCGTTACACCTCGGACACGATCGCGTCTTCAACACCTGGTACCAGATACCTGGTATACCTCACAGCATCCGAAGTATCACACGCAGCTTGCAAAAGCTGGGTTTCGATCAAAAACCGTTTTGGTTGATCTCACAGCTGAAGGTTTTTTTTTCATTTTTGAAATATGCCACGGCCGGCATACGGGGCTGCTTGATGTGACCGATGCTGTTGTCGTCACTTTTCTTCGACACTTTTTGCCTCTGAAGTCTCAATGGGATCCTTAGCTGCATGGTTGGTCTCTCCTAGGTGCTTGCCGGCTTTGGGGTGTGTTACTGCCAACGGCGAACGCCGACACACCCGCTTCCTGCGTACCAGGCGTGTTGGAAAAGACGCAGCTCTCAGCTTTCGCTGCCTCGCTCTCTTGTTGAAGATGTGATGCACGTCAAGAGGACATAACACTGAGCTCTCAGCTTTCGCTGCCTCGCTCTCTTGTTGAAGATGTGATGCACGTCAAGAGGACATAACACTGCGAGGATTTGCCCGACGCAGCTCTTAGCTCCGAACACAAGCAAACAACCGGTCTTAACTTCATCACCGAATCCTCATATCAGAATCCAGAAGAGGATAAGTAAAAACCCCTACTACAGTGTAGTTGTCTTCAGATCTCGGATAACGTTCACACACCACATCAGATCCTCAACAGTCAATCACCACCAAGATCAACTGTCGTGTCTTACCAACAACACTACACACTCTGGTGCTCCACTGTCTGCAGGACTTATTATATGAATACAACAACTCCCTGTTCTGAAAAACCGAGGACAGGGACCGGTCAACCCCGTCACACTTCCCCCAGGACTACGAGGCTACGAGTACGATTTGCTTTTTTGTTTTTTCCTAGTGACCGTCGATGTACAGTAGCAATACAACGATTGAGAAGCGCGTTCGTACCGTACTGTGAGCATTCAGCTAACGGCATTGCAAGCTACGCGCGTGTTATGAAACCTACCTCCATCAGAATCCAACTCTAAAATCATCGCCCCCTAACCTAATAGCCTGCCTTGCTGGTGCTGTGATCGTCACCTTAGTACGTTTATTCACTGTGTAGTCCCAAATTTAGTATGTAGGTACTGTAGGTATACTAGAGAGGTTGGCCTCAACGGCCTAGGTGCGTGTGATTGTTCGCCACGTTAAAGTGATATGTCCACCCATGTTACACATGCAGCACATCCAACGCCCGTGCCGGTGCCTCCTCCTATAGAGACGAGCTCTATGGTCACAAACTAAAACAGTGATACACACTGCAAGTACAGGTGATTTGACCATGCGATGCCGAACGCATTGCATGCGGGGGCGGAACATATGCAATCCAGCACACCAGGCTACGTGCAAAAAATAAATAAAAAGAACAAAAAAACGAAGAAAAAAAAAGGAAGTTAAAAATGCAAAGTTATGACAAGAAAGTAAAAAGGAGCGCAGGGCCCGATATTCACTTTATATCTCAGCGTTTTCGCAAGTGAAGTTGAGGGTATTTACTTTGCCAAAAGTAAGAGTAAGGGATACCGGTACACCGAATCTCCAAAAGCCTGTTGCTAAAATTGTGTCAAAAGTAAGGGATACCGGTTCACCGAATCTCCAAACACCTGTAGCTGTTGCATCTTCGGTTCTGTTACGGGTTTTGTACCGGTATCAGGTACGATCAATAGCGTGCTTTAATAGTTTTCCATTTGGTTCTCCTGCCCTGTTGTTTTCCATTTGGTTCTCCTGCCCTGTTGGACACCAGAGTGCCTAGTATTGACAGCAGCTAAGCACGTACGCCCACATTCTTGTTGCAGGTATGATGCTATAAGTTACTCTCGGCGCACTTTTTGTGACGCCGAAACATAAGCTTGGCACGTGAAGTAGTACCGGTAATGGTATTCATATGATATACCACGCGTTATAGCTACTGGTATATCATAGTGCGGTGCACGCTGACGGCTTTACTTCTGGCTCTACTACGGATTATCCAGTGAGCAGTTGGTTGTTGCTGTCAGGGTCATCCGTTTGCCGGCATGAAAAAACGTATGTCTCGTGCCCACATTAGGTCCAAGCGAGTTGTCCCTAATGTTGGTGCAGTTCTATAGGGGTTCTATAGGGATTAAAACCCCAGCGTCAACGCTAAATTTTTCATCACCACGTTTGTGCGGTAATTAATATGGCAGGCGACGTGCACGCAAGGGATGGGCTGGTACGTCCTTTTGTTGACCCTGTCGGCGCTGATGTGCTGCTGCTGCTTTCTCACCATGGCGAGAAAGTGCGCGGCGATGTGGCACGAGAGGTGGTGGCTCGCAGCAGGGGGGGAACTGGTACGCCCGCTACTGGGTGACGACGACGCCGAGGAGCAGGCACATGAGGTGGGTGGGGCTTGAATTTTTGACGACTGCTGGAGGCGTTTTCGTTGTATCCTCCGTTGATTTGGGCGGGATAACGGTTCTTGAAGCGAGTGGTGCAACCCTTTCATCCACTCCTGCTCTGTTGTACTTGTTCGTTTCTTTTTCTGTCGGCGTGGAGGATTGAATTGCCTGGCTTGGCCAATTGTTTCGCTTAGGTTTTTTTCTTTCCCAGCCCGTTTGAGATCTCAGGTGCTAACAAAACGGCGCCACAAATCGCCCTGCTCATCGATGGGGTTCGTCCAACCCCGATTATCCCCCGCTTCTCTCGTCGAACCCCGTCTCCTGGCTCGGCCCGTCACGTAACACGCAGGAGGTTTTCCGTGGTACGCTGGTCGATGCGGCGGGAACGTCCTGGCGCTGTCCTGTGTGCGGGTTCGACAATCGCCCGCTTTGCAAGCACTGCGATTTGTGTGGCATCAGCTCAGAGTTTGCAGAGGTGTGTGTATGTGTGTACGTGTGTTACTCACAAAAAAACGTTCTTGTTACCCATCGACATCCATCACACCCAATGTGCCTGCCGATTCTTCATTCTAGTGAGTTACCAGTGCCGTTGTAACAAGAGTAGGATACGAACACAAGAGCGCTATTGCTGCTGAAAGTCTCTTATGACAGCAGCTGTAGAGCTCTACGTAGCGATAGATACGTGTATACGCGATTGCTACCTGTGGTCACTAACTCGTCCTTATTCCTTTTATTGTGTGTGCAGGCGTCGGTGCTTGTTGTCGTGCGTTTTTGCTTGCTCGCGTGCTGCTTGCTCGCTGGCGTGCTCGCTTGCTGCCCTGTTGGCTTGCGTGCCTACTTGCTCGCTTGATCACCAATCAACTCACAACGGTACTCGGTTTGCGTGTGGCTGATTGTAAGATGTAGCGCTCCAATCACTAGCAGCATCCTACAACACGAACGGCACGCTTGTTGTCCGAGCCCAACAAACACTGCGGTCGATCCGTGCTCTACGGCTCTGCAATTAGCGTGGCTCTCTGCGGCTGACCGGTTATTTCCACCCAAATGTCGATAACGACGCGTTCATGGTTGAGCAGACCTCCCGCTGCTGCATGGAAAAACGTATGAGCGCCCAGCTGTTCTCAAAGGTATTTCTATTTTAAGTAGGAACGTCCCACCGTCTCGAAAGGGGTGCGTGGTCAACGGTCGTAAAACTAAGGCAAGCAACAAGCGAGTACGCCCCCCCCCCCTCGTTCTGGCGCCGCGGGCTCATGCGGACGTGTACCGTCATCGTTATCGTACCGCCGGCGTGCCAGGCCTACTGGAAGGACAAGGTCACGTCGAAGCGCAAGGGCAGAAGGACCAAGGTTCGAATTGGAGTTGTTCAGTTAGTGCCCAGAACAAAGTGTATTTTTGGCTCGCCGTCGCGACCCAACCCCCACGTGATTGATATCTCGACAAGAATCGTACTGTAGCTGCAGTCCTTGTCAGGATTATTGTATGAATCGGTATTCCGGCGCTTAAACCGCAGTCAAGCTGCGCCGTTGGAGTGACCCATCTGCGTTCCTACAGCAGTGTAGCATGATATCGCAGCGCAGGAGAAAGTACATCGTTGACACGAATGCTAGGGTCGTGATTTGGCTGGACTTGATCACAAGTTAATGTTTGAGTTACAGTAGTCTTTGGATAACACCTTGCGTCGAGCCGCAAACGCGCCAGCCAGATGCAATAGACGCAAAACTCTGAATATTTCTTCACGCAACGATTTGTAGCACTTAGCCAACAGCTATCTAGGCGGCGGCTAATAGTTAGCCAACTCACAGCCCTAGCAAACGCGGTGTCATACCCACTGTGCATCCCCGGAAGCCAGCCCAGTGTACGGTGCCCCCTCCCCCCGGTGCGGCCGTGCTGTTCACACCTCAAGCCGCCGTGTTGGTGCCTGTTTTGTGAAACGTCGACCGCTCAATCGTCGTGGCACAGCGATCCGGACCGAGCTCCGAGGAAGATAAAGCCGGATCCAGGCCGCAAGCCCCTTCCCCCGCTGCTGCCGGCTCGCACGGTGGTGGCCCCAAGGAGGGTTCGCCCGGGTCAAGCAGCTTCGAGACGGAGGGGAGCGGGCGCACATCGGACGAGAAAGCGGAGGACACCGACGGGACTGTCGGAGAGAAGGTGGAAGAGGGAGGTGGCGCCGGAGATAGGGATAGGGATAGGGACGAAAGCGAGGATGAGTCTGCGCCGTTGCTACAGGGCCTGGTGCTCTTGCCGGCTGTGCCGGCAGGGGCAGGTTCCGTCCAGGGATATAGGTAAGCGGGGTGAGCGTGATGAACGGCGGCAACAGGTGTGTGTATGAAGTGTGTTTGCTTTAGTATTGATGTCCTCCACCGGATGGGTAGAATGAAGCTTAAGCTCACCACAGCAGTTCCACATATTATATATGTCGTGCGAGTTTTTTTCACGGTTAATAGCACTCTTGACAGATCTATCAAACCCACAGCTAATGATTTATTATTATTGTAATTATTTTTTGACCAAAAAAAATAAGCAGCGATGGCGACGGCGGCGGCGGCGGTGACTGGCCGGATGGGGGCGAGAGCGATGGCGACAGGCACAACGTTGGAAGTCGCGTGGGGGCGTTTCTGGGAGAGGCTTCTGGAAAGGCCCAAGCCACGCCGTTCCGATTACAGCGGCCCCCGACGCTGACAGAACGGCAGAAAAGGTACGAAAAACTTATCCTCTTTAGGCCAGCAGCATCCCGTTAGAGACCATCCATCCCTTTTAGAGACCATCCATCCCTTTTAGAGTCAATCCATCCCTTTTAGAGACAATCCATCCCTTGTAGAGACAACTCACTGGGAGATTTTTTTTTTTTTTCATCCTCCGGCGGATGGGGAAAAATAAAGCTTAAGCTCACCACACTTCCACGTATTTTAACACACGTCGTGTGTCGATTTAACTCAATTGCCTTCGCAATCCAGCGCTAGCTGGCGTGTTCTTTGGTTCCTACTATAGCGATAGCGTCAGCTGTCCCTATCGGCGGTCCTCGTTACTACCCCGGCAGCGCAAGCTATAGTTGTATACGGATGCGTGGGCATGTCGACTCACTTGGAGAAGGATTTTTTTGCAGTTTCCAAAACGTTAAGCGTAGGCTGGCTGACGTCAAGTTGCAGCAACACAGTCGTAGCAACAACTTCTTCGGCGACGTACTACTTGAAGTTAGTGTGGGTGTTTTTTTTTTGGCGGTTTTTAAACGAGCTGAGCGCAAGCTGGCTGATGGGCAGTCAGTCGTAATCCCGAAGTACGGCCTGGGTTGGAGATCAAAGATGGGAGAGAGTAAACAGCGCGGCTAAACATGACGCGGTTGGGGGCCGCGTCGTACGGGTGCGAGATTGATAGGGCGCCCATTAGTCCGACTTGCGGCAGGTGTTATTCCCTGCAATACTGCGCCCACGTTTCTGGGGACAAACTACTTGGATTTTATGTGAGACAGTTTTTGCAGGGCTAAAAGAGTTAGTGTACCCGGCTAGAGTTGTTGAAACAGAATCGCTCGCGCGGCCGCCATATATGTATGTACCCTGGAGGTGTTCGCCGTGGAGAATTTTCTCGTCGGAGTTGTTGGTGATAGCATGGGACGCCACAATAGGGCAGTGAACGCGTGAGCGCGCAGGGGTTTTTGCACGAAAACTGTGCGCTCTCTGTCTTGTTGACACCAGCCTCCCCCGTTCTGCCCGGGCCCTGTCGCGCTGTGTGTGCGTGTGTGTCCCTGAACCGGATGTAGGGCGCGCCGAAGGCGCATATGGCAGCGCGTCGTGGGGGCCGACGGGAAGATGCGCTGGGTGCACAGCCTCGATACTCCTGCGGCCGCGCCTCCCGCCGTTCCTGCCTCGACTGCGACAACTGCAACAGCGACAACGGCGGCGGCGACAGCGGCAACGGCTTCTGCAGCTGCTGCCGCGGTCACGCACCCCTCTGGTTCGTACCAGCCACCGGCCTTTTCTCCCGCGGCGAACTCCGACCCCACCAGTAGAACCGACAACGCGGGGCGTGGTCGAGTGGGTAACGTGGCTGCTGCAGCCGCGGCCAGCGCTGCTGCGGTGGTTCGGTACTGGACCTCTTCCAGATTGCCGGGACAGAGACTAGCCGAGACCGCGAGCGATGAGCAGCAGCATCTCCCAGGGGTACAATCAGCGGCGGGCGAAGCGATAGAAGGGGCCGGATGGCGACCGCGAACGGTGGTGGCGGGGTCGGAAGAGGCAGAAGCGGAGGCGTTGCTGTTGTCGGCCGCTGAGAGGGGAGAGGGGTTATCAGCGCTTGACGAGCGAGACGCGAACCGTCAAGGTTCGGAGTCCGGGGACTGGTCGGAGCCGTCGGTGAACAGTGCAGGGCAGGAGAGCGTCGGCGTTGGTGGTGGCGGCGGCCGCGGCAAGGAGAAGGTTTTTCCGGTGGTGTTGGCAGCGGAAAACACTGCAACCGCGACGTTGCCTCGCTGCGACTCGTTCGGGGATGAGGTCATGATGACCAAGTGTCCGGGTTACTACACCACGTAAGGATAAAAATTGATCAATGATTCAATTTTCTCTTTAGAGCCGACGAAGTGTCTCTGTTACTACACAACGTAGGGCTTAAGATATGCCTCTCGGGACGACGAACTGTCCCGGTTCTTACACCACTTAAGGATAATAATGTTTGTCTTTCGACGCTATCAATCCGCATGCGTTGCCGCTGTTGTCGCCCTGCCGATGTATGTCACGTTCCATACCATACCGTACCATGCCATGTTATACCGTATACTCCACGGCACCACGTCATACCATGTGTTATGTTGGGTTCCAGGTTCTTGGACGGGGGCGGGCTCGCGCTGGACGAAGCTGCCGACGGAGAGCTGGTCGCACAACCGCACCCCCTACCCCCATCCGCCACCCGAAAAGGTCCCCTTGCCGGCGAAGCCTCGTCAACCGAAACCCTAGGCGCCGCAGGCGCCTCCGCCGCGTTGGCAACATCAGCCGAAAGAGGCGGACGGGGGAGGGGGGGAGGGGTAGGGTTAGGGACGGGGCCGGGCGCGAGGCAGAGCGAGGGCAGCAGTTGGGCGGACGGAGCGGCGCGACGCAGGGAGGCGCGGCGAGAGGAGGCGGCGAGCGAGGAGTGGGTGAATTTCACCCGCACGGAGGTGGCGAAGCTCTGCGAAATTGCGTCGAAGCCGTTCTGGCAGGTATGATATTATGTACCAGGTACCTGGCGGTGTAAGCCGCTTTTATCGCACTAGTAGAGTATTATCATGTGTGTTTGTAATGTGATATGTACCTGTGTTATATAGTTTTGTTGAGTGGCTGTTCACTGGAATTGTGTTATACCTGGGTAGGTTCTTTGGAAAGGGAGTGCATACTGGGATTGGGCGCGTTGTTTTCGTTTTAGGAGGGGGCGACGGCAAGGGGGAGGAGCGCGGGGAGGCGAGGCTGTTCCGCTCGCGGCTTTGGTCGGACGAGGGAGGCGTATATACACGTGATTGGAGTTCTTCGTCTCCTCGGTGTTCTCGCTGGAAGCGCCCCCCTCGCCGTGGCCGCCCGAACGATGCGTCGTCGACGTCGACGGTGGGTTTACTTTTCACGTTTAGCGCCACTGAAAAAGATGGTGACGGTGGCTTTGCTGGTGGGCGAGATAACCGCCCTCTCGCGAGTGGTAGGGGGGATACCAAGGGGTAATGTTCGCCGTTTCAAGCGCGAACAAGAAAGCCAGGTGGTGGGAGATTCGACGGTGTTTTGAGCGCCCGATGTTTGAATGCTTTCAACCTGAGAGCGCCTTGGAGTGCACAATAAAACGTTGACTCTCACTTGTAAGCTCGGCCTACGCACTGAATAACGAACACTGCCTGCCCGCTTCCCCCTCCCCCTCCCTAAACAAACAAGCAAACGAACATACGTGATAACGCTCCGAACGCTCTCTGTGCCTGCGTTGCTCTCCGTGTCGTTGCGCTCTCTCTCTCTGTATATGCGCGTGCTGCTTTCCCTCTGGCTGTGAACGCTGCAATCCCACGTCGAGCCAGAAACACAGCTGGTTTTTGGACCAACTGCGGCTATTACAGGCACCACACGGCGCCGGCATGGAAGCGATGCGAATAGAGGTACGTATACTTGATAATCGCAAACACGTGCGTGTGTTTAGTCTACATCAAGCAGTAGGCGTGTGTGTTTCGTGTTCGCCGGTCTCACTGCGTTTTTTTTTGCGTTTTGTTTGCAGCAGTATGAGTACGTGTTTGTTTTTTGTGTGTTGTTGTCCCTCTGCGTTTTGTCGTGGGTTTGAGGCTCTTACGCGTGAAGAGTCGGCGCGGACACTGGGTGCGCCAGATGTCGATGGATGGAAATGACGGGTTGTTGTGAAGAACATCCACACGCGCGCGCACACGTACCAGGTACACAACTATACTGAGTGAGAGCGTGACTACCCGAGAGAAACAAGAGACGACGAAGCGTGTGTACGGGCAAAAACTTGTCGGGTGGGAAGAAAGCATGCCCGCTCACCTCGGCTCGACTTACGGGGTGCTGATATCATGTTGGGGAAATTTGTGATTGACTGCTGCATGCTGCGTGGAGCAGCCTAGAAACATGTTACGCGAGTAATTAAACGTGAACCATGCGCCGAGGCTCAATTATTGTTTTTGTCGCCAACACTGGTTGAGCACAGGCTACGATTGGCTACATTGTGGGGCTTGGTATGGCACTAGACCCTGAGCATCGTTTCTTGGCGTCACGTTTCGTTTTGATTGTGAGAAGGCGAGCATCAATTTCTGACGAACGCATTTCTTGACAGCGGGTCCTCTGTCTTCATATCTAGCGCGTTCGAGTTGTGTCCCATTCGTTGGCGCTGGGGTCACTTTGGTATTTTTTTCCCCTCATTTTTTTTTATTTTCTGTTTTTCTCGCTCAGGTTAACAGGCGGAATCTTCTTGAGGACTCCTTTGCGCAGGTTTCGGCGATGAACACCGGGGAGTTGCGACGATGGCTGCGGGTGAGAGATAGGCTTGTGTTCATTCGGAAAGTGTTCCTATTGTTTGCTGGAGTACGCTTTTTCCGAATTAGGAGCTTAAACAGTATACCTTGGTACTTGGTATGCCATTCATACACTTTGTTTCCCCCCCAACACACTCGTTATGCTCGAGAAACAAAACCTAAGTTTCCTTGTTGTGTGCTCTCAACACCCAAGTATACCAAAATAATTTGCTGGCGCAATGGACACCACTTCGTGTAAGCCTAGTGAGAGACGGCAGTCTGCTGTGCGTTCTTGAAACGGATGGCTGTCTAGGCCTTGGCTCAGTTTGCGCAGAATGGCTCATGTGCATGACAGAATGGTTCGTGTACACGTAAATGTGTGTGTATCTGAACCCGACTAGGCTAAAAACTGTGTTTGCTTGTGTATGTGCGTGCGTGTACCTGTGTATATGTGTAGCCGACGGGGCTGAATATTAACATGTATTCCTCTGCTGTTTCCTAGCCGTGCCATTGTGCAGCCCGCCACCGCCACCACCATCACCGCCGCCACCACCACCACCACCACCACCACTACCACCACCACCACCACCACCGCCACCACCACCACCTCTACCACCTCCCCCCCCCCCATATTTACGTGTTTGACGCCGCAGGTGCAATTTGTGGGAGAGCCTGGAGTGGACGCGGGAGGGTTGGAGCGCGAGTGGTTCCTGCTGGTGTGCGGTGCCCTGTTTGATCCTTCGACAGGGCTGTTCACCCCGCAACCGGGGAACGGGGCGTTCGAGATCAACCCGTCAAGCGGCGTGGCCAACGAGATGCACTTGGAGTACTTCCGCTTTACCGGAAGGGTGAGCAAAGCGAAAGACTCCCTCAACCCACCTCCCTCCTCCCGCCTTCATCCCCTCTTTTTATTTTAGCCCTTTGACCACTGCGGAGTTGATCCTACCCGGAATCCAAGTATTTTTTACTCAAAAGCGAGGGCGTGGTTTTGAAGGGGCTAAGTCTCCTCGACCCCGCCTCCTTTCTGCTGAACTTTAAGCAGAGCTCCCTTTCTTATATCCTTCCTTCCTTCCCTTTCGCGCTTGCGCTTTCCTTCCCCCCGAGGGTCTACGGTCATGGATGCTATGAGTATTCCTCGCCCGCCCCGCCCCCCCATCCCCCCCTCCTTTCTAACACCTTGTTGTTATCATCGCTCGTTTCGGCTACGTACTGCCGCCAGAAAATATGCTTGCGTGCGTGTATACTTGCGTGCGTGCGTGCATGCGTGCGTGCGACCTATGTAGGTACTCGCGTAGTTGACTTGTATAGTGGATGGTGTATACGGGCTGAAATGCACACCCCGCTGCTGCTCGTCCGTCGTATGGTTTTCACTGATTCCGCTCCCCCTCTCCAACCGCCCCTCCCGCCTTCCTTCCCTCCCTCTCTTTCCCCCCTTTCCTCTCCAAAATGCACACTCCACATGCATACATATGTATCACAATTCTGTATACATAATACATACAGGTGCTCGGGAAGCTGTTGATGGAGCACAGTGTGGCTCCTTACCACCTGTCCCTCCCCATCCTGAAGCACTTCCTAGGCCTACCCGTGGCGTTTTCCGACCTAGAGTTCTCCGACGCCGAGCTACACCGTAGCCTTTGCTGGCTCAAGGCCAACAACGGCGCCGAATCGTTAGGTCTGGACTTCACGCTGACCCAAGAGAGCTTCGGGATGAAGGAGGTCGTGGAGCTGGTGCCTGGGGGCAAGGATGTGGCCGTCACGGACGATAATAAAGAGGAATACCTTCAGGTGGGTTGATGGGTACGTGGGTGAGTAGATGTGTGTGGGTGGATGTGTGGGTGTGTGGGTGTGGGTGGGTGGGTGGGTGGGTGGGTGGGTGGGTGGGTGGGTGGGTGGGTGGGTGGGTGGGTGGGTGGGTGGGTGTGGGTGGTGGGTGGTGGGTGGGTGGGTGGGTAGGTAGGTGGGTGGGGCTGGGTGTGTTTGTGTGGCCGCACAGCCAATTTCGCTGTTGGTTTTGGGAGTAAGGTGCGTGGCGAGCGAAGTCTGGGACGGCGTGAACACTGGAGCTACTGCACGTGCTGCGGATGTGTATCTCCCTACAGGGCTATGCATGTGTGCGACCTAACTACACCGTACCCCAACACCCCGCACGAAACGCGTTCTTACCGACAGTTGCCTCTCGGCCGCACCGCACTGTGCCGTACCGATTCCACCGGTCTCGGTCCTGCTCTGTGCCTCGTTCGCCTCGACGTAGACGGAGCGGGATGCCTACCCTGCCCCCCGCAATGTCCCTGGTGTAACCGTGTCAACCGCTTAACCCCTTTAGACCCACGGGTTTGAGGACAAACCTCTTGGAAATAGAGTAGAATATTTTTTGCAGTAGTGAAATAATCATCCCCTCACAACACCGCCCCCCCCCCCACTTTGCATGATTCCTGGACCTGCCGTTTTGAAAATGGTTTCAATTGTTTTACTCTAATCAGCTGAGGCTGAAGCATCGGGTGCTGGATGGCATCCACAGCCAGTTGTGGCATCTGATGCGCGGGTTCTACGACGTCATTCCGTCACATCTGACGTCGGTCTTCGACTACCAGGTCAGTGTCCGGACCAGGGGGAGGGGTCGAGGGATTCAGACGCGTTGTTTTAAGCCAAGATTTGGCGGAGCAAGCTATACGGTGTTTTGATTTCAGGACGGGATGATAGTCGGCAGACGTCGAAGTATACGTGCGGAGGCAGGGGGCGGTGGGAAGTCGGCGTGGAACAAGAGCGACTGAAAAGAAATCAGAAAAATAATCAGTTGCTAACAATTGACTTCACGTCGGCGGCTCATGTCTTGCTTTAACATAGAACGGGGGTATCGTTTGTTTATACTCAGCAGTGTGGGGGGAGAAAGGAGCACGCTCACGGTATTTCCGTGCTTGCACATGCGTACGGGAAAACAAACGGGACCCGTGAGACGGCTTCCCTACTGTCGTTAGCTGGTTGGGGGAAGGTCAAGGTTGGCCACGGTCGCAAGGAGTGTCGTGTGTCAGTGTGTCAGGAAAGCGTGGGTGTCGCCGCGTCACCTCCATTGGCAAGGTTGGCGAGGCTAGCTGCGTTTAGCTGCTGCAGACTTTCTCGTGTGACGTTAGCTGTGTATTCCGGAGGTTTTTGGTCATCGTGTCGCCGGCGGGTGGTTTCTGGTTTTCGTCTTTTCATTGTCAATTCACCGGTACCCCGCAGTGTACAGCATTATTAGTATTTGCGGTCTGGTGTCTCTCTCTCTCCTCCTGATCTTCTTTTGCTTGTATGTATTGCTTGAACCCGTTGTGGATTCCGCCTCCAAAAGGAGCTGGAACTTTTGCTGTGCGGCATCCCGGTCATCGACGTGTCGGAGTGGAAGCGACACTCTCGCTATTTAGGGGATTACCGACGGGCGGGAGAGGAACACCACGTCATCAAGGTACGTACAATACACACGAAAAAATCTACATAGTAGTGGTGTAATTTCTCCGGTGTGTGTGCATTCATGTCTGGAATTAGTTTTAATTCATATTTACCTAGTATATGTTGTACCTGGAAGTAAACTCGATTGTTGGTTCCTACGTGCTGTGCCGTACGTAATACAACCCGATTTGTTTTGTAATGTATGAGGGTGGTTCCTGACGAACAAAAAACACATCACGAGTCGTGGCGAAAAAAAACGTGGACATTTTCGGAGATCACGATGGTTGCCACGAATCATGATTTGCGAAAACTTGCAAAAAACAAGGAAAAATTGATGTCACGATTCTTGACAATTTTTTTTATGAGTTTTTTAATGCTTTTTTTTTATTACCGAGGCGTAACGCTAAGTTACACATGTCACGAATCGTACTTTTATTTTTTGTACAAATCGTCATGTTTGCATAATTGGCCATAATAATACTATTCAAGGCGCGCGCGCATAGTGGTATGATTTGCGGTGCGGGATGCGACGACCAACCTCAATCCTCATGAACAAGAAACGTCAGAATTTACCGGAACTGCAGAACGTATTCAATTCACTTCGTACATATACCAGGTATGTTAACTCTTGCGACCCACGAAGGAGAACGATCGAAACGCCGTGTTTTTACCCCCCCCCCGTTCACGGCGCTTCGCGCTTGGTGCAAGCAATGCTGTCTGGTTGGTGAAAACCCGATGTGCTCCGTCCCGGCATACGACTACGGCCATGCACAAACTGAGTACACCCCCCCCCCTGATTGCCCCTCCCACATCCTATGAACGCCCCCCCCGCCCCGTAACCTTGCGTTTATATTTTCGTGTCCGTCCGCGACGTGACCTTTTTTTCAGTGGTTTTGGGAAGTGGTGGAGGCGTTTTCTGAAGATGAGAAAGGCCGATTTCTGCAGTTCTGTACGGGAAGCAATCGGCTGCCCGCCCACGGGTTCAAGGCGTTGCAGGTACGACTGCTGTTTTTTAAGGCGTTGCAGGTATTATATGATGCTGCGACTGCCGTTTTTTTGTGATTTCCTGTCGGCTGCAGCAGTAGCAGCAGCAGCAGCAGTAGCAGCAGCAGCAGCAGCAGCAGCAGCAGCAGCAGCAGGAGCAGCAGCAAAAGCTCGGCCCGTGGAGACGGGTTTTCGTTGTCAAGAGGGGACGCCGCATTCAATTCTGGACGGTTAGGAGCGGCCAGCTGCGTGTGTGCCTGAGGTTGTCCGTGGTGTTCCTCGTCTCTCATTGTTGTTAACTGTTGTTTTTGTAACCTTTTGTCTGGTATACGATGTACCTGATACCATATACGCTTAAGGTGGTCCAACTCGATTCCAAAGGAGTTTTCCCATGAAGCTTATGGATGCGGCTGTTGGGGGTTTAGCGTGCGTGCTTCGTTTTGCGGGATTCTTGGTCGGGGAAATGATGAAGACGACCCACCCCCCCTGACGAAACCCCCTTCGACACCCGACTTCCCTTGTATTGTTTCTCTTTGCCACGGCGGCCGGCAGCCGGTGATTTCACGCGTATTGTTCATTGACGCAATCGCGTCCCCCCGCGCGCCCCCCTTCCCTCACTCCCTCCCTCCCTCCCTTCTCGTCGCTGTCCCTTTGATATATACATCCCCGCGAAATCGGTGCATCGGTAATGGGTGGGAAAATATTGGACGTTTACCATCAAACAGAGTAACGACGGCAGCTTTAGAGCGTTTTCGATCCAGTCGGTCTCGAAGCGGGAGAGCGCCTTCCCCCGGGCGCACACGTGCTTCAACAAGCTGGACCTGCCTGTTTACGAGAGCAAGGAAGAGGTCAAGGAGTCCCTCGGCCTCTGCGTACACTTCGAGCTCACGGGCTTCACCATAGACTGACCTGACCGGAGACTGAATGGACCGAAGCGCACTTGATCGTGTTTTAAGGGACTGACTGGCTGGCCGATTTCCTTCAAGATAAAACCGCCCTCAAGGTTGAAGACCTGCAGTTGACCGCTATAGTAGTGTGAAAAAATGAGCCTACAATTAATTTGAAGTGGTTTGTCGAAAACAAGGTGTGCTTTGTCGCCCACAACCGTGGGTGCAGGTGTAAAATGGTTGAGAGGCACCCTGATGGATTTTTGGTTTTGTATAGATTGAGGTGGGGGGTGGAAGGGGGGGAAGGAGGGGGGGAGGGGTCACTTTGGCAGACTCTTCACTCTTGCCGTGACTGCTTGTTGTCAATAACACGCCGATTTTGGAATATTATTTGCCTTGTGCTCTCCGTCTGGCTCTTTCTTGAAACATTTTTTTTTCGCAAGGCGTACCTTGTACGCCGCCGGGACAGGATGACATGCTTATGTATTTTCTGAGCGCCCCAACGCGGCGTATTATGTATGCACCACTGGAAAAAAAACATAGGACAGCTCGGTGTTTTATTTTCAGTCCGGCCACGTATAGTTGGTGGCAAGACCTCGCTGGGAACAGGCGGCTCAAAGCGCAGCATCGTTTCGGGTTGCAATCACATACCGCTCTGAAAGGAAATGTAAGGCACTTTGGATGGGAATGCAAGGCACGCTGGACGGATCGTTTAGTATTTATTTAGTATTGACGTTAACACCTCCCAACGGTCCTTATATTTCCGTTCACGGTCATGATACTATCGACGCGGTGCGATTCGACGGTGTTGATGGCCAATCGCACCCCATAGTTTTTCTGCTTGTGACCGATCGATGACCGATTGGTGGCTGATTGTTGACCGAGTACCGACCTATTGGTGGCTGATTGGTGACCGCTTAACGACGGATTGGTGACTGATTGGTGACCGATTGGTGACCGATTGGTGACCGATTGGTGACCGCTTTGTGATAGATAAGTGGCTGATTGGTGACTGATTGATGGCGGACTGATAATGACCGATTGGTTACCGATTGGTGACCGTTTGGTGACTGGTGACCGAGTGGTGACCGAATGGTGATCGATTGGTGGCTGTTGGTGACCGATGGGTGACTGATTGGTGACCGATGGGTGACTGATTGGTGACCGATTTTGGTGACCGAGTGGTGGCCATTTGGTGGCCATTTGGTGACCGATTTTGCCGCCCGGTTTGTGATCGATTCGGGACCGCTTGGTGAACGATTGGTGACCAATTGGTAGCCGATGAGACCGCCGAGAGGTGGCAAAGGTGGGGGGGGTGACGGTCTGTTTGCGTTTCTCGGTTTTCGTTAATCCGTTGTTTGTGTCTGTATCGGCGCCGGCTCGGTATGTCGCTGAGCAGGAAGGTGAGGGCTGTTCGGGGATGGCTGTTCGGGTATGGGGGATGTGGGCGAGTGGGACGCGTAGTTGCTTTGCACCCCATCCCGTTTCGTAACGTTATCGACTAGATCTGCGCATGATCATATCATATGACACTGCTACTAGGTATTAATAACACTGCGTGTAGATCACGTGCGTTTCCCGATAGCCGGGTGAATGGATGTACGTCATAGCTCTTTTGTTTTTTTTATTTGGCCGGAGCCGTAAAGCCCCCTCTAAGGAGGTGCGCTTGTTTCGCCCTGTCGAAACCGGACGAGGATCGGCGCCTGTATTTGAGTATTTGGGTGGAGGTTTATCGTTTTATGTACAACACCTGATCGGTGAATACGTTGATGGCTTCGTAGCCCCAAGCTGTACTACACGATACCCTGGTACATTTTTTTTACTTGGAGAAAACGATTGCTCATACGTTACACCGTGGCTACGACGACGGTCGTTCCGGGACCATTTGTTGTGTCTTTGTATGGAAGATTTCAATTGGACTGTATGCCTTTTCTCAACTGCTTTCTACGCTGTGTGCTGCGCACATCCATCGGTGTGATGCGTGTTACACGACTTACGTTCACGTAGTCATCATGCATGTGTACTTTTTTTCTGCTGCGAAGTCGTTTGGTATCTTCTGAAACGGCGCCTGTGATGAACAAGTTTTGTGTTCAGCTGCTTTCGAAGCGTTGGCGTGGGGGCCCAAGGCAGCGCAAGCCGAAGCCAACGCTAGCCGAAGGCACATACATACGTGCCCTAGCCGCCATTGCCCATTTATTTCTTGACAACATCCGATTACGTTCGCCGTCGCACACCAGGCCGTACCGTGCACTACTTTTTTGCATCGTCGTGCAGCGTATAATGCTACAGCAGTGGGGGCCTCCTTGCAGTGCCGGATGCCCGCTATAGTGCCTGTAATATCGCTCGGCGCAGATGGGGGCAAATAGTAGTGGCAGTGTTGGAGTAGTGCCGGTTGCCGCTATAGTGCCGGTGTTTTCGACTGGCACATACCGGCGCCATAGAGGGATCACCACTGTATGCTGTGTTCGGTATTATCGTCTTGGCCTTTTTCTTACCAGCACACAAAAACGGCCGAAAATCCCTCAGTTATGTGTGTAGGTGTTGCTTTACCTCGTCGACTGATGTTGCGTTACTTTAATCGTACTGTATCTGGTACGATGTGTGCGCGGTACATTAGCGGGCGCGTCATGGCAGAAGCATCGCGTCAATTAATCGTAACAGTGCCTGCACCTGCACCCGGAACTACTGTGCTTTTCTTCTCGAGCCCGGGCACGAAGTGTACGTAGTCGTACTCGTAGTCGGGGCATGATGTGCGCGTTCGCAGTTCCCACATATACGTTGTTCTCCCTTGGGGTGGTGATGGTGATCCCTCGACCCTCTGCGCGTTTGCCGGCACTTCTTTTATTCTTGTGTTGTCGTCGGCGTTTCGCTTTGAAACGAGTTTTTTGGTTGAACACTCGGCGTTAAGTCTGTATATGGGCATTTGTTTTGCTTGCGCCTGATTGCTGTGCTTCCTGCCCTAGCGGAGTTATTGGACGAACATATACTGCTACGCACTGCCGCTGCATACTTTCATGCCTGCTTTTTGTCTACTGCTGTGTACGCTAAAGCACGATCCAGTAAAAAGCTGCAGCTCGTTTTTTTGTAGATGCTTAAGAGATTTGGGATAATAGATCATGCTCAGCGGCGATCGCCACGGCACTCAATATTTTAGCCTAGGTTCAAAGTGTTTGTTCATGAACAATACACCACAGAACCACTCAGTCAGCAACATAACCACTTAGTCAGCCGCTGACTGAGCGGTTTTGTAGTTTATTCTGTATATCGTTGCACGAACATAGTAAGTACCTCTGGGCTCAATTCGCCCTCCCAGCCGCTGACTGAGCGGTTTTGTCGTTTATTCTTTAGACTATATCGTTGCACGAACATAGTAAGTACCTCTAGGCTCAATTCGCCCTCCCACCAGTAACTTTTTCCGGGTTGATCAAGCCCCTAATCAACGCCAGATTAATCATATATATGGTCCTTCCCTTCTAGCAGTGCGTTCTTATCTATGGTGGTACGCTCTACCTCCGCCGCCTGGTCGAGTGTTCTTTTGTGGTGTTTCTCTCAACTTTTTTCCCTCTCGAGATCGGAAAAATGACCTACTCGGTAGGCGGTAACCAACCCAAGATATTGTAACAATGAGGTTTCGGTTTTGCTCAAAGTAGGCGTTTCTTGTTTGACAGGCTCATACGGCATGGCGCATGGTGCCCTGAAAGCGCTTTGCGTTTCGGGAACTTTTCACTTATGAAATGCGGAAGGAGTAGACTGCACCACTGAAAAGTGAGAACATGGAACGGAATTCTGGTTTTCGTTCGGTTGGCGTCGCGCCCACGTTACAGGCTCACTAGCATCGTAATATTTGTGCTACTACTGTGCGGGTCGCAACGCGTGACGGTGAAGGCCTGTTCACCTCGATCGGCATCCGTGAATGCTTGTATGTGCTCATATATGTTTATCCTTTTCAATGGCAACGCAGCGCCAATTAACGTCGTTGGTACCTGGTTTACCAGTTGACTGCGTAGCGGACACAGATAATCTCTCAGCAGGTTTGCTATTGAAGTGGGTTATTATCGTTACTTAGTCACACGTGTTCGTTGCTCAGTCTATGCAAGATACCAGCTTATTCCATTTCCGCGCTCCGATGAAAGACTTAACCCACGGGTGGACTATCAACGCCCACATCTGTTATTCCCCTCATCGTATGCGCCTTCCTACTCCTGTGGAACCTTCCAGTTACGTATCCTGAGGGGATTACCGATATATACAGGTAATTACCGGCTTTCTAAGGCAATAACATAACACTAGCCCACCCTGAAGAGCCGTACATGCAGAAGTATGGGCAGCGCGGGGGTTCCGGGTTCCACGAACTACAGTAGAACATGAGTCGAAGATGCGGCTCCTCAAAGCCCACTCCCAAACGTCTAAACGGCGAAGGAGAAGGCCCGACAAAACGTTACTAGTAGGTGTCAGGGTCGGTATCACCGCTGGACGCGCGCGTTGTGGACCCCTACTTTGCCAATGCTCGCCAGTGCTTTGTGGTCCAACAAGCGTCGTTGAGCGTAATAATAGTGCCCTCCACGAGGAAGGGGCCGTGTCCCAATAGATCATAAACGCGTCGATCACAAGCTCATAAGGGTGCAGAAACGCACTGCTGCAGTCTCAAGTGCTGGTCATCGCCTGTCCAAGATCTCGAGTGTTTGTGAGAAGGGACTACCTGTTGTGCTTGTTCAGCCACTGCTTCTATTAATAACTTCCAACGAAAATCTTGTTGCCCACACTCCTCCTGACCTTCGCCTTCCTTGCGGGGGTATACTACTGTTCGTATTTGGCTGATGTTTGTCGAGCGTTGTGCGATCTGTCCGGTACTCGAGGGTAATGTGGGTACTCTTTTCACCATACGAGAGAGAGTGTGCGCATCGTGAGTAGAAGCTGTTTGTTGCCCTAGATAATCCATCATGGATAAAGACGATCGATCTCGGCCAATGATCTTGTTTTATGTTAGTTTGCGCAACCTCTTCGCGTGACAGGTCCTAGGTGGACGGGCGCGGGACAAGCTGGATTCCCAGATGATTCAGCAAAACTCGTGTATCCTATTGAACCTGCGAGTGAGGCAAGGGTCATGGCATGGCAAAGCATCATACGGCAGAGAATTGCCCGCCATCTTAAGTCCCCATTCCCCCGTCGGAGTAGCTTCATACATAAATCCCCACTACAAGAATTCCTCATCAAGTATGGGGTTCTGTAATCTCCAATGGAACATCTCCGCCGTAAACCCGAGCATAACCAACATCCCCCTTCCCCTTCTTTGGTGCACGACACGTATCCCTCCCCTTCTCAGTATACCACCAATGTGCACGGATTAAGCCTTCCTGCTCAGTATGCCGCTAATACAATCCGAAACGGTGCATGTTGACATGGCACGATACGCCCCACTCGCATAAACGTCTGATAATGAAGCATCGCTATATCATACTGATTCTAATATACACTTAATCAAACACAATAATTGAAATCTTCAAAACAACAGCCCAATTTTTAATCAAGAACCGAAAATCGAATACTTCAAATCAAAATAAAATACCCTAGTTCAAAATCAAATTCGCCAAGTCAAGAAAAAAAGAAAGATAACAAACAATGGTCTCCCTGACAGAAGCACATCACGTATCAAACACTCCCGAACATTCCACCTTCCACCGTCGTCATATAAAATGGCACTTGTCACGAAACATACTCAATCTCGAATAACCAAAATAACTCGCCCCCCAAAAATGACGAATAAAACCCTCATCCTGAAATCAAGATATTGCTAACCCCTTCCCGAACAAGTACACCAAATATTCATAAGAAAATCCCGGTGAAAACAAAACGTCTCCCTGGAGAGGGGTTTCGTAAAGAACTCCGCATGCTGCATCTCTGACTTGACGGAAATAACGTCAAACACTCCCCGGAATACAAACTCTCTCAGAAAATGTTGGAGAATGTCAACATTCTGCTATTTCGGCGTGCGTATTGGGTTCTGTACTATCTGTACCGCCCCCTTGTTATCCTCGAAAACCCTTCTACACTGTGGCCCCAAAAACAGGAAAAACGAAGCTCCACACATTCCTAATAAACATCGCCTCTTTAATCAGCAATCGCTTCGTACTTAGCTTTAGCAGTCAATAGCTTCTCGCACTTGTGATTTTTCGAAAACCAACACAACACATGCACCCCCGCACAAAACCGCCCCACCAGAAACTGACCTCCAAATCACTGGCCTTACTGGCATAGTCAGCATCCGTTTATAATACCAGCTCAAGTCTCGACCGCCCCTCTGAAACGTAATCCTCAGACCCCTCGTAGCAAGAACACACCCTAAACTAACAATCTAATTCCTCCAGTATATTCCCCTCGGCTTATTCGCGTATCTAGATACGGCCCTAAGCGCGTTTACAATGCAAGGTCGTGTTTGGCTAGCAAGCCACATCAAACTCCCTACCGAACTCCCAGAAAGATCAGCTGCCTATAGGCTCATCCTCGTCGAATTCACCGCTTTTGCAATGCCAGGTCGTGCTTGGTTAGCACCAAATCAAACTTCCTACCAACTCCCTGAAAGGCCAGGCGCCCACAGGCTTATCGTCGTCGATTTAATCAAAGTTCAGACCGGATGGGAACGGAGTTATCCTACCCGAATTAACGCCGATCTTCGCAGCTGCGGTTACAGCGAAAGCTCGCTGTGAAATATTCAAAGTACCGCCTCAAAATCCCGAGAAAACGGCAACCAGGGCATACCATTTCAACTTTCCCAAGTTGTTGGCAGGAAAACGGAGGCTCAACTCATCATAAAACTGGTCGCATCTACTCTTCTGCCCCGCCGCAAATATATTATCCACATGTACTACTGTCACTGTGGAGACAAAATCAGACTCAACCAAACGGATCACACCCGCATCAGCTGGACTCTGCGCAAAACTAAGACTTTTCGTGTGCGACATTCAGCGACTGTGCCGCGATCTTGAGGCTTGGTTCAAGCCGTAAAGACTGCGGTTCAACCGTACTATCCTACCAGATATTTTCCCGCAGTCCTAAGACAACCGCATAAAAGCATCCTCTTCCAGACTCGACTAGATTAACGCCTGTTCGCCATAAAAAGTACATAGATCCAACCCCAACTCGCACGAAACAGCACTCAACACGAACAAGTCGCCGCAGGCATCGGAGCAAAGTATCGAAGTAATCAATACCCCACGCCGTTCAAACCCCCGTGTAACCAGCCTCGCCTTCACCCGGGCGATGTTCCATATGCTCGTCAGTCTTCCAGGCAAACACCCACTTCGCCGAGATCACGTTCAGGCCCTCTGAATGCTACATGTTCCCGAAAGTCCCTACGCTCTCCAGTCCCTCAAACTTATTTTCTGTCGATTGAATCCATAAGCTTGAGCGCTCGTCCGCGAACGTCTCCACGAACGAGTGTGGGGTCGAAAGCTCACTTGCCGGGCGAGTGGGCAGAGGCGGGTTCTCACGCGGTGGAACTTGGTGGGAAAGCGCATGACCCATACTTCCTGGTGCCGCCATCATCGACAGAAACCCATGCCCCACCCCCCTTGCCTGGCCAGCAATCTCGCCCCTTGTCCGTCCCCGCTGCACGTCGCCTTCCCCCTGGTCCTGTCCATGCCCCACCACTACTTGCTATGTGCGCGGTCGCACCCTTCATCCATCCCCTTTGCACATCGCCTTCCTCCGGGTTCCGGAAATAATTTCCTAGCTCCCGGAAAGCACGATGCGAAATATGATGCTGGACCGACGCTAGCAGCGGTGGCCACGGCGGCGACGGCGGCGACGGCGGCGACGGTGACGGCGGAAATGGTGGCGATGGCGGCGGCCGCGGCCGCGATGATGACGGCGACGGTGGCGGCAATGACGGTAACGGTAACGGCGGTGACGGTGGTGGCAGTAGCGGTGGTGACGATGGTGGCGGCAGTGGCGATGACGACGGCGGTAGCGTCAATGACGACAGCGGTGATAGCGGCCTATACCACAACCCTGGGTCCTCGGGGGTCTCAGACCCCCTCCGAGACAATGGCGACGGTGGCGGCGGTGGCGGGGAATACTCCTCCCGCCCCGCAGGTAGTAGCCTCACAAACGACATTCTCGTGTGCTCCCAGGCTAATTCGCGGGTATGAGACTTATAACAATTTGCGATCAGGAATTTT
Organism: Undaria pinnatifida; assembly: GCA_012845835.1. NCBI lineage: Eukaryota > Phaeophyceae > Laminariales > Alariaceae > Undaria > Undaria pinnatifida. The sequence continues at coordinate 7,285,737 of JABAKD010000030.1, forward strand.
CATCAGTCTTGTGCATGGTTGCTGTCGCTGCTCAAGTAGAAGCACGGTTGCCCCTTGGGCTGGGACTTCTACGTTGTCGCCACGTGGCGGAAACCTCGCTTCAAGGACGGGAGCAGCCGCGCAAACAGCGCTCTGCCGCATAACTTCTGGTACGACGAAAGCTTAGCCGGCTTGCCCTTAACCCTTGCCTTCATGTTGATGACGACCCTTGCATAGTGACACGCCTCTGCCCAGGGAGGCCCCGTTTACGGCAATTTCGAATCGCCGAACACGCGGGGGGTCTCTAGGCGTGACGCCATCACTGCGTCAAGGGTCGCGGCTATCCATCGCTCGGCCACGCCGTTGTGCTCCGGAGAACCAACAGGTGTGAACTCGCGGCGGGTCCTAAGGTGATCGAGCAGGCCCACGAAGTCCGGGTTGATGAACTCCGATCGTTGTCCGAGCGAATGCATCCCACGGGAGACGTGGACACATGAGCAGTGATGTCGGTCAGGAAGCGAGCGAAACCACCGGTACATCAGACTTGCGCTTCAAGAAGTATGGCCAGCCCAGCTACGAGAAGCCATCCACCACCGCCATGAGGTACTCCGCTCCGCCGACGAATGTACGTCTTTTGCCCGACAGCTCCACAAACAGACGCTCCAGGGCCTATCGTGGCAAATAAGTGTCACTATGCAAGTAACGTCATCCATATATTGGAACAAGGCGGTGCAAGTCATCACCACACTGGTCGCATCTACTCTTCTGCCCCACCGCAAATATATCATCCACAGACACTACTGCCACTATGGAAACATAACCAAACTCAACCAAACGCATCACACACGCCCCAGGTGGACTCTGCATAAAACCACGACTTTCCATGTGCGATGCTTAATGGCTGTTCTTCGATATCGTGTTCGTTCACGCCATCTCTTAGGGTTGACAGGTTTCAGATGGACAGACACGGGACAAGCTAGACTCCCAGATGATCACGTAAAATTCATGAATGTTATTGAACCATCGAGTGAGGTAAGGGTGATTGAATGCAAAGCATCGTGCTTCGGCAAACTATCCGCCATCTTGAGACCCCATTCCTCCGCAGGAATAAATTCATATTAGGGTTTGACCCAGTAAGCGAATGAAGTCGGGATTTTCTGCGACTTTTTTCGGGGTCCCATGAGCGACAAAGAGGTGATTATGTGCTTAAGTTAAGCAATTATTCAATGATTAATCAACCGTTATGCAAGCCAAATACGCACTGTTTTGCCCTCTTTTCAGGATTTTCCCCATGTTTATGCTCGAGTTATGCCAACCTTTGTTTCATGTATGTCTTTTTTCTTTGAACATCTCCTCTTCGTTTGAACTTACGCTTAAAACTGGGGGGTCCTGAATCCTGAGTACGTAATCGCTCTAGTTCGTTCATTTCTACTGCGTTTGATGCTGTTCAAGTGTTTTTCGGCACGTCAACCTGGAAAATAAACGCCTGAAAAATGATCAGTTTCGGGTCTATGAGATAGTCAAACCGGCTTTGCAACCCGAAAACGTTCACTTTCGGATCGAGAAACGGTGTCACAAGATATGACCTACTAAGTGGTCGAATTGCGGTCGCATTGCGATTTTTTGCCCATAGCGAGTAGTATGCGACAAAACCCGAGTTAAGGGGGGGGAAATGTGAGCGTTTTGGTTCGAAACCTAATGCATATCCCCAGGAATCCAGCACGCATGTAAGTATCACCCTAATCTTCGATGGAACATTCCCGTCGTAAAACAGGCACAGCGCTTGTACCCGAGGAAAGTTGTGTAAGGATAGACAATTACGATTGGCTTATAGGCAGGAATTTTCGACAAATTCGGGCTATGAAACACGAGCTTTGTAAGGATTTATAAGGATAGGCAAGTATGATTGGTGGTAATTACACCGAGCTGGGCGCTGCGATTGCGGGGCTGCTGTGGGATTTGCCGAGAGGTGGCCCACTTACATGGCGCACACGTGAGAGATAGAGACGCGCGCAGCATAGGCGCTCAGACAATCAACGCCGCACTACGCAGCCGTTGGTCCACTGGTGTTGTAGTGGTGCATCCCCGCTGTCGTATAGCTAGTTGCGTTTATCGGAGTCTGGCTCTCTGTCGCTGTGACGACGAGGACCTAGCTAGGTGGTGGGGGGAAAAGTCAGGACCGACGTACTGTAGTTTTTTTACAAACAACGTCCGTCCGTTGTGCTATACACTAACAGACCACGTGCGTGCGTGTGCCCACATCACAGCAGCAGCAGCAGCAGCACACCACCACCACCATACTACAACACCAGCAAGCGTCAATTTCGTTTCCGTGGTCTCGGGCCCTCGGGCCTGCCAGCGGCAGCGGGTTGGCCGAGTTCATTCAAAGGCACAAAGCACGAGGAGCAGCACTCCGAGTACCTACGTGAAAAACTCAAAACCAATTTTAAAATGAAGTATAATGAGCCTGCCTGATCCACGAGACACAGCAGGTTTTGTGTTTGATTGTGTAAACCCACTCCAGAGAAGAAGCACCACCACCACCACCACCACTACCACCACCAGACTACAAGACTAGCAAGCAACAGCTTACAAGAAGGATGGGAATGAGGAGCGTGACAGGCGCCGTCAACTGGTCAAACTCCCAGCTGCATTAAGCTACTGCGTTGGCGGTTCTTGTGTCTCATTGTCATGCACGCGTTTTCGTGCTCAACCTAGTACATATAGCTGATAATAGTAGTAGTACGGTATTAATAATAGTAGTAGTAATAGTTCAGCTTGGGGTTAAAGGGAAACGGTGGTGATGGTGAATCGTTTTTATTGACGTGCCTCAATCGTGTGCCTTGCAATTAATTGCTCTACGTACCCTATACAGTGCGTGTTACGGGGTGGCCTCTCCTGTTACGTACCATATATAGCGCTCTTCCTTTATCGCACTACCAGGCTGGTGAGTTTCATATAGCAATACATAACATTGGTTGGAGAGCACAGGATGTGGCATATCAAAGGATGTGTTCGAAGTGACAGGTGATACGTATTGAAGCAGCCAAATGATAAAAGCAATGTACACCCTTTCTCGAAGTGACAGGTGATGATGCGTATGTGTAATAGAGCGTCAGTATAGCTGGCAATAAATTCGATACGATAGCCCGCAGAGTCGTGGTCTATTGGTCACAAGAAGATTCTCTTAAACGGAATATTCTGAGTGGAGAAGATAACCCGTAGAATCTAGCTAGCTTATACCACAAGAGAGTTCTCGGTAATGGAACATTCCTCCTCTGGGCAAGATAGATATTCATAGATATAAGCGCCTTAAGCACCCATAGCACCCATATGAATATAGAACATCTAGGAGAACGTTAGTTGTACGTTCCACAGGTAAATGTGGTGGTACTCCGAGAGGGGGATGCGTGGTTGGTCGGTGTTGGGAAGCGTGCTCCTCATGGGTTCCGGTGCCCTTGTTTGGTCTCTCCTCATGGCTCGCTGGATAGACTCAAAAGCTTATACATTATTTCCTCTACATTAAACTCTAAAAGACAGACAAAACAGGCCTAGCCACGATAGGGCTGGGTAGAGCAGGTAGAGCAGGTAGAGCAGGTAGTGAGATGTGGGGCGTCCTGCTTGTCCCATCATCGTCACCTACATTATCGCCCATCTATGATGGCCTTGACGTGAATGTGACATCTAAAGTCACGTGGTTTCACCTCAACCATGACATGGCTTCATGTCGAATCTATAAAGCTATCCTTCTACGGAGGGCACTCCATTACATAAAGGTTCAGAAGAGAGCATTGCAGCGATGCTGGGGGGGAAGCGAACTCTGTGAGCCTCACCCCACCCCCATGCTCTCACTCCTCCTTTCCTGTGTCCTCGAGTTTCTCATAGCTCAACGCCAATAATAAGAAATCTACAAAGAAGAACCGGTGCTGTCTCCAAGCGAAGCTGATACCCCTGCGTCCCTTCCCTCACACCTTCCCGGCACCACGACATATCACATTTGGCGTCGTCGGAAGGACACACTGGCAAGGAGGGAGATCTTCACTATTTGCGACGAATCCGGCAAACAGTCGTACGATACACCCCCGTGGGCAAAGGGATGTCACAGAACCCTTCACAAATGCTTCCGAAAGGCTCTCGGATATCCGCAGGTCATGGCGTCGCCCCTAAATCGCCTCATCGACGATTTCTTAGCCTAAGTTGTCCAGGAACTCGGCATCAATGGAACCGGACCGTCGGCTTTCAAGAAGCTGCTGCAGATACTAACCGGCCACTCACAAATGATACGTACCCTACATAATGCGTATTGCCTGCTGTTAGCAGCCTGTTACGTGCATGTACTTGTACAGTGCTTTTCTTTGTCGTACGCAGTGAAACACTTTATATTGCTGGTACGACCTCCTACCAAAGTGCGTTTTCTTCTCGTACAGTGCCCTGTTACAGATAGTGTATCGTAGTTCAGCTACAATAGTATAGTCCATTCCCTTCTCCCATGGACTCGCCCGGCCCAGAAAAGAAAGCGTTCCTCGCAGCTCTTTTTGGTGCTGATCTGCCGTGCTCATCGCCTTTGCTCCTTCAGCCCGCTCGTTTGCACGTCCTCTCGTTCTCATCGCCTTAGCTCATTTAGCCAGCGCTCGTTGACACTCAATCCCATTGTCGGCTCGAAAATAAAAAATGTCTCCCGCGGCCTTCCGCACTGGTCTGAAAAAACACTGAAAACAGCATGGAAAATAGCGGGGGGTCGTTCATCATGAAGGGTATACTCTACAACAACTACAAAAATCAGTGACGTAAAAAGTCCCCCAGAAAAACAAGACAGGTAACTGCCCTCGTGATGGTGTACGTGCGGGTCGTGGGTCTCCGTGTACCATCCTCCTGCGCTGCTGTTCTCCGTGACCACCTTATCGTCTTAGCTCACTCAGCCAGCTCCCACGCACGTGCGCTCGTTGACACTCAATCCGAGTCGGCTCCAAAAACAAATGCCCTTCGCTGCCTGCGGTGCTTGTGTGAAAAATATCCAACCGAACCACGTACGACCCAACTCTACCGCCACGCCTCGACCAGACCACACGACCACCATCACCACCATCACAACCGTCACCGCGGCAGGAGCATGTACCGAGTACAAGTTGGTGGTAATGGTTGTGGTGGGTGGGCGGGTGGTGGTCATGGATGGTGGTGTGGCGGTGGCGGTGGTGCCAAAATACTCCTCGCTGCTTTTGCGGAGCCTTTTCACACTGAGTGTAGTGGTGGTGGTGTTGATGCTTGTTGTGTAGATGGGTACAAATCACAATTTTGTTTGTGAAGAACACCCCCCCCCTCCCCCCCGAAAAAACGGCTGGCTGGGCAAATCGGACATCACGAGCAAGCTCTACGAATTCAAACTGCAAAAGGGTTTTGGACGCGGTCAGAGGTGGATGGATGTCATGAATAGGGGCGCCTGTAGCTGCCAGAATGGTCGAGATCGGTTCCGGGTTGGTCGGGTTCGTTGCGTGTTTGAGAGGCCTTTTTCTCTGCACAGACGGATACACACACAGACAGGAAGAACGTCTGCACAATTAAATGAAGCAAGTCTGTTTGGCTGTTTTTTCGGCCTTTTTTTCTCGCAAACAGCCCGGACACAACTGACCGCAAGATACGGAGAGACTACGTCGCAGCGCTGTCGCTTCGCTCCATCGCCTGCTCCATATTGTCATCGGCGGTTCGGGGCCTTTGCGCCTGCTGCGGTAGCGAGCAACCCCTGCAGGCCGAGTGAATCGAACAAAGCAGTGGTTTACGTGAAAATATCAAAACCCAGTCTATATATAACCAAAATAAACTAACTCTCTCCAGGCAAAACATTCCGACCTGGAAAAGGTTCTTCAGGTATAAGATCGGAGCTGTGAACCAGAGGACGACCAACATTTTCCGAAGAGCGATATCCTCCCAAAGGTATAGCACTCACGAACAGGAATAGACAGGCGACTGGCCGAACGCAACGGCTGCCACAGGCGTAGATCTCCGGGTGCGTTCAGCCCCGTGTCGCCGTGCTGCATACTGTACACCACCATGGACGTAATTTTAATAAACAGTTTAACATTAATATTTATACCTTGACGAGACTTAAATGTATGTCCAGTTGGAAGAGTAAAGCGGTTATTGTTGCCTCATAACATCAATGAAAACACGAGCACAGAAGCTGAACCGCTCTTCCAAGAGCGGCATCCTCCCACCTGTGTATAGCACCCCCCCCACAGCAGTAGACTAGTAGCGGGGAAGAGCCGTAATGGCTGCCACAGGCGTAGATCCCTGCGTGTTTGTACCGCTGTGTCACAGCAGTGTCGCGGCGCCGCATAAGGTGTCGTTTCAGGATGCATGCCAAAATGAAGGAAGTTGATTAGTAGATGCAGGGCGAATAACGTGATTTGATTGGAACGAATACATCCCGCAAATATAGACTCGCCGCGTTAGACCGTCTACGTTTCTCCCGTCATGACGTAACAAATTGTTTTTAAAATACTACCAGGTAAATGTATTCCCTTGACGGGTGTCCATCAACGGCAAATAGTACCGTCAACTGACATCTTTGCCCGCTGCTGCGAATGCTGGTTGCGTGCTGCTGCTGTTGTTGTGGAGAGCTGTGATGCGCGATGGGTTGCTGCACACGGTAATCCGTTTCATGCAACCTTATCTACATACATGCCCATGGTAACCCGTGGTGAACGTTGCAGCCAGACCCCGTTTGCGATCGCTCACGCTTTTCTTGACCCGTGATCTGGTGAGGTTCCTCCGAGCGGGGATTGGAAAAGTCACAGCAGCGCAGGGAGGACGGCAAAATGGCGAGAAGCCAGTTCAGCAGCAGCCAGAGTGGCCTTCTTGCTGGGGCGGCTGCGGTGGGAATCACGGTCGCCGTCGGGACAGGTATGGATATTGAGCGTATGATACTTGTATGCCAAATCAGTACCGGGTATACAAAAACAGCCCCCAGTTGTGCTGTCGTTCTTGGACAGGTGTGCCATTGCACACTGCACCTTGGCACCTGGTACGTTGTATCTCGCACAAGGACGCCGCTCCGCGGGCGGCTGACGCCGCCCGCTACGCTCGCGCAAGGAAGTACCTGGTATACAACTAAATGTGAAGGCGGCAGAAAGAAGAGGCCCATGATTTTGTGCATCTAGCGTGCACCTAGCGATTTGATAATGCCAAGAGCTGCTTTACACGCAGAGCTGATTGCCCTGTGCTGTGCTGTGTGTGCTTGTTGGCGATGTCCCGTTCTGATCGCCAGTATGAGTAAAATTTTAGAGAAAAAAGAAGAGGACTGAGAGGACAATCGAATAAAGAAAGCGAAGAAAATACGAGTGCACACGTACAACATACATACCGTGCCGGGTATCGCATGGTACCTGGTACTGCTGTATGTTCGAAAGAAACCACAGCGCAGCACGGTAGAGCGCCGTAGGTCAAGGTACGGCACCGTACGGCACCCCACGATGTTCGATATAGCTCGTCTCAACGAACAGCGTAGCAATAATTACGGTTACATACGTTGTATCATGGAGGTAAGTTACAGGGATCGTCTCGTGGTATCACCCACGAGCAGTCCCACGGGTATGTACGAGCAGGCACTATGCGAGGAGGTTTAGGTATTCGACCACGAGCGGTTGTTCCTGGGCTGTGGAGAGGTGACCCACACGACCCACTCCACCTTTCGCCCTGCATTCGTCTACCCCTTTCCGGGCCGACATAATAAATACATCTTAAACTATCTTCTACACACTGCGTGTTGCAGTGCCTCGCTCACAGCCTAGTGTGGCTGTTGGGAGCTTATCCGTGCATCGCATATCAGCGCTAATTGAACACGTTAACGGACTTATTGTTCAAGCAAGCAGCCTGATCATGCCGAGTGGACCCCCAGTGGATGGGTCGTCCGAGATGGACGACCTGACCAGTCTCTTGAGGCAGCTGGCGGCGGACAGGAGAGAAGACCAAGATCGACGCGATACCGACCGAGAACTGCGACATCAAGACGAGCAGCGACTGAAGACGCAGATTTTCGAGGAGATGGATCGCAGAACTGCTGCGGTTAGTGAGGTTGCGTCTGGTGTTACTGGTGAGCGGGTCGGAGCCGCTACCAGCGCAGGGGAAGTAAGGGGAGTCGGCTCCAGTGGGAGTTTGCCAGGTTTTGGCGCGGCAATAGGCCTGCCAAGGAGTGGTGCGAGTCGCAGCGTAGATAGTAATAGGGCTGAAGTTGGTTCTCGCGAATTTGGGAGTTTGAAGCAGTCGGTTCCTAAATATAGTGGAAAGTCGGAAGACTTTCCATTGTGGAAGGAGCACTTCGAGGTGTATACTTCCATGGTTGGGTGCATGTCGGCGCTCCTCGTAGATCATGATATGATGATAGGCGACGTTACGAAGAACACTCAATACTTTCTCTCGCAGGGGTTCAGTGAGGAAAATATCAAGACAGCTGGAGAAGCTTGGACTTGCCTGACAGAGAGCGTTGTGAACCGTGATCTGCTTGGTAGATTGTTCGCAACAAAATCACCAAGTGCTGGCTGGAGAATGTTGTGTGATTGGTTCATGCCCAAGACCATGGTTGAACAGGTCAAGTGGTCGGTAGCGTTTGACTCCGCAAAAATGGAGAAGGGAGAAGAGCGCATGAAGTATTTTAGTCGGATAGACAAGATTGTTGGAGTGCTCGCGTCGCTAGGTGTGGTCAAGTCGGTAGCAGACGTCAACCGCAAGATCATCATGACCCTCACATCAGACTACGAAATAGAGGAACGCACTATCTTGTACCGTGAGGATGTTACTCGAGCGGAGATCGAGAGCATCATCCGACAGCGGTACTTGCGCCTTCCCGCGACGAAGGGTCTATTTTCGAATGGAGCTGCTCGAGGTGGTCGTGCAGGTAGAGGTAGGCATAGAAGTAACGGTAAGCAGACAGGTGGAAGTGACACAGCAAGCAAGAACAGTCAGGGAGGCAGTAGCAGTAACCCCCAAGCCCCCACACATAACCCCCCTCAGCGTTCGACAAAGTGAAGGGGAAATGCATTCGTTGCTTGGAACCTGGGTACACCTGGTCCCAGTGCAAGGCTCGCATCCCCCCTGCACCAGAGCAGACATCAGGCGGAGGTGCGCAAGGCCAGAACAACGGCGGCGAGACTGTGTGTTGTTTTGCGAAGTGCATGCTTGGTACTAACGATGACTCGTGTATTGAGGAACGTAGTGATTGCATCGGTGAGAAGTGGATAGCGGACAGTGGTGCATCCTTTCACATGACCCATTCAGCTGACCTTTTGAGCGATGTAAGACTATGCGATGACAAGGTTAGAATCGGTGACAACCATCTGATCGACGTGGTAGGGTACGGAACGCTGACTGTTGTATTCCCAGGGGATCTGACTGTCAAGCTGTTGGATGTGGCCTACGTGCCGGAAATCGCATTCAGCTTTTTTTCGCTGATAGCTGCACACAAGCAGGGAGTAGCATTTACGACTGAGGATAAAGACTTGTGCATTTCTCTTTTCAATGGGAGGTTGAGGTGTGAAGGTGATGGATCCAGTACTCCGGATTCGCTTACACAGGATAAAGCCAGACGACGGCTATGTGCCGTTCCCCCTGGAAACCCCCATCCCTCCCAAGACTTGTGTTGAATATGGTTGCGATTTTCCCCTTACTTTTCCCGTGCTTGCACCCGGTAGTACCGCGTCTACTGAGACTAGGGTAGACATCAACGTTTTTCACTGCGTGCAAGGTCACTCGAATGAACTACTGTTGCGAGAGACCGCAAAATCACTCGGTCTAGAACTGGTAGGAAAACTTGAGCCCTGTACGGGATGCTCTATGGCGAAAGGCTACCGCAAGCCTATCCTTGACACCACTAAATCACGCGCGACAGAGAAGTTGGGGAGAGTTTTTGTTGACCTCAGCGGACCTAAGAGAACACCTTCCCTGACGGGTGCGCGGTATGTCATGCTTGTGAAGGATGACTACTCTCGCCACGCGTGGGTGTATTTTCTGAAGCATAAATCGGATTCAGAAGACGCATTTAAGGACGTTTTTGGCTGACGTGCGCGCCGACGGAGTACCCTCTAAAGTTGAGATTGTAAGGTCTGACAACGGGGGGGAGTTTTTCCGTGGTGAGTTTGGAGAGGTGTGCAAACAGTATTGCATCAAGCAGAAATTCACCAATGCCGATAGCCCTAAGCAGAACGGTGTAGTAGAGAGAGCGCTAGGTATCATCCAGAACGCGGGACTCGCCGCGTGCATCCAAGCGCCCATCATATTTCCTCACATTCAACTACCGCCGACTAAATCCCTGTGGGCGGAAGCGGTTCACTGGGCTTGTGACGCCCTGAACCACACCGTAACCACTGCAAACCCCGGGAACCGGTCGCCGCACGAAATGTGGTACGGAACTGCCGCACCTGCTTCACCGCACCCGTTCCTTCGCCCAGCGTACTGTCGCTGGAAACGGCCATCGAAGTCGCACCTGGGCCGAAAGCTGCTTTTACCTCGGGCCGGGCATCGACCACCCAAGTGACTCCTTGCGGATGCTCACGCGGGCGAACAAGGTGGTGGAAACAAGGGACGTGACCTGGGAGGCAACGCTTAGTGCAGGAGCGCCGTCACCCCTGCTGCCGGAGATGCCGGAGCAGGGAAGGACCGTGGACCTAGAAGAAGCGCCTGAGCCGGGAGGGACGGATGTCTATGAATCCGCCCCGATGACTTCACTGCCGGTATTGGGGAGGGGAATTCCTCACCAACTCCGTGCGGTGTCTCCGATGACGCAAGCTGGCGGCGCTTCTCAAGCCGAAAGTGAGGAGCTGAACGACTCATCAACGGTCAGCAGCGACCCGCCCGAAAGCGACACTTCATCTCGAGATGACGACGATGCGTCCTTTTCTGACGATGGAGCTCCGTCCCGGACTGCTATCCGGACTGCTGCGCGCCAACTTGGAGCGCACATGTCAGGACCAGGCGATGGTGAAGAGATTCGGGAGGGAAGAACGAAAGCGTAGACCAGAGCGCTCAACCGGGAAGCGGCAGCGGGGCTGATCAGTACGATCGGACCCTGTAAGGGAGGCCGCATATTCCATGCGCTACTGGCGGCGCAAGACACAGGCGGTGAACCTACTCGGTTGCCGGATTGCCTCCTCAAGGAGGCGGAACCGGAACCGATGTCTTACTCCGCGGCGCATTCTTCAATCCACTCTGGCGTTTGGGTAGAGGCGATGCAACCGGAATTTGATGGATTAGAGGCCGCTGACACTTTCACTGAGATTTCCGAAGTTCCGGCGGGTAGCAATATTGTGGAATCAAAGTGGCTCTTAAAGTGGAAGGGCGACGAGCATGGCATGATCGATAGAGCTAAGGCGAGATTGGTAGCTAAGGGCTATAGTCAGGTAGAGGGAGTTGACTACTTTGATACGTTTGCCCCTACTGCATCAACCACGTCTAACTGCATCGTAGCAGCAATGGCATGCAAACTTGACTGGGACTTGAGGCACTTGGACGTTGACCAGGCCTTTATTCAGAGTTGGATACCGAAATTTTCTCAAGATTTCCCCCTGGGTGTGGGCGTTTATCGGGTAAGGTAGTCCGACTCAACAAAGCTCTTCTTGGACTGAAGCAGAGTGGTCGCTCGTGGTATAAGCTACTGTCGTCAACCTTGGTTGAGTGTGGTTTTGAGCAATGCTTGGTAGACCTGTGCGTGTTTCGACTGATGGTGAATGACGAGGTTGCAGCGATGCTGGTGGTCCACGTGGACTACATCAAGATCGCGGCCACCAAGGAAATCACGGATTCAGTAGTGGCGGATCTCAACAAGAGATTCCCTACGAAACATCTTGGCGAGGTTACGTGGTACATGGGTAGCGAGTACAAGAGAGATCGTGAGAAGGGGACCTTGGAGATTTCGCAGACCCAGTTTATTCGAAATGTTGTCGAACGTTTTGGAATCACAAAAACCAGCCCCATCCCCGCTTCTCCGTCGTTGGACCTCAGACACGTGAGTGATGAGGACCCTGCGGTGGACGCGAGATACCGCGAAATGGTGGGGAGTCTGATGTGGATTGCGAATCAGACGAGGCCGGACATCGCGAACGCAGTACGGGCGGTTGCGAGGTTTTCTCATGACCCTAAGGAGGTACATGTTAAGGCGGCTAGGAAGATAATCGAGTATCTGAGTATTACGGCTCACTTAGGTCTGACGTTCAGGAAGGACAGTAAACTAGAGGAAGTGCAGTTGGATTACGACTTGGAGACGTACGTGGACGCGGACTACGCCCACAAGGCCGACGATAGGCGTTCGGTCTCTGGCGTGGCTGTCTGTTGGGGGGGTACACTTGTGTCGTGGTTTTCTAGGACGCAAAAATGCGTCACCCTATCAACTACCGAGGCGGAGTACGTAGCCATGGCCGACGGGGTGAAGGAAGCCCTTTACGTGAGAGGAGTGTTGGTTTTCCTGATGCCCAGTCTGGGGTCGCAGAGTATTGGAGTAAGACAACGAAGGGGCGATAGACTTGGCCAAAAACCCATTGAGCTCATCTAACAGTAAGCACATCGATGTACGGTACCATTTTCTGTGCGAGTTGGTAGGGACGGGAGACTTGCCGGTTAAGCATCTCCGGACGGACGACCAGCATGCGGACATTCTCACAAAGGCTATTGGCAAAGAGAGTTTTGAGAAACACCGCGATTTCTGTTAGGGATACAGTAATTTGTTGTTCGTGGATGGTGTTTGTTTTTATCGAGGCTTGTTAGTTGATCCAGCGCCAGAGAGGGTGTTCGATATAGCTTGTCTCAACGAACAGCGTAGCAATAATCACGGTTACATACGTTGTGTCACGGAGGTAAGTTACAGGGATCGTCTCGTGGTATCACCCACGAGCAGTCCCACGGGTATGTACGAGTAGGCACTATGCGAGGAGGTTTAGGTATTCGACTACGAGCGGTTGTTCCTGGGCTGTTGAGAGTTGACCCACACGACCTACTCCACCTTTCGCCCTGCATTCGTCTACCCCTTTCCGGGCCGACATAATAAAGACATCTTAAACTATCTTCTACACACTGCGTGTTGCAGTGCCTCACTCACAGCCTAGTGCGGCTGTTGGGGGCTTATCCATCCATCGCATATCAGCGCTAATTGAACACACGACGCTGCGCTGCGCTACTGAGCTATAGCTGGGCTGAGCTGAGCTATGAGATCATTTTTTTCTGATTCAACATGTAGTACCTAGTACGTTCAGGATGGTATGGCACTTCGAATAACAACACCGCACAGAATCGCACAACAGTACCGCACCGTACGGTAGGACACGCCAGGGAACGTCATTGCACGGCGCTGCGCTGCTGAGCTAGCGCTACGCCGCCGAGCTAGCGCTGCTGTGCGCTGTTGGACGGAGCTGAGCTGATGTGATGAGCCAACCTGAGATCAGGATGGGACCTCTTCTGGTATGATGAAAGTTTCGTGCAACTACAGCAGTACTCGTACCAAAAAAACGGGAAGGAAGAAATCAAAGAAAAGCTGGATCGGTCCGCAAAATAACGAAAGTAGGCGGTGTCCAGGTAGTATGTGGTATTCCCGAAAGACTGGAGTTTTAAACTTAGGGCCTAGAGCACGGAAAATCGTAATTGGATTTTTTTTTCTATGTGAGGAAAAATTTACGAAAAATTCGACTCTGCGTCTTGTGGAGGAACGGCGTAGTGTGTTTCAGAATTAAAGAGACGCAAAAGGGTTATCGAACACCCATGGGCAACGACCGAGCCCAGCGATGGCTCGCGTCCTCCCCGGAGCGCCACGGCTAGGGGCAGATTTTGTTTTTGCCGGCAGCGGCTAGGTGTTATAAATGTGCTGGTGCCTGACGGTCTTCAGAGGCTAACACAGAGTCGTGGCGAGACGAGCTCGAGCCTGACTGATGATGGTTTAGACGATGGTGGATGGTGGATCACTTTAAATGGGCTCTCGTTGGGCCAAAAAAAACTTATGTCACCATGAACCGTCCAAGTCCAGATGCAGATGTGAAGAGTGAACTCGATGTGCAAGCACTCGTGTCTCTTCCTTTTTACTCTAACGAATTATCTCGTATGGTGGTATCGTCTACATACGACACCCAGGTCAATCTTACGCACGTGACTGCGAGTAAACACTTCGATCTTACGCACGTGACCTAGTCAACGCTTTGATCTTACGCACGTGACCCGTCAACGCGTTGTTGTTGTTGTTGTTCTCACATTAACTCGCATAATCAAGTCCGTGGTCACAGGACAGGCTCCAGTCACTCTGGAGCTGAGGAATACCCCAGGGAAAACACACACACAACCCAAGGTGGTACACGCATATATCACAGCTGACGCAATTCATGCCTCCACCAGAAACATATAAAAGTGAAATCGGGAGTCAGTCTACGATGTGCCAGGTCCAGGCCGGTGCATACGTCTCACTACTCACGCCTGGAGAAACCGACTATACCGCTTGCCACCCAAGTAAGACTACCACGTATATATTACACGTGGTATCTATCACTACGCATACGCACGACAGGCATAAGTCAATTGGAGAAAAAGAAACAAAGAAAAGAAAAGAAGATAAAAGGAAAGGAAAGAAAAGAGAAGAAAACGAAACAAGACGAAAAAGGCAAGCAAAGAGAAGAAAAAGACAAGAAAAGCAAGAAAAGACAAGACAAGAAAGCAAGGAAAGAAGAAGAGAAAAAAAATAAAAAATAAATAGAAAACGAAACGAAAGAAAAATGTCATACTAGCAGACCCTAGGAACTGGCTAAGGATGGCATTGGGCTAACAGAGGGTATCACGTCCATCATCAATGGCACCTGGGAGAGAACGCAACATGGCGAAGAAGTCAGGGCGGTCTTATGCTATCTTGTGACGGCCATTAGAAGGCCCACAACTTTCAATACGATGATGGCCAAACCCAAACTTCAGTCTCTTGGGCATGACGCTCCCCCTTCCGCCCCTCCCCCCTTCCTCCCTTTCCCGCTCCCCCCTCCCCCCCTCCCCCAGTCCCCTCCCCACCCCCCCCCCCTTCCCCCTCCCCCCGGCCGCTTAGAGATGCCAACGGTGGATGACGCTGCCGCAGCCTTTGCGCGTCGCTCTGCAGCTTTGCGTCTCTCCGTTTCATGCCAATTCCGCATGAACAACTCGGCTCCCTCCTCTACTCTTCGAAACCATCTGCCAGCCTTCTAAGCAGCCTTTCGCCATCCTTCGAATTTCATTCCAAAGACCGACATATCCTCCTTCAGATGATCCATCCAGTCTTTCTCTTGCCCCCCTGAGTAGCCCTTACCCCCAACAAGCTCCCCAAACATCACCCTCTGTGGCAGGCGCTCCTCCCCCATACGTGCCACGAATCCCGCAAACAAAATCCTCCGTTTGCGCACGATCGCCTCAACGCTCTCGGAAGCTGTCTGGGCAAGCGCGTCGGCGTACGATAGGGTGTGGTCGTCGCGCTTCCGTTTCCGCCATTCAAGGCATCGGAGGAGCATGGAGCGGTGAACCCGTCGTAGCCTGTCATAGTCAGGCTTCTTCGGGCTCCACGTCATGCAACCGTACAGCATTGTCTCGACCACCTCAGCTTTCAGCAACCGCACCTTCAACCGTAAACGCACACCCGGGCGATCATAGATTTCCATCTTGTACCGCTGGAAGCACGCCCAGGCCCTCTGAAGACGCCGCGTTATTTCAGTGCTAAGGTCTCTGCCTGCGGTGATAGCCCCGCTCAAGTATACAAACTGGATTGTTTGTTTGTAAACCTGGCCGGCTGCATTGATCGTGAAGGACACCTTCCCCCCGCTTTTGGTTTCCAGGCACATTATCTCTGTTTTTGCCTCGGATACTGTAAGCCCGAACGACGGGCACGCAGTCACGATCGCCGTCATCATCCTCCCCAGCCCTTCTGATGATCGCGATACGATGCCCGCATCGTCCGCGTACAGCATACCCCACAATCTCTGCACCCCCTCCCCCTCCTTCCCCGTCCGTCCGTCGACTTTGCCTGTGCGTGAAGTGCCCTTCTTCTCGCCTTCCTTCTTTCGTGGGAGCTGCACCATGTTGTCTGTGATGGCCGCATCAGCGAGGAAGCGTTTTTCGGCCACACGCAGTACCGCCGTGAAAAACATGTTGAACAGCAGTGGCGCGAGCACGCATCCTTGCCTGAGACCTTGCCCCACGTCGAACTTATCCGAGCACTCTCCATCATCCAGCCGCACGCATGCTTGCGTACCGTCGTGGAATTGGCGGATGACGGCGAGCATTCTCGGTTGGCACGCCAAAACGAGCAAGGACATCCCACAAAAGGCTTCGGTCGACGGAGTCGTATGCTTTGGTGAGGTCGATAAAGCACATGTACAAGGGGGTGTCCTTCTTCCGCGCCAGTTCCTGCAGTCGTCGTACTGCGAATATCATGTCAACCGTCGAGCGTTGGGGTCTGAACCCACACTGTTCCTCCGGCAGAATGTTCTCGCGTTCGCAATAGTGACTCAGGCGACCCGCGATGACTTTGAGGAGTACTTTACTGGCGTGAGCCACGAGAGAGCGTTATTACTTGGTGGAACGCAGTACCACATACGTGTCCTCTTCCATACCAAAGAAAACAACTTCTATCACATGGTTCGACAGCTTACCCAGTACGCTGCATGCACTTATTTGACTATGTAATAAACATTTACCTATATACGATGGATTCCTTGTGAATCGTACTCTTTAACACTAGGAGGCTATGGCTCTAGGCGTCCTTTGGATGGGCTGGCGCCGCCCCGCCGCCCCACACAGACAGCAGGGACGGGGATATAGCGGTCGAACTTCTGAGCGAAGTCGTGATGTGGTAGTTGGTCGTGTAAGTTTCGAGGTGCAGGTAAACGAACAACTGGGTTTGCGGCGGTCTCGATTGGTTTCGAGGCGTCGCAGGTGGTTTAGGCTGTGGTTCGGAGGCCGCGCTGCGGCTGCTCCGGTGGTCCTACCTCTCGCAGTGGTGGCCCCTCGCCTCTCAATCAGCCGACGACATGGCACCGATTTGCGTGGCCGGCTTCGGTTACATGGAACATGCCATGTCTAGGTGCACCAACTCATCAAATTGAATTTCGATTTTCGACTAAATTGGTCCAAATAATTAAGGGCCTAGATCAACGAAGAGCACGGAAAATCGTAATTCGATTTTTATTTTTTATTCAATGAAAAATACACAAAAAAATCAACGCTGCCTCTTATCAAGGAACGGCGTAGTGCGTTCTAGAATTCGAAAAACGCCAAAGGGTCAACGAACACCCGTGGGCAACGACCGAGGCGGGCGATGGCTCGCGTCCTCCCCGGAACGCCGCGGCTAGCGGCAGATTGTTTTTGCCGGCAGCGGCTAGAAGGCTATGGCTCTAGGCGTCTTTTGGTTGGGCTGGCGCCGCCCCGCCGCCCGACACGGGCAGCAGCGACGGGGATATAGCGGTCAAACTTCTGAGCGAAGTCGTGATGCGGTAGTTGGGCGTGTAACTTTCGAGGTGCAGGGCGACGAAAAACTGGGTTTGCGGCGGTCTCGATTGTTTTCGAGGCGTCGCGGGCGGTCTAGGCTGTGGTAAGGGCCTTCGGAGGCCGCGTTGCGGCTGCTCCGGTGGTCCTTCCTCTCGCAATGGTGGCTTCTCGCCTCTCAATCAGCCGACGATATGGCACCGATTTGCGTGGCCGGCTTCGGTCACATAAAACATGCCATGTCTAGGTGGACAAACTCCCCAAATTGAATTTCAAGTTTCGACTAAATTCTACCAATAAGTATTTTTTTACCTCTTCGTCGAATTTGATTTTTCGTAATAATTCTGAGAATGCCTGCTTGGTGATTCATTTTTTTACCGATCAGATGCAAATTAAAAGCAATTATATAAAATATATCGAAATTCGATTTGGAAAGCTCCTCGTTAGTTCGGGCCCTATAAGTCTTTTTTTACTTCTTTGTTGAATTGGATTTTTCGAATAATTATGAAAATACCTGCTCGGTTATTTATTTTTCGACCAATCAGATGCAAATTAAAATATATTCTAAAAATAAAATCGAGTTTCGATTTGGCAAGTTCCTCGTTAATCTGGGCCCTTTTGATTGAATCACCGAGCAGGAATTCTCAGAATTATGACGAAAAATCAAATTCGACGAAGAAGTAGAAAAATACTTATTGGTAGAATTTAGTCGAAAGTCGAAATTCAATTTGGGGAGTTGGTGCACCTAGGCATGGCATGTTCTATGTAACCGAAGCCGGCCACGCGGTGCCATGTCGTCGGCTGATTGAGAGGCGAGAAGCCACCATTGCGAGAGGTAGGGCCACCGGAGCAGCCGCAGCGCGGCCTCCGAAGGTCCTACCACAGCCTCAACCGCCTGCGACGCCTCGAAAACAATCGAGACCGCCGTAAATCCGGTTGTTCGTCGCCCTGCACCTCGAAAGTTACACGCCCAACCACCACACCACGACTTCGCTCAGAAGTTCGACCGCTATATCCGCGTTGCTGCTGTCCGTGTGGGCGGCGGGGCGGCGCCGGCCCACCCAAGAGACGCCTAGAGCCATAGCCTTCTAGCCGCTGCCGGCAAGAACAATCTGCCGCTAGCCGCGGCGCTCCGGGGAGGACGCGGGCCATGTACTCAGTCTGTGCGTGGCCGTAGTCGTATGATCATAAACCCTCGCATCCCTACTATGCCGGGACGGAGCACGTCGGGTTTTAACCAACCAGGCAGATATTGCTTGCACCAAGCGCGAAGCGCCGTGAGGTGTTCGGCGAGTCGCATGAAGGGTGAACTGCATCCTTCCAACAACCGCTCACAAGACGGACTTCGGCACCTTGTGCCTACTTTTTTGCTTATGGATGACAGCGCCAATGAGTTATACTTTGTTTTCTGGTGTGGCCACTCCAGAGATAGCAATGGGTATTACTATGTAACTGCCTCGTGGGTGCCTTACCATTTTCATACTACGTGATGCGATCATTCCCCTTGTGCGGAGTTAGGGTTCTCCCCCCCGGGTGGCGAAAGGATGCACAGAAGGCTGGCTGATGGTTTCGACGGGTTGAGGAGAGAGCAGAGTCATTCATGCGGAACTGGCATGACACGGAGAGATGCAGAGCTGCAGAGCGACACGCAAAGGCCGCCGCATCGCTATCCATCGTCGGCATCTCTAAGCGGCCGGGGGGACCGGAGGCGGGGGGGGAGGGGGGAAGGGGGGGCGGGAGGGGGGGCGTCATGCCCAAGAGACTGAGGTCTGGGACTGGCCATCATCGTCGTGAAGCTTGTGGGCCTTCCAATGGCCGTCACAAGTTAGCGCAACGCCGCCCTGACTCCTTCGCCTTGCTGCGTTCTCCCCCAGTGCCATTGATGCACTTGATACCTTCTATGAGTCCAGTGCCGTCTTTAGTCAGTTCCTAGGGTCTGCTAGTGTGGTGTTTTTTCCTTTCCTTTCCTTGTTTCGTCCTCTTGTCTTGTCTTGTCTTTTCTTTTCTTATCTTCCTTTCCTTTTCCGCTTTTATTCTTTTTGTTTTCTTTCTTTTCTTTTCTGTCTTTTTTTTCTCTTCTTCTGTCCAACTGACTTGAGTCTGACGCGCGTATGCGTAGTGATAGGTACCACGTGTAACATATACTTGGTGGTCGTCTTTTCTGGGTGGCAAGCGGTGTAATCGTTTTTTTCCAGGCGCGATTAGTGCGACGTATGTACCAGTATGGACCTAGCACATCGTAGGCTGACTCCCGATTCCACTTTTTGTATTTTCCTGGAGGAGGCATGAATTGCGTCAGCTATGATATATGCGTGTACCACTTTTGGTTTTTGTGCTTTTTTTTCCTTGGGGTATTCTTCCACTCCAGAGTGACTGGAACCTGTCCTGTGACCACGGACTTGATTAGGCGAGTTAACGTGAGAATAACAACAACAACAACCCCGCACAATGTTATCTACTCGATAAACATCATGGTGACCGCAAAAAAAAAACAAAACAAAAAACAGTACCCTGGTTGTCTAGCCCACGCAGTGAATGACATCTTTTACAGCGTCGTTGCAAAAAGCGCTGAAAAAATCAACTTTCCATAAAAAGGATTTTTTAAAACTTGAATCTTGAAAAAATGAAGTAAAAGCGCTGAGCGGCCATTTCGTGCACAATCGGATCCCTCCTGTCGGAAACGGCCCTCTTCGATTGGACATTTCTTTGACTGGGTTCTTTTGGTCTCTCGTGTTGTTGTTGTTGTTGTTGTTGTTGTTGTTCTCACATTAACTCGCATAATCAAGTCCGTGGTCTTAGGACGGGCTCCAGTCACTCTGGAGCTGAGGAATACCCCAGGGAAACACAAACGAACCAAAGGTGGTACACGCATATATCACAGCTGACGCAATTCATTCCTCCACCAGAAACATATAAAAGCGAAATCGGGAGTCAGCCTACGATGTGCCAGGTCCATACTGGTGCATACGTCTCACTACTCGCGCCTGGAAAACCGACTATACCGCTTGCCACCCAAGAAAGACTACCATGTATATTGCACGTAGTACCTATCACTACGCATACGCACGACAGGCATGAGCCAATTGGAGAAAAAGAAACAAAGAAAAGAAAAGAAGATAAAGCAAAGAAAAAACAAGAAAGCGAAAAACGAAAAAGGAAAAAGAAGGAAAGAAAGGAAAAGAAAAGCAAGAAAAGACGAGACAAGAAGAGGAAGCAAGGAAAGAAAAAGAGAAAAAAATGTCACACTAGAAGACCCTAGGAACTGGCTAAGGATGGCATTGGGCTCATAGAGGGTATCAAGTGCATTATCAATGGCACTGAGGAGAGAACGCAACATGGCAAAGAAGTCAGGGCGGTCTTACGCTACCTTGTGACGGTCATTGAAAGGCCCACAAATTTCAAGTCGATGATGGCCAGACCCAGACTTCAGTCTCTTGGGCAGGACGCCCCCTCTCCCACCCCCCCTCTCCCCCCCCCCCCTTCCCCCCCCCCCCCCCCCCCCCCCCTCTCCCCCCCCCCCCTTCCCCCCCCCCCCCCCCCCCCCTGCCGCAGCCTTCGCGCGTCGCTCTGCAGCTTTGCGTCTCTCCGTCTCATGCCAATTCCACATGAACAACTCGGCTCCCTCCTCGACTCGTCGAAACCATCTGCCGGCCTTCTGAGCAGCCTTTCGCCACCCTTCGAATTTCATTCCAAAGACCGACATACCCCCCTTCAGATGAGCCAGCCAGTCCTTCTCTTGCCCCCCTGAGCAGCCCTTACCCCCAACAAGCTCCCCAAACATCACCCTTTGTGGCAGATGCTCCTCTCCCCCATATGTGCCACGAATCCCGCAAACAATATCCTCTGTTTGCGCATCATCGCCTCTATGCTCTCGGAAGCTGTCTTGGCAAGCGCGTCGGCGTACCATAGGGTGCGGTCGCCGCGCTTCCGTTCCCGCCACCCGAGGCATCGGAGGAGCATGGAGTGGTGAATCCGTCGTAGCCTGTCATAGTCAGGCTTGTTCGGGCTCCACGTCATGCAACCGTAAAGCCTCTTCTTATCGTCAGTCGAGTCGATTTTATTGTTTTTGTGCTCTCCCTAGAGGCTGTTCGTGTGAGGGAGTACTGTTGTACTGCTGTGCGGCAATCGAAAATCGGTTGGCAGCTCTGTGCGTCGCGCGTTCCCCGCGAGCAGCGCGTGCTTCGCGCGCGACGAACCCTCGTCCAAGCGGGTTGGTGGCGTTGGATTTTAGCCGAAAGCTAAAATTACGTTTGCGGCGTTGCACTCAGCCGAGAGCCGCCAAAGCAATAGCAGGCGTAGCCGTTGTTGGCAAAATTACATCGATACCGCGCGCTGCTGCCGTCGTGTGATGCACGCTGCTGGCGAGCGGAGCTAGGAATGCGCCACGCTGACTTGCGGTGAGAAGCAACGGCAGTGATAGCCAAGCCAACGCCGGCGCTGTGGTATGATACTGCTGTGTGGTACGAACCTGGTATGGGTGTGTGGGTGTGTGCTTTGTGGTGGGATGAGCAATGCGATGGGTTAAAAAAAGACGTGTAAAGCTTTTCCCACTGAGTTTTCCGACTGGCAGATCCAGTCGAAAAAGTCAAGTTTTTCGTCTGGATCCCCCAGCCGGAAAACTCAGTCGAAAAAAGTTGAGCCGAAAAGCTCTTTTTCGACTGTGTAAGAAAGCCCGATTTGGGCGTCAGTCGAAAAAGGCCATAAATCCTACTGTGTAAGAAATAGCCTGAGAAGCGCTGTTCAGGCATCCGAGCCCGCTCAACCGTCCGGAGAGGAGAATGTCTTGAAGTTTGTGTGGTAAGGGAAAAAAAATGGAGGCCTTTCAGGGCCTCTCAGGAGATCGATATTTGTAAGTGGTTGCACAAGGTTTCTACGCTGACGCGCAACGCTGAGTTTACGCGATTCCAAGACCAGAAGACACTGGATGGGACGGTCGAAGCGGATGTGTTGTTTGGTCATGATATGTAGCACTACATATATGCCCATGGTATGTTATACCTGGTACACGTATACGAACGAGATACAAGCTGATGTTGCCTTTGAACCCGGACATCCGTTTGTCACATTCCACCAGTGGAGGTCCTTGGATCGCGCGTTGCGTCACGTCCTATTACCCTTTGGGCTGTCGACGCGAGGCATTGCTGTGGTACTTTTTCGGCTGGTTAGACTGCTGTTACAACACATGCAAGCCAGTACGCGAGACGAAAGGAAAAAGAAGAGCTTTAACGATACGAAGATACCATAGGATACCGTGTGCGTACGTACAAATACTGTTTTAATAATTAATGTATCAAATAATGAGAGGTTACTCGTGCATAATTTTCAGGTAGGTTTAACAATGCTACGTTACAATGTAATCTTCGTTGTCATTGTTGTTATTAACATTACTAGACACACAAACGATTGATGTTTTTACCAGTCTAACACTTGGTCGTGCATGATAAGTAATGCAATACGACGTAATCTGTTGATTGTATGCTTGGATATGATGCGGATATGATGACGGTTGAGTATTGTAGGGGTTTCCAGTGATAAGTTGGCTACATGATAGCGGGTTATCGGGATGGTGGAAATACTCCGCCTATTTAGCCGCCTTTCTTCCTGGCGAGCGCACTCCACGCTGCGCCTTGGCTAGGAGCAACTTAATATATATTTGTACGTCTGATACCTGTCTTCATACCGGTGACTCCACCACCCCACTATTGTCAGCTCTACGGGTAAGCCCTCTAAGCTTCTTAGGGATCAACAAACACGATAATTATCGCGTACGCGGTACTATCCCTGTTAGAAGCAAAGGGTTTTGAGTGACGTGGGCTTTTCTGCGGAAGAGAGCTAGCTGGAGAAATCAGCCGGAGCCATGGGGGACACCGATTCGAGTGAAGCCCAAGGGAGCAGCGGCGGGATTACACCCGCCATTTTGGAGCAGCTGGCAGACTGCCAGAGGAGAGTGGTTCTCCTGGAAGGAGCCGCACCGGGAGCTGAGGTACGCGAGGCCCCAGCTTCTTCCCCGTCTTTTGCGCCTGTTGTGCAAGGCCTGGCCCATCCGGGCGGGTATTTAGGTAGCAACCGTCCTCCCAAGTTCACTAGTAAGAGGGACACGTGGCCCCTCTGGAAAGAGAAATTTACATCGTTCACTAGTAAAAGGATGCAGGGGTGCCTACAGAGAGACACCCAACCCTGTTAGAGTAGCGGATGACTCCCTCACGAATGAGGACTTGCTGTTGAGGCACTCGGCTTCGACAATTATTCATGCTAGAATGGCTTGATAGTTTTTGCTGAAAACTTTGGACTCTGACCCCCCGTGTTTAACCAGGATGTTAGACCAAGTCGCCTAGCGGAGCGTGGAAAATCATGACCGATTTTTATGCTCCGAAGACAATAATGGAAAAACGAAGGGTAGCGCAGGAGTTCGACTCCATCTCAATGGTAGATGGTGAAGACCCTGTAGAATACTTGAGCCGCATCGACAAGACAGTGCAAAAGCTTGCAATGCTAGGAGGAACAAAGGATGATGACGACGTCAATGTGCATATAGTCCAGAACCTGTCAGCGTCTTACGAGGTGGAAAAGAAAATCCTGTTGTCCAGCCCTGGCCTGACTCGTTCCAACATAGAAGAGGTGATCAGAAACGCGTACATGTCGCAGAAGCAGAATGTTGGCAGGAGTAAGGGTCAGTCGAAGGGTGATGACCCACATGCTCTCTACGCCGGCGGTGCACAACCAGCCGGTGCAGGGGGCAACGGGATGGGGAGGGACTCGAAAGGAAAACAGAAAAACAGACAGCAGAAACAGCAGCAGTCGCAACAGCAGCAGCAGCAGCAGCAGCAGCAGCAACAGCAGTCGCAGCCGCCGCACCAACAGCAGCAGCAGCGGCAGCACCAAAGTGGTGGTGGCGGTGTAGTGGGCCCACCGTACCGTTTAGATCCGGTATATGGGCAGTGGCGTTGGGATGACTCGAGGTTGGCCCCTTTTGGGAACGCTGGTGATGTACCCCCGATGGGATATGTACCAGTTTAACCTCCGCCTGGTTCGCTGCCACCGAGACCCCCGCCACCGGCAGGATCGGGACCGCCACGTAGAGGTACCCCGATAGCTCCCCGGTTATGCTTCAAGTGTCAGCAGCCGGGGCATGCCGCTCAATGCACTGCGCACGCACACGCACACGTCGTGCAAAATTACCCACCTAGCTCAGGTTATTTTGGCGCGCACGTTGCATCGTTTAGCCCCCCCCCAGCATCATACGACGGAAATTGGCAGGCCGGAGCATACCATGAGCCCTATGGAGCTGGTGGCTACGCTCCGACTAGCTATGCTCCGCAGTACGTTGCTGCAGCAGCAGCACCATACCCCCCCTCGACCGTTTACTCCCCGTATGACTCTCAAGGGGCAGCGGGCGCAGACTGTTAGCAACCAGGCAGGAATTGACAGATCGCAGACTGTAAATGACGGCGTAGCTCAACCGGGACGCACCAGGGGGCAAACCGCGCGCAATCAGGGGGGTATGCAACATGGACTGTTGTCGTTGATGGCTGCGCGGGAGGGTATTGGTCATGTACTGTACCATCAAGCCCCACCTCACAAGAACCCTCCCCTACCCTCGCGCCCGGTGAGTGAGCTCTTGACGCCGAACTCGTACTCGGAAGCGCTCACCGACGAATGTTCTGATCTCTGGATCAGACCATGGAGAAAGAATATGGTGGCCTGGAGAACGCGGGTACTTTCGGTAATTTAGTAACCAAACGGCCTGAATGTTCTTTCGGCGAAGTGGGTGTACGATTGGAAATCGAATGAGATTGGCTTTGCGACCAGGGCTAAGGCGAGGTTGGTAGCGAGGGGTTGCGGGCAGCGTGAAGGTATCGATTTCTTCGAGACATTTGCCCCGACGCCTACGGCGTCCTGCATCCGCTTGTTGGGTGCCATCGCTTGCGAGTTAGATTTGGATCTTTGTCATTTCGATGCAGAGCAGGCTTTTGTTCAGTCAAACCTAGACGAAGATGTTTGTATGCGGCTGCCCCGGGGTTGTGGTGAGATGTCTGGTAAGGTAGTACGCTTGAACCGCAGTCTCTACGGCTTGAAACAAGCGTCGACATCGTGGCACAACCACTTGCTATCGCACACGAAGAGTCTTGGTTTTGAGCAGAGTCTAGCAGACGCGTGTGTCTTGCGCTTGGTCGAGTCTGGAACTGTCTTCATAGTAACAGTAGTTCATGTGGACGATATCTTCGCATTAGGACGGAAGGCTAGATGCGATCAATTCTGCGAAGACTTGAACCTCCTACCGATTAACAACCTTGGCGAGCTAAGGTGGTATGCAGGCTGCCGGTATTCTAGAGATTGGGATGCTGGCACTTTGACGACCTCGCAGCAAGCTTTCGCTGAAAACACAGCTTTGAATTTCGGCGTTAGCTCGGGTAGGAGAAACCCGTTAGAAAAGGGCCTCAAACTCGAAGAGTTCGATGCGACTGAACCTGAGGGCGACTGGCCTTTCCGTGAACTGGTAGGGTGCTTGATGTGGCTTGCCAATCAGACACGTCCGGATATTGCGAACGCAGTGAGAGCGGTAGCCAGGTACACCAACCCGCCCAGGGCGATACACTGGAAGACAGCGGTTGGCATTTTAGAGTATGTTTTTTTCACGAGTGATTTTGGCATTACTTTTCAGAGAGGCAGTGGACTGGAGCTGGTTGCGTATGCGGATGCAGACTACGCCAGCAATGCCACTGATAGGAGGTCGGTTTCCGGTGGGGCTGTCATGTGCGCAGGAGCATGCGTGTGCTGGTTTTCGAGGACTCAGAAGTGCGTGACGCTTTCGACCACAGAAGCCGAGTACGTAGCACTGGCAGACACCATCAAGGAGGTGATTTTCTTGCGGTACGTGTGGAGTTTTATTTTACTCGGCCTTGGTTCTGCATGCATCACGGTTTTTGAGGATAACAAGGGGGCAAGGCACCTGGCTCAGAACCCGGTGTGCGCGTCGAATTCGAAACACATCGACATCAGGCACCACTTCCTCCGAGAGCTTGTATTCAGGGGGAAGTTTGACATTGTCGCCGTAGAGTCTGAGCAGCAACACGCAGACTTCCTGACGAAGGCATTTGTCGGTCCAGTTTTTCGTTTTCACCGGGATGTTGTCATGAACATTTGATTTTGGGAGGACGGTAGAATATGTCATGATTTAGTACGCTAGGTTCGCTGTACTGTTCAACGATGATATTTGAGCAGGAGGTTTGAGAATGTTTAGGACTTGGGGACGGTGACGATTTTTGGTAAACTACCCGGGGTCATCCCCGCGTAATCAGTCTATGGTTTTCTCAACTAGCCCCGTAATGAGACCCAGCTGAGCCAAATCGTTTAGTTTACATTTTTTGGGACTTGGGGACGGCAACGGTTTTTTG
The DNA here is from genome assembly GCA_012845835.1 of Undaria pinnatifida. Classification (NCBI taxonomy): domain Eukaryota; class Phaeophyceae; order Laminariales; family Alariaceae; genus Undaria; species Undaria pinnatifida. The sequence continues at coordinate 7,312,562 of JABAKD010000030.1, forward strand.
GTAAACTACCCGGGGTCATCCCTGCGTAATCAGTCTATGGTTTTCTCAACTAGCCCCGTAATGAGACCCAGCTGAGCCAAACCGTTAAGTTTTCATCCTGCAAGGAGGGGTCACGCCCACCTGTTACCGCTTGTGCGGGGAAGGTTTCGCTTGACCACGTGAGAGGATTATGGCTCGTTAAGTAGAAAAAAGGTCTCAAACTCGACGAGTTCGATACGTCTGAACCCGAGGGCGACTAACTTTTTTGCGAGCTGATTTGAATTGTTTCTTAACGGATTATTCTGCATATATTAGCTGGATTTTAGTACTTTACCAGTGCATGGTAGTTAGGGAGGCAAGTAACTGTTTCTTGACTTTTGAAGTAATACTGTTTTCACGATTGCGTTGTCTAGTATGGCATTATTTCGCTCTGGATTTGAGCGTTCGGAATCTGAATGGATTTCTAGTATGTACCCAGCCTGGAGGCGTTTGTCTCATTCGAAAGTGACTTTTGATACTGCTGTCCGATCACACTTGTTGGCACCCCTGTTCTATGGAGCTAACCGTTTTATAAGGAAGGCTGAATGATGATTATGAGGCCGATGTTTGAGTTTTTGGATTTTTGGAATTTGGATTTCAGATTTGAGTTTTCGGTCTATGAACTTCGGATTTGAGTTTTTGTTTTTGGACTCAGGATTTACGATTTAGATCTTAGATTCGTGAAGATTGATGTTGGATACTGTCCCTGAATTGTATCTCTAGATTTATGGAATGTTTTTCAAGGACTACAAGGGCTCCGCATGGGCGCCGGCATCCGCCGGCGCCCATGCTTCGGGTAGGGCAGGGCAGCACTTCGACAACTTAAGGTGTAGCTGTCCGATTTGGCATGCATTGAAGTTTAAAGTAATGCCAAGAGTTTAAAATGAACATGGGATTATGAAAGTCATGATTTGACAGAAAAAAACGTAATATTATACAACAAAGAATGCAAGGATAGGCGAAACACACTATGTTAAATGCGCCGTCAAGTAAAAGTTGGCGTCTATCAAACAAAAATATCGAAAAGAGTATTATTGAGAACCTGCGTCGCCTCTAGGCGAAACGAAAGAGGCCCAAGGGCATTAATGAAGAGACTGCACTGCTGTCCCCGTGGCAATGGAGGTTCGAAGTCGACAGACAGGATGCAAAGTCGGTTTGCATCAAACGTCGACATGGGGCCATGTCAGCCGGCGAGGTTTTGGAAGAAGATTGTTTTGTTTGTTACGTGAAGGCTGTCGCATTGATTGGTCTGCGTGGTTGCGGGCGAGGAGAAAAACGAAGAAGAGGAGGGCGATCTCTCGTTGCGTCGGCGTTGTCTAAGATAGGTGCGGGGGTGGCTTTGCTCGTACGGGAGGTTGGCGTAGCGCTTCTTCTCTTTTTTTTCTCGAGAAGGCGGGATATGTGTGTCTGCTACCTTTGCTTCGTGGGTGCTTTCACGTTGTCGAAATCGGACGCGTCCCCTCAATAATACATAATATCCGGAGTGTCTCTACCATGACGACTGCTGATGGTGCCGTGCGTATTTCCTAGAGACTGACATATTATTTACTTGTAGAAATAATCTTATACCTTTCTTTGCAACATTTTTTTTTCTTCATCCCATTTATCATCCCCGCACCATTCTCGCGCTCCCTCCCAGTAGTAACTCAGATCCGGGGTCACATAGCGGGCCCTCCTCCTCCCTCCCCACTTCGGCACGTGCCTTCATTTTTACCGCGAGGAGAATCGAGCATTTTCGTCCCTCATCGACTCGCGTCGAATTGTACCTAGCAGGCGCTCTGAGCAGGCGCTCTGAGCAGTTGATCTATTTTTTTTACAAAGTCAAATTTCATCGTGGTGGGTGTCGAACTCAAGGACAACCAAACGTTGGAAGTATTCGAGGGTAAAACCACTAGACCACCGGGGCGGCCGGCTGACAATTGATTAAAACAAAACAGGATCTTTGCATAGAGATTACATTACCTCCCCCATATTGTATGATATTACGATGGTTGACGCGATATAGAATAAAGCGCCAAATACCTCAATATCAGCCTACGCGGAGTTTTAGATATCATGAACAACGAACGATCGCGACGGCAGAGCACGGCAAAGCATAGCGCTTCGCTCTGCTGAGCTAGCGCTGCGCTGCGGTGCGCTGCTGAGCTGAGCCGCAGGGCACTGCACGGCGCTTCGTTGCTGTGAGCTATAGCGCTGCGATGGGGTGCTGGGCGGTGTGGAGCTGATGAGCCAAGCCCAGATCCCAGCCGATGAAGCTTCGTCAACTACAAAACAAATGGTGGTAATCAAAGGAAAGCTAAAGCTGGACCGTTCCGCAACTAATGCACAGGCGGCTAATTAGCGGCAAATGGTAGGAAGTTCAACTTACTAGACAAAAAAATAGAAAAAATCGAAAGATTCAAAATCGTGTTGGCAGAAGAACCAATTTTTCAGGAAGCAGCTGAAAGGTCAAGAAACAGGCAATGTTTCAGTTGTTGTTGTCGTTCTCACATTAACTCGCACAATCCAGTCCGTGGTCACAGGACTGATTCCAGTCACTCTGGAGCAGAGGAATACCCTAGGGAAAGACACAAACAACCCAAGGTGGTACACGCATAAATCACAGCTGACGCAATTCATGCCTCCACCAGAAACATATAAAAGTGAAATCGGGAGTCAGTATACGATGTGCCAGGTCCATACCGGTGCATACGTCTCATTAGTCGCGCCTGGGAAAACCGACTATACCGCTTGCCACCCAAGAAAGACTACTGCGAACGCAACTGAGTTAAATCGACACACGACGCGTATGAAAATACGTGGAAGTGTGGTGAGCTAAAGCTTCATTTTTCCCCATCCGCCGGAGGACAAAAAAGAAGAAAAAAAAAAAAAAAAAACACATATATATCACACGTAGTATCTATCACTACGCATACGCACAACAGACGCAAGTCAATTCGAAAAAAGAAACAAAGAACAAAGAAGAGAAAGGAAAGGAAATGGGTGCATGGGGCCAAGAAAAAGAAAAGAAAAATAAATATTGGGGGGTCTACTGGCGAGGCTGCCAACAGAACGGGATGTCACATGTCACGTGGTCTTTCGACGGTCGACAGCTGTAGTACTACGAACGACTTCCGATACACCCACCGAAGCACGGACTACCGGCCAATTACGCGATCGACAGCTGGCCGTGGTTGTCACGTGTCTCTGTGTTGGGGGCCCCTGCCCTGCCTCTTGTTGGCTCTTGTTTGGGTAAAACATGCGGTGTGCTCGATGGTCTCCCGGCAGGAGCACGCCAGAACGTCCGCTCGTACGACGTATCATTCTTACAGGAAATGTAATTTTTTCTTCTTCATCAATATGGGTTGTTATATATTGGACAGAGTGATGCGTGTACGACTAAACTTGCCAACGGCACTCGCACTGCACTTTGAGCTATCTGCTGTAGTTCTGGTTGCTACTAGTTGCTGCATTATGTGCTAGAAGTTTTGCCCTACTGCTACAGCTGCTACTACTTCTGCTGCTGTTGTATGTTTGCCTATGTCGTCGGTTGGCGTTCATGCTCGTCGTACATACTGCTGTTCTCACCGAGTACGTACGGGTTTCCTCGTACCTCAACCGTACGACGACGAGCTCAAAACAGAAGGGAGGTGACATGAAATGGCATGGACAATGGCCACATAGAAGCGAGCACAGCGGGATAGTTCGCTGCGAATCAACCGCATTCGTTCATGCCTACAGCAGAGGCTGCCTGGAGTGTCAGCGGCCGTGCTAAAGCCAGGGCCAAAGGCCGAAGAGATGGCTCTTCTACCTGCTAGGTTTTGTCTCGAGATTCTGTTATATGTAGGACAGAGTGATGCGTGTACGACTAAACTTGCCAACGGCACTCGCACTGCACTTTGAGCTATCTGCTGCTGTAGTTCTGGTTGCTACTAGTTTCTGCATTATGTGCTAGAAGTTTCGCCCTTCGGCTACTGCTGCTACACCTGCTGTTGTGTGTTTGCCAATGTCGTCAATTGGCGTTCATGCTCGTCGTACATACTGCTGTTCTCACCGAGTACGTACGGGTTTCCTCGTACTTCAACCGTACGACGACGAGCTCAAAACAGAAGGGAGGTGACATGAAATGGCATGGACAATGGCCACATAGAAGCGAGCACAGCGGGATAGTTCGCTGCGAATCAACCGCATTCGTTCATGCCTACAGCAGAGGCTGCCTGGAGTGTCAGCGGCCGTGCTAAAGCCAGGGCCAAAGGCCGAAGAGACGGCTCTACCTGCTTGTTTTTGTCTCGAAATTCTGTCACGTGAAAGTATCATGATTTTGGAGTTATTTGGTCATCATGATTTGGGAGTTATTTGGTCACGAAACGTCTTGCCGTCGGTAATTTGTGCCACGAAGTTGTTGGATATCGTCGGTAAGTTGTGTCACGTTTTAGGTGAACTCACACTAAAAAATTGAATTTCCAGCTGGCAAAACGAGCAGAAACAAAAGCAATAAAATGCCGAGCAAGAAAACAACGAACTAGTAAAAAAGTACAGCAAAGAAACTAACGCTCGAGAGTATGCCACTGCAAAATTCCAAACATTATCACGTACCGTTTGGAAATGATGCCAATTTTGTAAATCATTCAGGCGTTGCAGCCATTAAGATTCAACAATTTTTCCAAAATTCCTCCTCGACACTCGCTCGTCTCGCTCGGCGCCCGTCCGCGTTCACGTCGATGTGCGGAACGGACACGGCAGGGCGAGGGCCGTTGGAGCCGCCCCCCGAAGGCGGCGCTCGAACCAAGCCATATTCGACCGAGAATTCCAGTTCCGCGAATCGCATACTTAGGCCGAGACAAAAAACTCCTGACCAAAGTCCATGACACCAAGGAATGACTCGATATTCAAGGAATGATTTTATATATATTTATATGGTGCTGCAGTCTTTTTTTCTTGTCACGGTAGTACTGGGAGGATATTGATTGATCGTATTTTTCATTGAATCGTTTTACCCTGATGATATGACAATATAGCATCATACCGTATCATTCACGAAGCAGGGAGGCTGTTGATTGTATGCTTGGATATGATGCGGATATGATGACGGTTGAGTATTGGAGGGGTTTCCAGTGATAAGTTGGCTACATGATAGCGGGATATCGGGATGGTGGAAATACCGCTTATCTAGTCGCCTTTCTTCCTGGCGAGCGCACTCCACGCTGCGCCTTGGCTAGGAGCAACTTGATCTACATTTTATAACTAATTTTCAAGGACGTCAACCGTGAGTTTGACGAATTTCAGGTCAATACTCATTTTTGCAAGCTGCGTTGTTGGTACTCGTAATATACTATATGAGTGAGTTTTTATTGGGAGGTGTCTTATTTTTTGTCCACCATAATGGTAAGTATTGGTATTTATACTTTAGGTGGGGAATTTTGAGCTAACATCACATTTATTTTATAAATTTATTACTGTAGTTTCCACTATACTGCTTTATCATATGTATGGTAGGCGGCTTATTTTGTTTTTCTCCCCCCGGGCTTTGATATCGGGAAGAGTACGAATACAGAATTTTACGGAGTATAAGTTATCTATATGTTGCTCTTGATACAGCATCCAATAATTAAAGTCATCTACTCCCACCCCCAAAAGGATTAAAAACTCTGTGGGACACGAACCCACTGTTCCAAATTGATACGCTGTCGTTCTAATATTTAAGTACATGTATATATTTTCAGGACATCAGGTGTGAGTTCGACGAATTTTGAACCTGATTGCTGATACTTGTACTATGCTATGTGGGTGAAATGTTTTTGGGGAGGGGTTCTTTTCTTTTATAAACGAATGGTTTTCTCCACTACATTGATTGGTGTTAGTATTTTTACATTTGTACGTCTGATACTTGTCTTCATACCGGTGACTCCACTACCCCACTATTGCCAGCTCAACGGGTAAGCCCTCTACGCTTCGTAGGGATCAACAAACATAATCTTATATTAGGTTTTGATTGATGAAACTTACTCAAAACGGGCGATCGATATAGTACGCAGCTTGCAAAGATGAGTATCGAACCTAAATTCGTCGAACTCGCAGCTGACGCCGTTAAAATATTTTTATAAAATAATCTGTGTTTTTTTTTTCTCTTCAGCTGTCGGTCTACTGTACTCTGTAGTCCACACGAAATAAGCTGGTAATCGCATTGCTTCTGCTGTTCGGACTGCCGTAAAAAGCGCGAAACAACGAGCGTAATGAACATCATACTTTGTTTCTGGCTGTCTATTTTTTTAGCTGTTGCTGTACGGCAGCTGATCGCATAGTTTCCGCTGTTCGGGTTGCAGTATTGTAGGTCGCGCGAAAAAGTGAAGAAAAAGGGGTAATATAAAGCGCGCGAAATGTATCTCAGGTACTCCTGCACAAATCGCAGTCTATACTGCTGGCTTATAGTTCGAGGAAAAGTCAATGTTCGGCCTAGAGCGAGGTACTGCTGCAGTATTACAGCAGTAGGTGGTATGCGCAACAACAGTATTAGTGGTAGCGCGCGCCTCCTGCTGTTGTTGCTGAATGTGGTCTTGGCGTGGATGATAACAAGGGTGGCTACCAGTTCCACAAGATGAGGTTTAGACTCGACTGTGGGGCGGAAAGGTTGAGGGGAGAAGGGTCGGCAAGAGCAAAAATCGACAAGGGCAAAAATCTACAGAAATAACGGGGTGGGAACTCTCCCCTTGCTACGGACGATAGCGGTATGAGGCAGAAACATCGCGCAACTTCTGCAAGTTGAAACATACGCGCAGCAGTTACAAACCAGCCATTTATTTGGACAGCGGGTTGTCGCTTGATGCTTCTTTGGAAGTGCATGGGGGAGGGGGGCTTGGCCCTTGCCGTTGGGGGTGGCATAGTTGGGGGTGGGAGCAGTCGTGTTTGTGGGGAGGGGGTGACGAAGGCAGAGCTATACAAGGATCGAGACGGTGAGAATTCTCCCCTTGCTACGTCCGATAGCAGTGTTAAGCAGCTGCACCGCACAACCTTCTGCACGTTGACACATAGTAGCCTGTCTATGGTTGGCCTAATGAGACACTGGTGGGGGAGTCGACGAGAGCTGCACCTAAAAGGAAGAAATGCAACCCCTCCCCTCGAAAAAAACAGCAGAAAACAACAGAGGAAATGACCAAGGACGGCCGGCGTAAGCGCACGAGTAGCACATAATCATCGCGGAGGTAGGTAAGCGAGTAAGTGAGCAACCTCTCGCCAGCTACTGATGATGACCAGGAAAGGCACGCATCACTTCACTGACGACCAAGACCAGGTTTCAGTCGCTTTGTTGGCAAGACGCACCCTCCCGGGCGCCTTAGTGGCGATGGTCCGTGTTGCGGTTGCGGCCTTCGCTGCCGCCCTACTCCTCTTCCCGTCGTGCGATATCCGTATGACGGCCTCCGCTCCGTCCTCGACCCGTCTGCACCATCTGCCGACCCTGTGTGGTGCTTCGCTTCGTCCCTCGAGCTTGATGCCGAACTCCTGCAGATTTCACGTTAGGCACACCATCCACCGCGTCTCCTGTCCGGTGCAGCCGTTCCCGCGGACCAACTCCCCAAACACCACCCTGTTTGACAGGCGCTCCCCCCCGTACGAATAGCGAAACCCGCGAACATTCTTCGCTGTCTGCGCACTGTCGCCTCAATGTTCTCGCATCCTGTCTTGTGCTGTACCAGGCACCTGGTATGAAAACCACCAAACGTCAGCCGCCGAATTAAACTCAGCATAATTTTCGCCAACGATGAAGTATTTTCAACCAGGCTTACGGAGGGGTAGGATCCAGCTGTTGCCCGTTCAGCGCACCAAGCATGGTCCTCTTATCGTTTTAATATCAGCGAGAACACTAGGACGGTCAAATGATGGATGCATCGGATATGTTAGCCAATGTCCGTCAATCTTTTTTTTTTTTCTTTTTTTTTATCCTCCGGCGGATGGGGAAAAATAAAGCTTTAGCTCACCACACTTCCACGTATTTTCATACGCGTCGTGTGTCGATTTAACTCAGTTGCTTTCGCAGCCCAAGGCTAGCTGGCGCACCCTTCGGGTCCCATCGTAGGTGTAGCGTAAGCTGTCCCTATCAGTGGTCTTCGTTACAACCCCGGCAGCGCAAGCTGCCGGTGTATACGGATGCGTGTGTATGTCGACCCAGCCTGTCCCCTGAGGGTCAGTTTCGGTGGCGTCAACCGTCACCGGTTTTGCGCAACCCATGTACAACCAAGGGCAACATTGTACGTGAGGGTTTTTCCAGCTATTCAGCTGTGTTGGCGTTGCTGTACGTTTGGTGATGTTCTGGTTGGTATGCAGAACTACTCTCGTGATGTTCAACATTTAAAACACCAGCACCTTGCATTACCTTTGTTTCCTTGTCCACAAATACTTTGTGCTTCGAATAGACTCCAAGCCGTGTCACTCCTTGACCAATGCCGGATCCCATGCCGGAGCTCCCGTGCATGTTTCGTGCTTACATCTAAGCCTGTGGCAATATATACGCAAATGGCGTGTAACTAGTATCTAACGCCTACAACCCGTTCTTCCGTACCCGCGTGCACCTGCCAACGAAGCGATGGCCGTCCACCGTTGGCGCGTCGACCCTGAGGAGAAGCGCGGATCATTCGACTGGCTACAGCAGGCTGGGATCGATCGAATCCCGCAGTACCAGGCCGGCATGTTCGAATTGAACGACCTTGACCGCACACCTCTTGGCAACGTAGGGGGAGCAGGTCAGTGGGATTTTGTTTAACGTTGTTTACAGTGGAGAAATAACCCAACTCAAAGTTCAAGTTGTTTGTGTCCGAAACTATCTTGTAGGTAGTTGTGGCGGGTTCACTTGCTGCTTGTGCGCGCGCTAGGAACGGCGAACGAATGGCATACATATATGCCAGGTACTGTCAATGGTGCCACGTGATAGGTGCTGCTTGCTGTAAACGCATGTTAGGCACGGCAAACGAACGGCATACCTGCATGCCAGGTGGTGCTTTTAGTACCACGTAATAGTTGCTGTTCGTGGGGGTTGGAACAAAGACCGGGAGAAGCAGTAGTAGTAGTAGCAGTCGTCGTCGTCGTAGTAGTATTGTAAGAGTGGTAGTATAGATTGCAGCAGTGCCGTTCATAATATTCGAAGTGTGCATGTCTTTCAGTAATTAGGTTGTTTCTTCACTCCTGACGTTCGTCACTGAGACGGGAAACGTGCTAAACTGTACCATATATCGTTTAGTCACACGCGGCATATCATGAGTCGAGCGGCAGCTTACACGGGCGGACAGACCCACCCCCCGATGGTCTCAGTGTCGAGAGTCCCATATGTTGTTAGGGCGAGACGCGATGTCAAGCTAAAAACAATGGCAGCGTCAACTCAACCCCTGCACTGCTATATGCATGCACGAAGACTTGTGAAAACGATTTTCAACTTGGCGTGTCCTGAACGTGACGTGTGGTTTTCAGCGTTATGACTAGGGCCGAGTCTGTGCACCCGTGTAGCCTCGCCTTGTAAACGAAAATTAGACCCCTGACCGCTCGCAGAAGCCAGGAGGAAAGTGCCCGCCCGAGTTGTCGCGTGGACGAGAGGAGGGCATCTGAAACCATGGAGAAGGTCTTGCTCGTTGCCGTTCACCTTGTGTACCGCTGTTAATGCTGTACCCGGTACTATACTCCTTAGTGCTGGCCAGAACATTGAGGCTGCAATCCCAACGCGTGCGATAGGTAGTGCGAGGCAATATCCTTCGTCGGGTCTTGGTATAAGATCCCGCACGGGCTGATAGCTCCTGTTTGATGTTGATTCCTTGTGGGGCGTTTGGTCTGTGGCACATTGTAAGCACCGTGGCAGGTTTAGCCACGACTGCCCCCCTCTCAAAGTCGTTTTTCTTGTCGCTTGCGCTCGTCTTATCCGCGCTGCGCTGCACGGCACGTCACGGCACGCTACCGCACCTCACCACATCACATCGCACCGCACCGCACCGCACCGCACCGCACCGCACCGCACCGCACCGCACCGCACCGCACCGCACCGCACCGCACCGCACCGCACCGCACCGCACCGCACCGCACCGCACCGCACCGCACCGCACCGCACCGCACCGCACCGCACCGCACCGCACCGCACCGCACCGCACCGCACCTCACCGCACCGCACCGCACCGCACCGCACCGCACCGCATCGCACCGCACCGCACCGCACCGCACCGCACCGCACCGCACCGCACCGCACCGCACCGCACCGCACCGCACCGCACCGCACCGCACCGCACCGCACCGCACCGCACCGCACCGCACCGCACCGCACCGCACCGCACCGCACCGCACCGCACCGCACCGCACCGCACCACCGCAGGCGCGCTCCGCTGCTCCGACACCGGGTGCAACTTGCCAGTCAAGAAGCTGGTGGACGTATCTGGGCTACTCCTGTACGCGATTGAGATATTTGAAGGGGAAATGCTGATGATCTTCCTGCAGGTAAAACGTGCTATGCTGCTTGCACTTCTGTTAGGAATGATAATCTTGGCTTTATAGCACAACCCCTGAGCTACTGAGTCACGTGACTGAGTAGCTCGGCGGGTAGTGCTATATAACCAACGAAACAAATGTTTTCGCGTTCGTTGAATGAATCTCGCCGACTTGTTAGCAGGCATCTCCGGGGCTCTCCCCTCGCCACGTACTACAGTAATATTCAGGATCACACTATCATACCATTCATAACGTCTCCAGCGAGCATACTCGAACAGAACAAGCGTGAAGTCGGCGAGAATCGAACTCACGACACATCCTTTGTTGGTTATACAGCACTACCCACTGAGCTACGCTGTCACGTGACTGTTATATACTTCGAAGTAGCACTACCCATTGAGCTACTTAGTCACGTGGCGCAGTAGCTCACTAGGTAGTGCCATATAACCAACAAAACATATAGTTCGTTGATTGGATCTCGCGGACTTCGTAACAGGGATCCCCGGGGCTCTTCCCTCGCGACGCACTACATCAGTAGTATTCAGGAGCACACCATCGTAGCCATTCATAATGTCTTCAGCGCGCACGCTCGAAAACAAACAAACATGAAGTCGGCGGGAATCGAACTCCCGACCCATACTCTGTTGGTTATATAGCACTACCCGCTGCATGTGACTTGCGTAGCTCAGTGGGTAGTGCAATATAAACAATATATAGTATTGTGCCCCTCGTATTATACACTGATGCTGGCGGTCATGTACAAGGCTCACTCCTAGGCGAACTGTTCATTATAGAGTCGATGCGCTGTCGCACATTTTTTCGCTCCATCTTCGCCGCCGTCGTGGCCAAGCAGTCCCGCCAGTAATGTTGGTCACCCCGACCACGTTCACCGTTCGCTGATGGACTGATTCACGCGACCGCCGCCGCCCGCTGTCCTCCCTCCCCCCACCCCATCAGCTTCGTTTTTGACGCCCCGTTGGTGGTCAATCGGTCGTCGAGCAACGCCACTGCCGCCCGAACGGTCATTTTTTTCCGTTGGCAGCTATCATTTCCTGTCGGAAAAGGGTGGTTGTTGGCGCGCAACCGTCGAGTCAAACCCCTTCTACCACTTGTGCTACTGTTGCTACCGCTACTTAGAGTACTAGCACTGGATCTTGGGGTCTGCCATGGCGTTCTCGCCACATCCCGTTGGGATTGCGATGACCCTGTCTACTGCCGTATCTAGGTCGTGCTCACGTTCGGCGTTCCAAACAGGAAGCCCACCTGCGAAGCGCTTTGGACACACTCTACGGGTAACAATGAGAGGCCCACAGCTCTTTCGTCTGTTGTGTGGGTCACCTGGAGTAGTGTTTCTCTTTCACCCCGAAGAGCCTTACACAAAGAGCCTTACACATACACCTCGGCGTTTGGTGTTCATGTTGCGCTGCTTGGGCCGGAAGCAACATGAAGAGGCCCGAGCAAGATCTACCGTGATGACTGAACGCGCTCATCAAGGACAGGCACTGATAGCACATAGCAGACCAAGCCTAAAACTGCGCCCCGTGCGCAGAAAACTGCTTAACTCAGCCTCCACATCCTGCTGAAGGGCTTTGGCGACAGCTCTAGATCTTGAAAGCACAGGATGAACTTAAAAATCAGCAATGCTACTGTATTGTTTTACGCTGCCGCCGATCATTCAGTGTAAGTATTGGGTTGAATGAGGCCTTCTGCCCCGAGACAGGTCGTCCTCGCCGGGAGTGAAATCCGTGCTGAGTACGCCCTCAGCGCAGTGCCCGTCCCTGGGATTAAAACGACCGCGCAGAAAAATACTAAGCTTGTATATAGGGCGAGTGGGAAGGTCTGCATTTTTCCTGCGCCTATTTCCCTCATCTCGCAGGGAGCTAGGCTTGAACGGAGTGCTCTAACCTATTTTGCCCCAAATATGGGTTCGTCTCATTGGGTAGCGATTCTAATAGCCCCAAGTCACACGACTTGAACTCTCTGCAGCAGTAGCTGACCTGGTGCGCTTCTTGCCCACTCTGGATGGCAATATAGCGAACGTTGGAGAATTAATATGAACACCAAACGGTCCTTATTTTGACGACCAGGTTAGTTCGTTGAAGCAAACATTTAGTCTTGAAAGGGAATTACTTCGGAAATTCGGCCGCCGGTGTCAGGTCCCCTCTGTGCCCGAGGTCTTCACCACGCCCTTCCTCGATCGAGGTGTGCGACGCCTCGCGGAGACCGGAAGCATGGTGTACGTCGCCCGTCTGGATGCGGTGGAGGAGATGCCCGGTTTCGTTCCCGCCCATAAACTCTCCTCGTGCCTCCAGTCGCGCTTTTCATTCGTGTGGAACACTGGCCGCTGCGGGTCGACCTTGATGCATAAGTGAGTCCCGCGGCACAAGTATGAGCAATCGCGTTTTCAGGTTATTTGTTTTTGTTGTTTGCTAAGGCTGCTGTTTTCGTCGCTCCGCTGAAGTCGTATTTGTGGTTGGTATGGCGCCGCGTTTTGTCAATATGCGTGTCGTCGTTGTTCGAACTTATGCAAGCTCCACGCTTTGTTTTCGCAGTGCACCCGGTGAGCACAAAGAGTTATTTGGGCGGGTTGGTTGGCGCAAACTCGTGCGTCGATGCCTTTGAGATTCATCCCGAAAGGGTATCCCACCCGCGCGGCTCTAGCTTCGTGCTGCTGTTCTGTGTTCGTGGCGTTCTGAAGGCCTGCCTTGTCCCGATAACATCCTCGGACTGAATCTTTTTTTTTTTTCGAGGCGCTGGTTCATTACGGGTTTCCGATTCGTATTGCTGGCAGGTGTAGGTCCAGCCCGAGGAAACAATGCCTCCTCCTGATGGAGAAGCTTGCGCCACACCGCTGCGCACTGAATTGGAAAAACCAAGGCCCGATCGAGGAGACTGCAGGGTATTATATTTGCCTAATCCCCACATCGCGAGCCTAAACCACCACGCTATACGGTGCGCCGCAATGGTTCGTCATAGTTTTGTCTCGATGCTAACCTAGGTTCCGATTGTCCTCCGCGGCGTGCTTGTCCCCCGCTCGATGCACCGTTGTAAATGCAAACCATATGCCGTCATGACGGTATGGTGCTCTTGGCGTCAGGATGCTCCAGAAGCTTGGCGTGCTCTCCTTTTCAGAGCCCTACTGGCTGGACAACATCATTGCCCTGCCATGGCGTGGGATTGGTCACGACGTAATTGGAAGGGTGAGATTAATCGAGGGATGCCTTTGTTTGCCGGGGATTTTGGACGACGGCACCGGGCTTAATGGGCCGTCCTGATAGACATATGATCACGACCTTGCTATGCTCTTACTGTGCTGTACTGCGATTGTTTGCCTAGGTTAGATTAGCTGTGAATTGTCGGCACCCGTATGGAGTACCGCCGCAGGAACGGCGGGGATGAGAACTCGTCAAATATGTACTACGGTGGGAATGGTTGACTTGCCCCCCCTCCCCGCTGTTCCTCTTGATGATATAAACCGAATGTAAATGTGTCGCTCATGGTGCCCGCCACCTAACGACCCACTCACACTCGAACAATCGCAACCACAACTTCTACCCCTTCAAGGTTTTCGGAGTGTGCGCGGCTATGGACTTGTTTCTCGCCCGGAGGTCAATGCCTGCCCATGCACCAGTTTTTGGTGCTGCTTCGACCCTGGGATCTGATCACATATCCTTCAACCTCAAGGGCAGCGGCTTTTCGGTGATGGAGCCGATCATGAAGGCGCTGCCGCATGCGAGGCATTTGCTGATGTACCGCGATGTCCGAAAGGTGGCCAGGGCGTCGTCACGCCGAGTTGGTATTTTATTTTTGTGTTAATTTTGTTCGACGCGGCTTCGCTTGTTTCGGGAATGGCTGCGACTACGGTTCGCATGCAGTAAAGTACAACATCGTCTCTTTTTTTCATGTTGCGTTGTATTTTCCATTACATCGCGCATGTTGCACTTCCCTGCGGTTTGTGTTCGCCGTGTGGGTTGGACATGTTGCCTGCCTGTTTTTCGCGCCATCGTGTATTGATTCTTACAGCTTGTCCTCTTTCACTGTCTACTGTTTTTTGCATCTGGTTTATTGTACACCATCGCGGACACCGTTTTGACTAGAAGACTGACCTGACCCTCTCCGCGTTTCGCCCACGACGCGACCGCTTGTTTTCCCCCGACGCGCACGCACCGACCGCCGCATCCACCCACCCTTAACAAGGTCATCGAGTCTTTCGGCAGCATTTTCCAGAAGGACCAGTCCCGATTCGGCAAGGTGATGGAAGCCGCCCGTGATACAGGCTGGTTCACGTTAAAACCCCAATTTTATTCCCCGGCGAATGTCCACGCCGTTTTTTCGATTCAGACCGTGATTTTTTCCACACGTCTTTTATGCCCTTGCGAAGACCTCACCCGTTGCTGCTGTTGTTGTTTTTTGCCTGATTTTTCGTCAGTTGAGATTTTTCGAAAAATGTGAACCAAAGTTTTTTGGCGAAAAAATAAATAAAAAAAGGAACCCCCACCGCGGATCAGACCTCGGGATGGGCATGTAGAACACGTGTACAAAATTTCAGGGTCTACCTCTAAAAAACGGCGTGGAAATTTGGACTTTGGTGCACAAAAGTGAGTAAGATACGTTATTTCCTTCAAATGACTTGGTTTTAGTGAAGAATACATTTTTTTCGCTAGATTCTGCTTAATGTTGAACACAGGCAGATCAGATCTTCGTTTTTTTGCGTGAAAAGTCTTTACAGACATGCTTAGGGGTACGTCCAACCGGATCGTGCAAAATTCGGCGCAATTTTATTTTTCGCCCCCGCTGGGAAAATGCCTGAATATTGTTGAAAAAATTGAAGGGCCTGTCGTTGGTCGATACGAGTTTCGCTTCTAGAGACAGCTCGAGGCCGGTAATTTTTTTTGGCCATGTCACCTTCTTCGGCTGGTCATGGGGTTCACTATGATACCAAGTATTCACGCATAAACTAAATGTTGCGAGCGGTATTCGTGGGGGAGAGAATGTGTTTTTTTTTTTGTCTCGAACCAGCCTGCAGTATGTTGGGTTGTTCACGCAACAATGTAATATGTCTCGTTACGTTATGATGTTACATTCTACGAGAAGGCGGGAGAAGGGGCGGTTCATCTGCCTTCGGTTGTATGTTCCTGATCTCACCGGATTGGAGGGGAATATCGTTGAACGGAGGCCCTTGCGAGCCTTTGCCTTCTTGGACGGAGTAGCAGACAGGGCGGAGGAAGGAGTAGGAGCAAATAAGCGCCACCATATTGCCGCGCCACCCACCAACACCACCGCCTCTGTCCCCCGCACATCGTTGAAACTATCAACCTCTGTCGGCGAGACTGTAAATTCGTACGAAATATATATTCTATACACCCAAATATGTTCTGGGTGTTTTAGACGCGATCACCCCCCAAGCAGACGGCCAAATACGTGGTATGTCGAATAACCCAGCCCCCTCCCCTGCGCTTCTATATGATTTATCTCCCCTTGTACTTCAGTTGCTTGATGTTTTAAAACCCTGGCGGGATCGAGAGGCGATGGGAAGACCGCCGCCACCGAAGGACGGTATGACCGCGACAATCTTCAGTAGGGCCGTGGAACAGGTAAAGGTCACCCGGCGAGTACGCACGGGTCTTATTCTGTTTGCCTGCGTGAGGATGGATTGAGAGAGATTTCGTTCCCACTCCTCGTATACGCGTACATGTTCGAGTGTGTTTTGCGCTCTGGTGTGAGTGCTGTCGAACGCTCAATTGATGGTTTTGCGCGCTCGCGGATATGCGTGAGTTGTAGCGCGCGGACCGGATCGGAGAAAGATGAAGCCGGCGATTGAGAACCGGCGAGAGCAAAGCACGAACAAATATCAGCTCAATAATGTGAAGGAACAAGCGAGCGCGGCGCATAAATCGCTCGACTGTAAATCAATGCTTCCCTCGAGAGCACCCATGCAGTTGCACGATAGAAGCACGCGTCTCTCAAGCGCGAAAGACGATCACGGTCACGCTGACCGGTCGCACTGCCTGCATGCGCGTCGTAACTTGTATTTCTCCCACCTCTCGCCTTTTGTTCAGCTATCCCTCTCATTGTTTGATTTTGATTCGACGCGCTGCCAAGGCGTTGATGTCAGGGGATCTGGTTCGCCCTTCCAACCCCTTAGTCTCCAAGCTATCGCTGGGCTGGATGCAGACGCTATGCCTGTGGAAGGAGTTGCATCAGGTCGGAGTTGCGAAGAGGGGCTCCACCGCCAGCCTCAGGATGGAGGACTTCACTGAAAAAGTGAGATCGGTTAGCGTGACCTCGGACTGGCAGTCAATCACGAAGACGTTGCGTGGACCGGCCCCTCTTTGTGCTTGTCCTTCCCGTCTGTGTGTTCGACTCTGGGTGTTGCGGGATGTGTGCGTTCTGTTCAAGAGCCAGCCGCGTGGCTTTCGTTTTTCTCGGCGCTCTGTCATTGGCTGACTTTTGGGAAGGCAGGGGGTGGTGTGTTGCCTCCGGCGGTGGGGGACAATGGACATTATCGTGAAAAATCACAATTGTGATATTCATGATCACAGTAGACACCGATTTCTGTCCCCGTTCCCCGGTCGCCGTTCAGCCAGGCGTGATTTTCAGCAGTACGTTATCTAGGTTATCATGTTTATGCTACCGCTGTTATGTCTAAATGATGCACGAAGCTCTGAGCGCTTCACTGCAGAACTGAATACCGTCCGGTTTAGCAGGGTACAGTTCTGATTATGCTCTGCACCGACCTGTGGCCGCGGCCTCGCTTCGGTTTTTTTGTTGACCTTATTTACTGCTCTTACAAGCTCTAGAAAAAGCTTCAAGGGAGCGGGTCGAAATGTTTCACACTGCACTACTAATCAGAACCCGATGATACCTTAACCCCTTTACAACTGGAAGCCCGTTTTTGGGGACAAAATTACTTGGATTTAGTATAGGGAGGGGTTCGGGGGCTCTAAAGGGGTTAACCAAGTTGTTTTACCATAATCTGTTCTCGTTATCGTATCGCGGATTTTCTCCTGGCGAAATATTCAGGACCCGGAGCTGATCGAGAGCATCTTACGGTTCGTACTCGGCGATGATGTGGAGGTGGGCGAGGACGCGATTGCCACCGCCCTGGAGGCGTTCGACACGCACTCGCAGGCGAGTCTTGCCAGGCCCCTGTCGAGGCGGAAATGCTCGGCTGCCCGCTGCATTTTAGTTAGCAAACACACTCCGATCCATCAGCACCCGCGCCGACCTGCCTGATGCAATTTTGTTAGCAGACACACTCTGATTGACGAGATCCCGCGCTCAGAAACCCGGCCATCAGCGCTTCACCGCTTTGAAGCAGTCGCCAACGGCGCAGACTGTAGCAGGCGACCGCCGTGGGCCAGAATCTCGGTATTTGGCTCGGGGGCGATCCCCTGTACCCGGGCGTGGTCGCGAGAGCACCAACAATGGTACCTTGGACGTGAGCAAGCGTCCACCGGCTCGGTCCTAATGTGCGCGAAATCTCACGTTTTGTTGGGAGTGGCCCGCTTGGCCGTTCGTTCGATATGTCGTTCGTTCGTCGTTCGTTCAGTATGTTTATGAGTCGTCGCTCCCAACAGTCACGCACTCGTGCACAGCTATAAAAAATCCGTTATTGACAGGAGATGCGCGTCTGTCTGACTCGTCTGCTTTGCGTTCCTGCTATTGCTGTCCAGGCGGGGGATTTGATGGCGAAGTCAAGCCACGTCGCTGGCAGCGGCAAAGCGCGCTTTCTCACCCCCACCGATGTGCGCGAGATAGAGAGAGTCACGGCGGCAGTTCCCCACATCGGCTCGCCGGACTACATTGTACCTGGTAGCATGGGGGCGCCTGCGTGCTAATGCATATCTGGCACAACAACAGCAGTAGTTGTTGTAAGCGGGTGGGGCTTCGTTTTGTTTTGTTTTGAGCCGCTAGGTTCTTGCCTCGTTGGTGGCAACATGTGTATCATGGCTACATTGTGAACATCTTGCGGTGAGTGGTTTCTGTTGCAGGTTTTGTTTATCTAATCGTTGGTGGCAGAGACAGTCCACATACATATGTAGAATAAGAGCAATGCGTGCCGTGAGGACTCGCGCCTGAGCACCAGTGCAGAGGATGGGTTGCTCGAGCGCGGCGGGTTGCTGCTTAACTACAACAGGCGACCTGTTTATGATGACCGGAGTGCTATTAATGGTACCCGGCTTGTGCTGTAGTAGTGTGCAAAATATCAACGGAGTCCCCACGATAGTGCGACAGAAGCGGCAGACGTATTAAGTGTCTCGCCAAGCATCTCGTCGGGTCAATGCGTCCCAGAGCTGGTGCCACCTTTGCTCCGTCGCTTGTCTTGTCCGGGATCCGTCACTCGCTTGAAGGCTTTTGGAGCACGTAGCACTGCTTGCGAAGCCCGCGGCATGCGGCGTTCTCTCGGAAGCTACAGGGAACGTACTAAGTTGCGCTCCTTGTACCTTGGAAGGCTTCTGCCCGGCGGACGTGCCAGAGAACGTTGACTAGTTATCTTCGATAGTAAAAGGAAATAACTCGCGCCGCTCGAGCGAGTAAACGCCGACTTAAGCACCAGAGGGGGTCTCGGATCTCGGCGCCGACCACGGCGCACACCTCAGACCAACCGCCGCCGTGTGGCCGGGACCAAGGGAGCGGGGGAATAGGAGCGAGACGGGGATCGACACCCTCGCTAGGGAGGAACAGTCGCGGCGCGGGTGCTCACCTACACTGTCTGGATGCTACTACCGAACCTACGGCTGGAACACCTCCGGGAGACGCTTACCTTCAGCGTCTCACTCAGCAGCGGCTACAGCACGTGCTCACCTTCACGCCTGAATCCAATACTGCTGACATCTATTACAAAACATCCCGTAGAGGTGCTCAGCACACCTCGCTATCCATGCAGCGATAGCGTCAAACGTGCTTACCTTCACTGAGTAGATGCTATCATTGAACCTATTTATTCGCCCACGGGAGCTGCTTACCTCACCTTCTTGTGGTCAACAGTTTTAGTACGCGTGCTCACCTTCACGGTCCAACCGAATACTGCTGAGATGTTCTCTATAGACACATTCACCTACAGCGTCTACGCTGTCACCACTTTATACTCCACACCATAGGCTAGGGTCTGGGGTGACGCATTGGATCCACCATGCGAAGAGTGCATACTGATCCCATATGCCGTGGAAGACTTTACACGGTTCGGACAGTACCAGGTACTTCCTAGCACCCCCCCTAAACCATTTTGACCGCTACCTAAGCACGGGGGTGATTAGTGCGACCGTAGTCTATCGACTCTCTCAGCCACGGGCACAAAAATATTTCACCCCCTGCGCTATGGGCTCCCCCTCAGCATCGCTCCGGATTGATAGTGGCACCCCGAAGGTCAAGAGGCGTCCCAACCACTTGCGACTCACCCCGACGGCAATCTTCGACGGCAATGGGTATGCGAACAGGAAATTGCTGTTTTTATCCACCACTATCAACAGATATCTGTTTTCGTCTTACGACTCGTACTCAAGGTGTTGGATATCCTACAGTATTCTCTTACGCTGCCGCCGATCATTCAATGTAAGCATTGGGTTGGATGAGGCCTCCTGCCCGGAGGCAGGTGGTCCTTGCCCGGGATAAACTCCGCGCTGAGTGCGCCCTCAGCGCGGTGCCCGTCCCTGGGATTGAAATGACCGGGAAGAAAAAAACTGTTTGTTGATCCCTACGAAGCGTACAGGGCTTACCCGTTGAGCTGACAATAGTGGGGTAGTGGAGTCACCGGTATGAAGACAAGTATAAGACGAACATATATAAATTAAGTTGCTCCTAGCCAAGGCGCAGCGTGGAGTACGCTCGCCAGGAAGAAAGGCGGATAAATAGGCGGAGTATTTCCACCATCCCGATATCCCGCTATCATGTAGCCAACTTATCACTGGAAACCCCTACAATACTCAACCGTCATCATATCCGCATCATATCCAAGCATACAATCAACAGCCTCCCTGCTTCGTAAATGATACGGTATGATGCTATATTGTCATATCATCAGGGTAAAACGATTCAATGAAAAATACGGTCAATCAATATCCTCCCAGTACCTCCGTGACAAGAAAGAAAGATTGCAACACCATACCGGTAGTCCTTAAAAAGCACTCCATAAATCAAGAGATACAATTCAGGGACAGTATTCAACATCAATCTTCACGAACCTAAGATCTACCTGGTAAGTCGTAAAATCCTGAGTCCAAATACAAAAACTCAAATCCGAAATTCATAGACCGAAAAATCAAATCCGAAAACTCAAACGTCGGCCTTATAATCAGCATTCAGCCTTGCCTTATAAAACGGTTGTCAGCTCCATAGAACAGGGGTGCCAACAAGTGTGATTGGACAGCAGTCTCAAAAATCACTTTCGAATGAGACAAACGCCTCCCGGCTGGGTACATACTAAAAATCCATTCAAATTCCAAACGCTCAAATCCCGAGAAAGATAATGCCATACTAGACAACGCAATCGTGAAAACAGTAATGTTTCAAAAACAAAGAAATAATTACTTGCCTCCCTAACTACCATGCACTCTTTAAAAGTACGAAAATCCAGATAGTATATGCAGAATAATCCGTCAAGAAACAATTCAAATCAGCTCGCGAAAAAGTTAGTCGCCCTCGGGTTCAGACGTATCGAACTCATCGAGTTTGAGACCTTTTTCCTACTTAACGAGCCATAATCCTCTCAAGTGGTCAAGCGAATCCTTCCCCGCACAAGCGTTAACAAGTGGGCGTGACCCCTCCTTGCAGGATGAAAACTAAACGGTTTGGCTCAGCTGGGTATCATTACGGGGCTAGTTGAGGAACCCATAGACTGATTACGCAGGGATGACCCCCGGTAGTTTACCGAAAAACCGTTGCCGTCCCCGAACCCCAAAAACAATATAAACTGGACGATTTGGCTCAGCTGGGTCTCATTACGGGGCTAGTTGAGAAAACCATAGACTGATTACGCGGGGATGACCCCGGCTAGTTACCAAAAATCGTCATCGTCCCCAAATCCCCGAAAATCTCAAACTTATGGTGTCTGCCAGTGCTACGTACTCGGCTTCTGAGATCGAAAATGTCACGCACTTTTGAGTTCTCGGAAACCAGCACACGCATGCCCCTGCGCACATGACAGCCCCACCGTAAACCGACCTCCTATCAGTGGCCTTGCTGGCGTAGTCTGCATCCGCATACGCAACCAGCTCCAGTCCACTGCCTCTCTGAAAAGTAATGCCAAAATCACTCATGAAAAAGACATAATCTAAAATACCAACCGCCGTCTTCCAGTTTATCTCCCTGGGCGACTTGGTGTACCTGGCTACAGCTCTCAAGCATCCGATCAGCTCGCGAAAAAGGCCAGTCTGTTTGAGACCTTCCTCGAGCGGGTTTGTCCTACCCGAACTAACGCATGTATCACCATTAACCGCAAACCCCGCAAAAACATAACAAATCCCGCAATAAGTCACCATATTTTCAGAGTCGACTCGACAACTGTTTGATGCCGGTATAGCACGAACTCAACCGCGAGTTCATTTCTGTTTCAGAGTACCGATACATCAGAGCGCAAACGCCTCGCTACACGTGACGAGGTTGTTATATCAAGGGTAAAGTTATTCCGCATGTTCCTTCCCGGAAGAGCGACACGTAGTATCACAGTGGTGCTGCAAGAGTGTTAGTCCATGCCGCTACTTGATAAGCTACCGCGATAATAAATAACGATCCTTTAAACTGTTTGGCAACCTTGATTAAAACGTGTACCTGGTATAAAAGATACGGTATCAGGTACGAACTCCATAACAAACGCAGGAATGTTGACTATCTTCGTCTGTACTCAAAATGTTCGTATACTACATACATAAAATGTTTGAGCACCTAACTGTGGACTATAAGAACCTTATAATCTACCCCATTCCCCCTGCTCAATATTTTTGTGGTCCGGCATACAGCGACTACCGCTTATCATAACACTCTGGACACGCGCACGATAAGGGCGGGGGGAGTTGAGGGGGCGATCAAACCAAAGGAGGCTTGAACACAATCAAAATCCTGTCATCAATCATGGTCAAGCAAAGCATGTCAGACTAGAATATCATATTCATGATACAGATAGTACGAGGCATAACCGGGACAAGATCAGGGTGGAATCTTCAGTCTATCGGGAAAAACACATCCCGATGTTTCCACCACATATTGCATCATAAAACGTGAGTAACAGCATATTTCCTCACTACCGGTTTCTTCATTTCGTGTACCGCACTATGCTAGTTCGCTGGTGAGGTTGACAACCAGCTATTCTGGAAGTAACCCGCATTGTGGAAGACAAATAAAATACCACGTATGTTGTCATCGTCTCTCGTGCGTACCCGAAATGTAATACTACTGGTACTAACAATACCCATCATCATCTCCCGGGCGTACCTAAAATATAGTACTAATGGTACTAACAACACCCCTACAGCCATCAGCCGTCACCAATTTAGCTGTAAAACCGGATGACGTACGATATCGTACCAGGAATTTTGCTAGGAAAATACACGGCACACAACCGAAATCAAATATTTTGTTTCGGAGATGGCGAGTTCGTTCTCAATTCCTTCCCTCTTTGGTGCGTGAGGAAAAATGGTTGATTGAAAATGAACTAAAGTACCAAACTGTTGTACATACGACAGACAGAAAATACGGCTGTCGCAAGCAAGCGCTAGCTACTGCGGACATAATCTATTATCAACCCGTCAAGCGTCCTGCATCCCGTGCCTTGTAACCTGTTGAGCAGCAGAGCTACCATACCACACGCAGTCACATTCGCCGGTGGTTGGGGCAAGAGGGGCTGGGGGGCAGGCACAAGCATTTATCCTGCCCGTCCCTCTGCCCAAGCTACTCTGTCCTTTGCTATGATTTAACGCGAAAAACAAAGACTTGACAACAAATAATGCGAAACAAAATGATCGCCTCAGCCGCAAAGAGTAACATGTCATCGCTACGTCAGTCACATACTGCTGTTGTATAGTTAGCAGCATTTCATATTACTCCGCACCAGGTATGTATTTTCATTTTCAAACAGGAAACGTCCACAACCTGCTGTATTACTCTAGAAACAAGACAGCCCAGACAAAAAACAATTTTTCATGACATGACCTGTGGTTGTTGCCTTAGTCTGGTGCAAACGGTGGGAAGGATCCTCCACCTGGGTGTCCGTGCCTCCCACACCCAGCGTCCTCCACCGCAACCAGCCACCTTGTGCCGACCCCAACCCGGGCCCACACATCAACGGGCTCAGCAGCCGCCGCTCCCACGGAGCACGGCAGATACTGCTCGTAATTTGGTTTCACATCCAAATCTGCGAGCAATCCCTTCTCCCCCGTCTCAAACTGCTGCTGCTGCTGCCCCTGCGGCTGCTGCTGTGCAGTGCGCTCGTTCCCAGTCTCAAGCATTGGGTATACGAGCTGTGACGTCCAAACGGGGGATGGTGCCACCGGAGGCTGCAGCTCCTGCTGCTGCTGCTTCAATGGCAGCTGCAAGAGCTCCTCCTGCTCTTTCCTTCTTGTCTCTAATTCCACTATGAAACTTCTCTCCGTCTTGAACTGCTGCTGCTGCTGCTGCGGCTGCTGCTGAGCAGTGCTCTCATCCCCAGTCTCAATTACTGGAATTACGAGCTGTGACTCACATCTGGCCACGCCCGCTCCCCTCTCTGGTACCTGAGACGGCTGAGAAATGCCTCGCATTCGCTCCAGTCGTAAAGAGAAGCTCGAGAGCTCGAGGAGAAGTTGCGAGTACTCGCGAATGATGAGTTCGCTTTCCTCAATGCGACCTTCGATTCGGTAGAAATCGTGCCATCCTGCCGAAACTTGGTCCATGGTCCGGAAACCATAACGGAAACCACCCTCGATTTCTTTCTCAAGTTGGTCCCGTATTGCGAGCAGCTCTTCCAGCTCCCGCATCTTGGCCAGCTGAGAGCTCCTCGCTCTCGCTGCCAACGCCTTCACGTCCACATCGCCCATGTTCACCTCGCCCTCAGGCATGGTTCAAAAGACGACTGATTTCTCCAGCTATCTCTCTTCCGCAGAAGAGCCCACGTCACTCAACACCCTTTGCTTCGAACAGGGATTGTACCGCGTACGTTACTCGATAATTATCGTGTTTGTTGATCCCTACGAAGCGTAGAGGGCTTACCCGTTGAGCTGACAATAGTGGGGTAGTGGAGTCACCGGTATGAAGACAAGTATAAGACGAACATATATAAATTAAGTTGCTCCTAGCCAAGGCGCAGCGTGGAGTACGCTCGCCAGGAAGAAAGGCGGATAAATAGGCGGAGTATTTCCACCATCCCGATATCCCGCTATCATGTAGCCAACTTATCACTGGAAACCCCTACAATACTCAACCGTCATCATATCCGCATCATATCCAAGCATACAATCAACAAAAACTCTTAAGCTTGTAGGGCGGGTGGGAAGGTCTGACTTTTTCCTGTGCCTATTTCCCCGTTCTCGTAAGGAAGCTAGGCTTCAACGAAGTGACTGGCGATTGCGTTCATTCTTTCAGTGATTCACACCAAATGCTGGAACCAATTTTGTCCCAAATACGGATTCGTCTCATTGGGTAGCGATTTTACTACAGTACTCTCTTACGCTGCCGCCGATGATTCAATGTAAAAAAGGTTTGGGTTGGATGAGGCCTCCTGCCCCGGTCGGTGGTTCTACCCAATCTTCCTTGTGTTATTTTTGTTGTCGTTTGCCACCTACCGGGACGCTGCGTGGTCTCACCCAAACTTTCTCATGTGCTGGTATATTTTAGGCGTAATTCGGCGTGCACGTGGGGGAACTAATTGAACGGCCGACGGCAGTGGCAACCCGCTCGCGGTCGCGCAGTCGTGGCCCTGTTGTCTGTTCCACGCTTGGGGACTATGTACGTTTGGTCGATCAGATGCAGTGCGCGGCTAACGTCTGCGTCTTCCACCCTCTGCTCTTCGTGATCACTTCTGCTTCCGTACGCCCGAACGACTTCCTCACGAGAACCTCATACACGAAGGAGTCCATATGAACGTGGTCGGACACCTCGCCGCTCGCAGGTGCCTCGGCTATGTCATGTGATTTTCCACATGAACTAGTTCTGGCGGGCGCCGCTGGTCCTCAAGATATCGCGTATGTTGGGCACCATGAGTGATTCCGCGCATACGCATTTGCTGAAGGTTCGCCCTTTCCCCTCCAAATGCACCCTGGCTTTTCGGGGAGCCATCTCGGCTAGATAGACCGGTATTCTGTCGATATACCGTATTAATGACAAAGTCGTTTCGCGCAACGGGTGGCCAGCCGGACCCATCTACTCTCAAACGTTCGATTGTTTAAACAGTGAACCCGCCGAACACCTGCCCCCCAATAGCCCCTGAGTCTCACGCTGAAGTATGGCACCTTCCTCCACATATACCGGCTCGGTACAACAAATATTTTGATATCTCCACAATAAATATGATGCGTAGCGCATGACATGGATTGGTCCATAACAAAACGTGGGTTCTCGGTATCATATTTCATAGTAGCTGCTGGGTGCCGTTGCCTAAATTCGACGCTTGTCACGGGCGCTTTTACCTATCGGTGCTGTTTTGCTGTGTTCCCGCGAATACCTGTTTGATAATGTCCTGGCTCTTACCGGTACTACTGCCCTTGCGCCCAAATAGTGATGTGTTAAGAGCCCCGCGTTACAGAATATCGTAGCGGCTGTCGATAACGTGACATCGGCACCTGACGCGTGACCATTTTCACTGGCAGTACCAGGTCCTGTGAATCACAGCATACAATCCGCGAATTCCTGGAATATACCTGCGTCACCCATGGATTCTGTTCGTAAACCTGTCACGCAGTATATGTGCCGTTAATGCTTCGCGGAGCTCCTGGCGCTACTGCTGCTGCTGCCGCTGGCTGTTGCTGGAGCTGCGGGAATAATCGCTGCCGGTGCTACTGTAGGAATACGTAGGGCAGGCACAGCTGTTTCAGCCCTAGCTTCTTCCGTCGTGTTCGGCGTTGGTGCTCCCGAGCATGCGATGGGACATATAGCCCGTGCAGGACACTTTGTCTACTGTTGTTTCGAACTGAAAATGTAACGACCTTGGTCGTGATCACCCCGGCTACCGTAAGGGAATCGAATACCGTCGAAGAAAACAAGCATAATCCTATGCAAAAATAAAGACATTCGTGAGCGGTCATCAAAAAGACCCCAATCGAAAAAGAAACAAAATAGAACAAAACAAATCAACAGACAAACTACCAAAATGGACACAACAATGAATACATCGCGCAGGTTAGCCTTGCAAACACCCAAAAATAAACCAATAAATAATATAAAATGGCTGGCCTGGAGCAAGACAAAAGGAATCGTTTCCCGCTCATTATATCGTGGAGTAGAACATCCGCACTCTCCTGTGTCAACTTTACTTTCTTCCGTCGGGTTCATCGTTAGTGCTCTCGCGCGTGCGACGGGACATAGCGGTTGGGGTTCCCGGTTCCCGTGCTTCCCAACTCTTAATACTTTGCCTTGCTCCGACGCTTCGCCTGCCCCGTGCATCTCATCCTTGCTTACTCCCCCGGTGCGTGGCCGAGTGTCCCACGTGTCAACGCCCTAACCCGTGTCGCGTACCACAGCTGCGTTCGACTACCTCGTCCCAATTATACCGGCACCACACACTACTATCTGTCCACTAATAGTTGTACAAGACTACTTATTTATGTATTACCGCACCGCTGCAACCTCTTACCGTCCATAAACCCTCGCCAGCGATCATTCATGGCTTCGATGTCTGGCTGGTTTCCTTGTAGCCGCATAGTTCGTGCGTGGTGACTCGCTGAGGCCCCTATATACCGCTGCGTGTGAATCGCGAACCCGTGGGCAATCACGACCGTTTGAGGTGTCTGGCTATTTTCTCGATCCGCCTGCACCGGGTTCGATATTCTTTGGCCGAGATCCGCACACCGTTGTGCGCTACCGTTTGTGGTGCCTGGTTTTTCGAGCCGATCGCACCGGGTTTGATACTCGTTGGCCAAGATCCGCACACCCTTGCCCGCTAACCACGAACCCAGAACACCGCGTGTCTGGCTATCACTCGCGGTCGCGTACACTCTACCTGATCCCCCCTGCACTGGTACCCTGTTCCGCATGTCGGTTACCGGCGGTCACTACCGTTGGTGTCGGGCTATTTTCTCGAGCCGCTTGCACCGGGTTTGATATACGGCGGAGAGGAGACGGGTTGTCCGGCGGAATGGAAATGATGAACAGGCACCAGAGTTGGTCTTGGAGGTGTGGAGACGACGTTGGGGAATTTTGCAGAGGACGTCGCCCAACGAAGTGATTACTGATGATGATAATCAGCCAGACCGTGGAAATTCAACATGATGTCGGCAGAAAACACGGTGCTGAATCGGGTACAGCAGTTGTACAACTGTTTGCTACCTTCGAAGTAATAAAAAAAGTGTACGCAAACAAATGAGGTCCTCATGACCTCACGGCGTCAGGGTGTACCCTGGTTTAACCGCATTTTTTCTCTTCTTTCGCTTCCACACTACCACCGCATTTTCGCATAAACCATCATTAATTGGTCGAGAATCGATTATTAGCGACCTGCTGCATGCCCGAAGGTATCATTACAAAAAATCCACTCTTGCGGGGGCGGGGGGGATCCAGAAAATGTTGGAAGGGCCTGGTTTTGGAACAGGCAATTTTGTAGTTCTATTCGAATGGTGTGTGTGATCTTCAGATTAAAGTGTCCTTTCTACTCCTCGGCAT
Source organism: Undaria pinnatifida (assembly GCA_012845835.1). Classification (NCBI taxonomy): domain Eukaryota; class Phaeophyceae; order Laminariales; family Alariaceae; genus Undaria; species Undaria pinnatifida. Next base: position 7,340,798 of record JABAKD010000030.1, read on the forward strand.
CCCGCACATCTAGGGCGTCGGTGCCTATTCGTCATCCAAACGAGAGACAACAGCTCTCCAGGTGTCAAAAACTACAAGACAGAAACAAATATCGCACATATATACAGTACTCGTTAGGAGATCAAGCCGTGCAATAGCCACCGGACTAAACATGAAAACGGAACATAGTCTATAAATAAGCCAGTAAGCCAGAAAAATTGGTTGCGACTAAGAGAATGAAAACGAATAGAAGAATAAGAAGGGGGCAGGGGGAAGTACACCGGCAAACAAAGGCCAGACAAAGACCGGATAATGAACCTGAGTTACTTGACTTTGTGTCGGCGGCTGATGCTAGATTGTATTATTCATAAAAACAAAGCAAACAAATCTACCCTAAAAACAAGCAGATCACAACCAAGCGGCGTCGAGGTAGTATCCGGGTTGGGTTCCGGATGCAACTACTACTGTAAAACTAATAAGAACTTGCTGTATGGTCTACCGTCTACGTGCTTCCTGTCTGACTTCAGCACTGCCCATACGGCTAGCATCGCCTGCATGTCCCCCGGGGACGTACGAATTGCAACTACTGCAGTACCTACAAAGGGAAAAAAGATGAAAGAAAACTAAAAACACAACCAAGCAAATAATTGGGAAGCACATTTAGCGTCGGAGTTGCTGCACGACAGGCACACAGCTGCCGCGGAGAAGCTCCAGAGGAGAAAAAAAGGCATGGGAAGGTACGCCACCTTCATGTGTCGTCGACAGCGAGCGGTGATGGCAGTAGCACAAATTCATGGCTGCCTGTCGTCGCATTTCCCTGGGTGGGGTGAAACAGGCGACACAATAGCAATCAAACATCAAAAACAAACACAAACCACGTTACACATAGCCAACAACAGGCTCTCAAAATAAAAAAATAGTCTAGACTAGACTATACCAGTAAGTCTCTGTGCTCATATTATCGACTGCAACAAAAAGATAATAATGACAAATTGGAGTTGAGGCAGTCGCGGCAGTTTGCAGTTGCATAGACAGGTTCTGCAACCCTATTATATACTACAGAAAACACATATGTCTGTCTGTCTGTCTGTCTGTCTGTCTGTCTGTCTGTCTGTCTGTCTGTCTGTCTGTCTGTCTGTCTGTCTGTCTGTCTGTCTGTCTGTCTGTCTGTCTGTCTGTCTGTCTGTCTGTCTGTCTGTCTGTCTGTCTGTCTGTCTGCCTGTCTGCCTGTTTGTCTGTCTGTCTGTCTGCCTGTCTGTCTGTCTGTCTGTCTGTCTGTCTGTCTGTCTGTCTGTCTGTCTGTCTGTCTGTCTGTCTGTCTGTCTGTCTGTCTGTCTGTCTGTCTGTCTGTCTGTCTGTCTGTCTATCTGTCTGTCTGTCTGTCTGTCTGTCTGTCTGTCTGTCTGTCTGTCTCTGTTTCTGTCTGTCTGCCTATCTGTCTGCCTGTCTGCCTGTCTGTAGGTATGTCTGTATCATGGTATCGCCTCTCAGAGCGTTTCAGCCCCGTCTTGCCGTACGGGTAGGGAGGGTGGGCAGCACAACCGGCAGAACACCAGGTATCGTGCCGCTCTGAGTCGTGACCGTGGCGTGCTGAGCATTCTGGACAATCCCGACCCAATCACTGCGATGTAATCTACCTAGCTGCTGAAATCTAACTTTGAATGGCGTTTCTGGCCGCTGTTTGGCCTATCACATCCCTGCCAGACGGCGCTATGTAATAGAGCGTCAGCATTAGCAGGCTATAGCTTCGGCAAGATACCCCGCAGGATTTCGGTCTCGTGACCACAAGAATATTCGCCTGAAAGGAATATTCTGACTAGAGAAGATAACCCGCAGAACCGAGTTAGCTTATAGAACGAGAACATTTCCGGTTTTGGAGCATTCCCTTGCGCAAGATAGCCCACAGATGTCAAGCCCCTGTTATACCAGAAGAATAGTAAGTCAGCTATGAGAACGTTCGTTGGGCGTTCCGTAGAAAGGTTTAGACTAGAGAGAGCTAGTACTATGGTGGAGCGCACACTGAGTAAGCACAACTCCCTCGCTCTGTGACTCCTTTCCTCTTGAGCTTCTCCTAGCTCCACGCCAGTAATAAGAAGATCTGCCACGAAGAACCGGTGCTGTTTTCAAGCTAAGCTGATACCTCTGCGTCCCCGCCCTCATATCCAAGGTATTATCTTTACTATTGACTTCGTCGGCAAGACAGCATCAGCTACATGGTAGGACAGACGGCTCCGCCTTCTTCTTGCATGTTTCTTGTTACCAATAATGTGAGCTTTCCCTCACAAGGTGAGATGGGAGTCATTTTGTTTTGCTCCATTTTTTTTCTCCCTTCGTTTATCGGACCTGCGCGAAAAACAAACGAGCTGCATCCATCAGCAGCACGATAATAGCATAGATTCGAGCACACAACAAGCCGTCAGATGCTGTAGGCAGCGTCGAACTGGTGTTAGGGGAAATGCTCATCGTCTGCGACGGCTCGGAGAAACAGTCGTTCGATACACCCCCGTGGGTAGTGGGATGGGATACACCCCTTCAAAAGTGCTTCCGCAAGGCCCTCTCGTCGCCACAGGTCATGGCGTTGCTCCTGCCCCGCCTCATTGACGATTGCTTCGTCCAGGTTTGCCAGGAACTCGCCATCGACGACACCTGGTCGTCCGCATTCAAGGAACTGCTGCGGCTACTGACCAACCAATTCGACGACGGGGACCAGGGACGGGCTTTCGAGCAGCTGAGCACCTTCAACGTGCCGAGCTCCACTGACTTCTCCACGTTCCTGCGGGCGTTTAAGTAACGAGTTTCGATCGCCCAGGGTAAGGAACCGGTATTCAAGCCCACTAGCGACACCGTCATCTACATCTTGCGCGGAGCCACGAGCAGCCAATTCCCGTCTCAGATGCCGACCCTGTACCTCGGGCGCCTCATGACGGCCCCGCAGACTTTCACCACGGTTGCGGACACGTGGGCGGCATTCGAAGTGCTGGCGGTGAACAACATCCCGGCGATTACCGGGCAGCGCTTCCACACGGCCTCTTCCGGCTGGTACATCACGTACTCCTCCTCCCCACCGCCCCCTACACGGCAGCCAAACACGCTTATCCACGCACTGGGATCCGCTTTAAACCTTCTGATCATGAACGCAGCCGAAGCCAACAGAGACCCGTTCTCCGAGGACGAGTCCGGCTGGCCTCTCCAATACTACGAGGAGGTGTACATTTTACGACCACGCAGGTCTCTCCGCTGCTCACGTCGCTCCTAACGAGTTCGGCCCGCGCCCAAGCCCCACGTGCCCACGGTGGTCATTGCCTAAACTGCAATGGGACCACTACAGCATGAAGGCCTTCTCCCAGGACTTCCTTTACACGTCGGGCATTCTTAACCCGGTGCGTGGGCATTTTAAACTATGTTGGACACGCCTACTGGCTATGGTAACAACGGATGCGCTCGTACCGCCCGGGACAGCACGAGCACAACCCTCGATTACAGCACAAACCGCCATGCTCACAGTCACGACACCCATCGGGGCACTCACCACAACAACAACCGCAGTCGCGGCCACACCAACAACCACTCCAACCACGACCACTCCTACTACCACCGCGCCAACAATGGGCGCTCCAACAACGGCCGCTCCTACGACAGCAGTTGCTTGGGCAGCAATTTCAGCAACGGTGCGCCTCGCCCGCGACACCGTCTGCAGCCATGATGGTGCACGACCCAACGATTACCGCCTCCGTAGCCGCCAATCCGTCGAAAATGCGGATCGGCAATAACAACTCTGTGAACCCCAGCCGACGGGAGCCAGGCACGTTCCGCATCACCTGACAAGCCGGTGGTGAAGCAACTGCAGCATCTCCATCAACAGCACTTGTTGCAATCACCGGGGGCTCCCGAGATGCCCGAGTAAACCACGTGCATCACGCCTCTTCGCCCCCTGCCCCCCCAACCCCCCCCGCCTACGCGCTTCGCTCTAGTAAAGGGCCCTATCCGTGGCGTTCAGGTCTCATTACGAGGTGTGGGGGAATCTATGGCCTTATATCTTTGTTTCGAATAACCGCATCTTCGACCGTCTTTTCCCAATCTTTTAGGATGAACTTTCCCACCACCCTTCAACCGTCTTGTGGTCTGCGTATACGACTATTCAGGGTAGGCTAAAGTAATAGATCGTCAGCATTAGCGGGTCATAGCTTCGGTAAGATACCCCGCACGATATCGGTCTCGTGACCACAAGAATATTCTCCCGAAAGGAATATTCTGACTAGAGAAGATAACCCGCAAAACCGAGTTAGCTCATAGCGCAATAATATTTCCGGTAATGGAACATTCCCTTGCGCAAGATAGCCCACATATGATAAACCCTGTTGTGCGAGAAGAATACTAAGTCAGCCATGAGAACGTTCGTTAGGCGTTCCGTAGAAAGGTTCAGAGAGAGCTAGTAAGTACTATGGTGGAGCGCACATTGAGTAAAAGCAACCCCTCGCTCTGTGGCTCCTTTTCTCTGGAGCTTCTTCTAGCTCTACGCTAATAATAATAAGATCTGCCAAGAAGAAACGGTGCTGTTTCCACGCTAAGGTGATACCTCTGCGTCCCTGCCCTCGTATTCGAGGTATTATCTTTACAGCTGACTTATTCTAGAAGGTTGATGCTGACCAAAACATATTCTAGCCCTAGAGACATCGAGGTTCCGCCGCAGGCAGGGAGGGTAGGGTCCCATCCCCAGTTTATGAATCGCTCCATATCTATCTCGACATCCCCGACCAACCGTTGACGAAAACAGCGATCCCCCGGATCTTCACCACCCCAAACGGTTTAGAAACCCCGACCCCATCGGCTGATCGCTGATTGGTTGTGGCTCGAGGTCCCGCCGCACCCGGGGATGATAATATCCCACCCCTGGAACAGAAATCCTTCCATACATCTACGACTCCAACAACCCGGGGACGAAAAAGTTGATCCCCCGGGTCGATACTACCCCGAACGGTTATGAAACCCCGCCCCCAGCAGCTGATCGCTGATTGGCTGGGGCTCATAGAGCCAGCACGCGAAGGGAGTTGTCCCTCGGGCCAACTTCGAGATCCAACCACACCCCGGGAGCATAGGGTCCCATCCTCAGATCAGGAACCCCTCCATAAATCCTCAACTCCAAAAACCCGGGGACGAAAACGGTGATCCCTCGGGTCGATACCGCCATGCACGGTGTGGAACCCCCACCACCATCGACTGATCCCTGTTTTGCTGGGGCTCATGGAGCCAGCGTACTGCGAGAGCTGCCCCTCGGGCCAACGTCGAGACCTCGCCACACCCGGGGGGGATAGGGTCCCATCCCCGGAGTAAACTCCCTCTATACATCTGCAACTCCAACAACCCGGGGACGAAAACGGTGATATTCCGGGTCCATACTGCTCCGCACGGTGGATAAACCCCCATCCACTCATTGCTGGTTAGCTGGGAGTCATTGAGTCAGCGCGTGGCGAAAACTACCTCTAGGACCAACATCGAGGTCCCGCCACATCTGGAGAGGATAGGACCCCATCCCCGGATTATAAATCCTCCCATACCTCTACAACTCCAAGAACCCGGGGACGAAAACGGTTATTCTCCGGGTCGATGCCGCCCCACACGGTGTGGAAACCCCACTCTCATCCACTCTCATTCCTGATTGGCTGGTGCTTGCGCTGCAATAGTAGCCCCTCAGGCCAACGTCGAGGTCCCGCCGCACTCAGCGAGGGTAAGGGCCCATCCCCGGATCAGAAATCCTTCTATACATCTACAACTCCAACAACCCGGGGATAAAACGGTATTTCTCCGGGTCGATATCGCCCCCCACGGTGTGGAAACCACACCCCCATCCACTGATGGCTGACTGGCTAGGGTTCATAGAGCCAGGGCGTTGCGATAGCTGATCGTCAGGGCAACATCGAGGTTCCGCCGCACTCGGGGAGGATAGGATCCCATCCCCGGATCATAAATATCTCAATACCTCTGCACATTCAACCCGGGGACGAAACCGGTGATTCTCTCGGTCGATACTGCTCCGCACGGTGTGGGTACCCCAACCCCATCGCCCCGCACGGTGTGGAAACCACACCCCCATCCAATGATGGCTGATTGGCTCGGGGCTCATAGAGCCAGCACGTTGCGATAATTGACCGTCGGGGCAACGTCGAAGTTCTGCCGCAACCGAGGAGGATAGAGGAGGATAGTATCCCATCCCGCATAAAAAATATCTCACTACATCTACACCTTCAACCCGGGGAAAACGGTGATTCTCCCGGTCGATACCGCTCCGCACGGTGTGGAAACCCCAACCCTATCTCGGATGGCTGATTGGCTCGGGCCCATGGATCCAGCGCGCTGCGGGAGTTGAACGTCGGGCCAACCTCGAGGCCCTGCCTCAACCGGAGACGATCAAATATCATCCCCGATCAGAAATTCATTCCATACATATACGGCACAATTACAACAACCCGGGGACGAAAACGGTGATCCCCCGGGTCTACATAGCAGGTAGTAGGAAACCACAGTTATAGCTGATAACCTTCGATCGATACCACCCCGCACGGTGTGGAAACCCCACCCCTATCGACTTACTGCTGATTGGTTAGCATGTTAGATCTGTGCACTGGGGACTGAAATATTCCTGGCTCGCGACTTAGCAATAGCAGTAGCAGCAGTACGAATGCTTTGCCGTGGCAGAGTACACGTGTTCTTCTGCTACTATGTATTTCATGCCATGCACATCAATACCACCACTGTTAAGGCGGACGTAAATGATGGAAGGATCGATTGAAATTTACGTTTATGCCTCAATGATTCATGTACTTGCGTTCAGAGTGGTACGTCACAGCACACTATACATACGACGAATACTACAGCACTATGCCCTAAACTTATACAATAGGTTAGTTACATGGCACTATACACTAGACCACTGATTCAAATGACTCAGTGGTCTACGGGTAGTGGATAGTGTTATATAACTAACACGATACCACAATGGGCAACGCAGATCTAGCGCGACGGGCGGAGCCGTGGCCGTACTGCTAGAACATATATTATTGCCAAAACTACGGGCGAATCTGTCGTGTTTCGAGTGCGTCTGTCTCTGTCTTTGGTAAATTATGGAGCTCCTCATTATGAGAAACCTATAGAAAGATGGCACCTCCTCTACCGTGATATGTATATCAGGTGTTGTACCATATTAGCGCAGTGAACTATCTACGTTGTGGGGTGGGGTTCGGGACCCCCATCCATGCCATGAAGTGTTTACAGATCGCATTGCCCGTTTGTGACCCTGGGAAGAGTTCGATTCTGGAGGGAATGGTATAAGGTTATGGTCTTCCGTTCAACTTCAAGCCGCCCGAAGCATGACGAGTTCATAAACCCCGTCCGGTTGTCGGAGAAGTGGTCGGTCTGTATATATCCCCCGATGGGCCTCACGAAACAAATCACGGCCGAAAGTGGCGTGCGATGTTTGGTTGACTCAACACTTGGGACGAACTATAGGGTGCTAATCTCAACCCTCATGAAGTAAACCACGCGAGAAATATCTCATATATGTCTGCATTCTTTAAGCGTTATGGGTTGTGACTCACTCGCTTTCACGGTAACTCTAGTAAATGGGCTTAAAAACCAGTATATCGACCGCCGCTCGGTGAACCGCCTGGTACTAAAACCACCCAACAGCCCAAAAAAGACAAGGCGGAAGCATGCAAACGTTAAATATGGAACTGCGGGCGGTGGTTTTGCTTGATTCCCCTCATGCGTTGTTTCGATGGCGTCGGTAGAGTTGCTGTAATGGTTTTGGCTGAAGAGTTGGTGTTGTAAGGCTTGCGAATGGCGACTTCTATGCCAGCGTGAGGACAGATGAGGCAGGAGGGCTACTGCCGATGCATAGCAATGGCATGTGGACGAGGAGTACAAAATGCTCGGATGTTAACTACGTTTGTTTTTGGAACAAAAAACGTACTACGGTACGCAGGACGGGATCCCAAAAGTGGCGGCAAGGGTAAGGGGGGTGGGGGACGTGCGGCAGCCGTGCCGATACCGACCTGTCGATGAAAAAATTAAGCAGACATGGCGGATCGTCTGGTAAATAATCAGTGAGACTTTTACATGGATGCCACACTGCTTTTTTGCTGCCCCGAATTCTAGTATTTTTTTATTATTTTGCTTGGCTTCGCGTTTAGTTTTCCTGCGGGGGGTGACGACGGCGCCAGTACTCGAACCTGAAGCCGCTGTCGACAGGAATATGAACGAGATGGCTGGCCGTTTGACAAGGTCCTCGGCTCAATACGTAGCAGAGAGAGGGTAACCTATGGTATGCTCGTGCTACCCCTCTGAGCATTATTAAGTCGGTCTGCGTGACCTTAACCTCCAGGCCCCTTCCGTTTATTTCCTTCCTTCTTTCTTCCATTCTTTCTGTTTTCTTCTTTCTGCCTTTCTTTCGTTCCTCTTTCCAACTTTTTTTATTGTTCTTCGCAGTCCCTCTACTTCGCAGTCCCTCTTTCCGCAGTTCCTTCTCCCTCCGGATGTTTATTCATTCGTGCAGCACCCTCCTCTTCGTCACGTGTTCCTCTTGCATTGTGTTGGTTCTATTCTTGCGTCATTACGTGTTTCCTCATATCAGGAGTCCTTTTGGGTTAGTATATCAAGACTAGGGGCTGTTTCAGACACAGGGCACCCTTTGAAGGTCTTTCTACTGTGCAGGTTCCACGTTGGTCGCTCACTTGTATTAGTTAAGTTCTTGTATTAGTCCCACACACGCCAGGGATAGAACGAACCGTGTGCAATTCCTCGAAGCAAAGGCACCATCCCCTTTTTCCTACACGCACATGCCTTCAAAGTCACGTGAAACCCGTGTATATCATTTCCAGATCTAGATATTACGCCTTATTAGGCTCCCAGGGTAATACCATAACACTAGCCCACTCTGATGAGCCGTATTTGCATAAATATGGAAGATTCGGGAAAACACCGGTTCCACGGTCTAGAACATGACTCAAATATGCGTCTCTTTAAAACCTACTCCCACACCTCTACCCTGCGAGGCAACAAAGCCTGAGGAAAATGCTAAAACAGAAAACCACAAACGAAGAGCGGAATACGGGAAAAGGGCTACAGAACGCCCCAGCGAATGGCGAGATCGATAGGCGCGAGAGGTATCACTTTCCGCAGATTCGCGAGGGAGATGGGACCAGAAGGGACATAAGAGGGAAAACAGGAGCTAAGCAGAAAAAATAGAAAAATGCAAAAACGCTGGGGCCGTAGGCAGAAGAGTAAAAAATCTCGCCAGCAAACCCCGATCGGTCGCAAAAGCGTATCAGAACGCGCTACGTACGAAAGCCAACTCGCGCGCGGAATAAACATGGACATCGCACTTCACCCTGCGGGGACGGCGTCGAAACCGACTGGAGAATTACCGGGAAACCCCCCCCATGAAAACTAAATAAAAATCCAGGCGAAATATACCTCGAAGAACCAAAATCCACACCCGGGAAAAAATAATCAATTACTCGAGCGCAGTGGTGCCCTGAACGTCAACTAGCCACGTCCACGCCTCGAGGTTCATCTACGTTACTTTGAATCCCGCGTACAACTGATCTACCCCGACGGAGTTGAAGGCACCAGGAACGTTAAACACCGCCTATCGAAGTCGTGTAGTGAGCCGGAGAGAGCAGAAGCTTGGTCGGTCCCGGGTCGTCTAAAAAACGTTCCGAATATTCCCCATCGGTGGTTGTACGAGCGCTGATTTTCCCCAGCCACCACAAGCCGTCATCGCCTTTGTACCAAAAATGGGCCCCAGGGGTGAGCACCGTGGTGCTGCAGTGGCGTAGCCAGTCAGCGCGCGGCACGCAGCCGTAGCCAGGTATCAAAACTCGTTCGCCGTTAGCACGAGAAAGCTCCCGTTGTGCAGGTCCAATGCGCATCTGGCGATAAAGGCGGTTGGTTTGGCGGTGTTGGTTCGGTGTGTCAGCCCAGTAGAGCAAGATCTGTTAGCATGAGAGCTGGAGGCCCATCTCCCGTTTCCACGACGGACGGGAGAGCCCAGTCCAATGCGTCTCGTACATCACCGCGATGACCCGACCCCGACCACGGACCGATTGATGGCCGGTGATCCTTTCCACCTCTAGCCGCTGGAGGGGTGCCGACACGTCGTCTTGGGTCACGTGTTGTGGAGAGGATTTTTCCGTGAACTTGTTGAGCACGTACTGCATCAACCCATCCGGAAGGTACTTCTTAGGCATGTCGCCGCGGTCGTGGGGGTTGATGCAGGGCTTGCAGCGCTCGACGGAGACGCGGCGGTGCGCATCTGCGCCGTGTATGTCTGTGAGGAGGTCCAAATAGAGGAGTTTATCCCACAGGGGGGTACCGTCCGGTGTGTCGCTAGAGGAGCAGGGGCCGACCGCAAGGATTTTGCAGGGCCGCGTCCAATTTGGCGCGAATTTAGTCTTGTGCACCTTTGCATCCGTGCCGGCTTTCGTGCCTTGGCGAATAGTGGAGGCCGTAGTATACAGCCAAACCCAATTACCCACAACGAAGTTGGGGACCTGGCGAAAAGCGTCCGAAAGGGCTGAGTTTTTGCCGCTCCACCTGGGAAACTGTCAAGTAAGGCATGCATCTCGCAAACAATATCGTTGGCGCGCTGTTGGCGTTCTGACGCCAGGTCGCAGTATGCGAGGTGGTCGCGGGCCAGACTCTGATGGCCGGCGACCCCGGAGCGATCAAAAATACTAAGAGGGAGGCGCGGGGGCCTGCCCATGTGAACCTCGTTGGGGGCCAGGCCAGTGGTGGTGCTGACCGAACGAATTGTTGTAGGCGAACTCCACGTGCGGCAGCTGCGCATCCCAATCGTCTTAGCGTTCGCTGACGACCATATCCGGCATTTGGGCCATTATATGGTTAACACGCTCTACACCACCGTTTCCGCTTGGATGGTAGGAACTGGTGGCGATTTTGTTAACATCAAGAAGCTCATAGACGACGTGCGAAAACTTGGAACAGAACTGGAAACCTTTGTCCGAGAAGATGCTACGCGGGCACCGCCAAAGGGGAATGTACCGGTCGATAAGGATGTTGGTCGTGCCCTCAGCTGTAAATTCAGCGGCGGTGACGGCGAACATGTCCGCACGGCGGCTAAAACGGTCGGTGAAGAGCAAAATATAGGTGTTATCCCGGGGCGTGACCGGCAGTGGCCCAAAAAGTAGTCCACGCTTACCGCAATGCCCGGTCCCGGAGGGAGGAGAGTCGAGACGACAGGCCAATGAACCGTCAATCGCGGTGTTTTCCGCGCTTGGCACTTCAAGCAATGACGCAACCACCAGCTGGTGCATATGTGTATTCCTATCCACTAATGTAAACGCTCGAGCATGCGAAGGGTGCGTACCGTGCCTAGATGGCAGGAGGGAGTCGAATGGCAGGCTTGCATGATCCAAGAGCGCATGAGTAGCGGCACGTAAATACGAATTGGTTCATCCCCCAAAAGGCAAGCCGCGAGTCTCGCAGGCCGTAGGGAGTAGTGGGCCGGGGTTGGATTACGACGAAGAGGACAATCCTCGTCGATAGCATGGAGGCGGTCTTTGCCAGCGAGCTCCTGAATCTCCGATGTCGTCGTGCCCGAGTGGTTAAGGAAATAGATTGGAAACCCATGGTGATTTCACGCGCAGATTCGCGTGCTGCCGACGACGCCATGTACAATAAGACTAGAGGCTGTTGCAGACGCAGGCCACCCTTTGCAGGTCTCTCTACTATGCAGGTGCCTCTTTGGTCACTCACTTGTATTAGATAAGCTGTTGTATTAGTTCCACCCACGCCACGAATAGAACTGACCGTGTGCAATTCCTCGAAGTAAAGGCATCATCCCCTTTTTCCTATACGCACATGATTTCAAAGGCATGTGACGCCCCTTTGTATAATTTCCAGATCTTCATATATATTATGCCTTGTTGGGTTCCCAGGGTAATAGCATGACATTAGGCTCTTCGGGTTTGTTTCTGTTTTACTTCTTAGCGATTGTGATATTGTTTGGCTGTTCCGTATTTTGTTGTGTTTGTCGCATCCCGTACGTTCTCAGTTCCCTTTCGTTCATGGAAATAAATATATATATATATATATGTGATCATTCGTTTTTGGGGGTATTCGTTCAGGAGATTTTTTTCGTCTCGGCTTCAGTGTGCGATTCTCGGAACTGGAATTCTCGGTCAAATAACTTCGTTCGAGCGCCGTCTTTGGGGGAGCGGCTCCAACGCCCCCCGCCCTGCCGTATCCGTTCTGCACCTCGACGTGGACGCGGGCGGATGCTGAGCGAGGCAAGCGAGAAATTGCAAAAATATTGTATTCGGAGGAGGTAATGTTGAGACTTCGGTTGTATCTTTGACGTCTGCAGGCCTGGATGATTTCCAAAACTGACATCATTTCCAAACGGTAGTTGCTAATGTTTTGAATTTTGCGGTGGCACACTCTGGAGCGTTTGTTTTGGTTGACGTCTGCAGGGCTTGAACTAAAACTGGAATTTCTCGGTCAAATCGCTTCGTTCGACCGCCGTTTTTGGGGGCGGCTCCAACACCCGTCGCCCTGCCTTATCCGTTTGGCACCTCGACGTGAACGCGGATGGATGCTGTGCGAGACAAGCGAGAAGCGCGCAAAAAAATGTATTTTGAACGGTACTCTCCAGATATTCTTCGGATCTTGATGTACGTGAGTATGGAGAGGTTGATAACATAAAACTTGGCAAGATATTATTTCTAAATTGGCGTCATATTGTCCCAAAACAAATACCTGGCAATATTTACTGTGAAAAAATCCCCATGGTACCGAGGTAGGTATGATATCATGGTAGTAGTAGTGCATTTCATTATTGAATTGCGGTAGGTACGTACGTACATGGATAGACATTGCAAGCGCACGCATGATGACTAAAACGAGGAGGTAGTGATTACAATTACGGCGCCAGAAAACGCCACACAGCAGCATGACGAGTGGCTGCGTCCCCGGCCTCGAGGGTGTGGTAGTTCGGGCACATCGACATAGTTTGTACTTGTGAAAGTAATGTAGATACGAGTATAAGCACACACACTGATGCGCTCCATTACACACACGCTTTGTCTGACGTATAGCAAGGGGGAGGGTGTACCAAAAAGCAGGGAATATCTTTTCGACAACAAAAAACAAGGGGAAAAATCGTTCCTGTTGTTAAGCTGCGCCACGCAAAGGTCGTATAATAAGCAGTATAGGCGGTTTCCACGGAAGAAACCAGTGGCATGCATTCGTCCCGGTATCGCACCGTTTGGTGGTTCTTTTCCCCGAGAATACTCTATGGAGAAGTATCGACAATGTGGGAGGGATGCTTTGCTGTTGCTGTGGTGCCTCTGCCTCCGTTGCTGTTTTGGTCGCTTGTCGCGGTCAACTGGAAAAAGACCGGTCGTGTTGGTACGTAACAGACAAATAGTTTTGTGTTGCTTCCTACATGACGTGCTCCTTGCTGCTGATTGCTGATTAATCATCTTTAGTGAGTTATATAGAGCCGGTCGCCCCCGTGGTCTACCTAGTGGTTACCTTCGAATACTATTACTTTGGTCCTTGAGTTTGATTCCTACCGTTGGGAGATATGATGTTACTTGCATAAATGCCAAAAATTAGGATCAATTAACTGCTGAGAATGCCTAGCAGCATGCGTAGGTACATTTCGGCGTCGCACAAGTGACAAAGAGGTGATTATAGTATTCCATGAGTATTCGACCATTATCACGCGGGTCGAATACACACTGTTCTTTTGGCCTCATTTCAGGCTTTTTTTCACGGCTATTATGCTCGTGTTGTGCCAGCAGTGTCAGTTCTAGTTAATAAAATTATTTCAAGGACGTCAGCGGTGAGGCCGACGAATTTCGGGTCAACACTAATCTTTGCAAGCTGCGTTGTTGGTACTTGTAACATACTATGTGGGTGAGTTTTTTCATAATGGGAGGGGTCATATTGTAATAAAAAATATTTCAAGGACGTCTGCCGTGAGTTTTTATTATGTCGTTTTGCTCTGAACACCCCATTTTTGTGTGTTTGGAATTGTGTTTATAACCGGGGGGCCCTGAATCCTGGATACAAATCGCTCTAATTCGTTCATTTATATATTGCGTTTGGTGCTGTTGTTGCTGTTGAAGTGTTTCTCATCCTCATTTCTAGCGTGCTTGCTCGGCACACGCCAACCTGATATGGGCTTAAAATCGCTTTCTTGTGCGGCCTATCATGCAAGTAACTGATCGAATTGCGCTCGCATTGCAACCGTTTGTTTGCCGTATACGGAAGTATGCGAGAAACCCAGGTCGGTCGAAATAATTGTGAGCGTATTGGGTCAAAGCCTATTAACAAATCACGAATAAGCCAATGAGGTCGGGGTTGACACACGCCGTGCGGGGTGGTATATCGACCTGGGAGATCTTCGTCATAGTTCCCGCGTTGTTGGAGCTGTAGAGATTCGGAGGATTTCTGAGGCGGGGATGGGGTCCTATCTCCCTCGTGTGAGACGGAACTGGTCCCCATTGGTTGCTGAGCCTCTACCATCCTCTTAGGGTGGGGCGGCGCTGTGGAGCTCGAACCAATCAGCGATTATAGTCAACGGAGTCGGGGCTTCCACACCATTAGAGGCGGTGACGACCGGAGAGAAATCGGTTTTATTCCCCGGTTTGTCTAACTTTTAGATATATAGAATGACCTCTGGACCGGGGATGGGAACCTATCGTCCCCGGGTGGAGCTGGCTCTATACTATACGACCCCCAGCCAATCAGAGATCGGCCGGTCGGTGGAGTTGGGGATTTCCACACTGTGCGGGGAGATACAATCCTGGTGATATCCATCCGTGTTTGTTCCCGGGTTGCCGGAGTTGTGTATTTATGTGTGGATTGATTATGATCCTGGGATGGGACCCTATCGTTCCCAGATGACGGTTACTCTAGGTACGATCCCTGGCCAATAAACGACCAGCGATCACATAAAAGGCCATACCAGGTAGTATAGACTATGTTTTATTTTATTTTCGTCTAAAACTCGAGCCTGCCAAATTCTTACTTCAGTGCTATCGCGTACTACTAATAATATTCTATCTACCTGAAAGCAACAAGTAGCAGCATTATTTTTAAAATAGCATTCGAGGAATTGAATGACGAAGGCAGCGACACCGTGTTTCACGCCTAGAATACCGTCAGCAAGTCTCTCCACGATCCGACTATACTCACAGACAGTCGGTCTGCGAGCCTCGGATCTACATACTATATCATGCATGGTGTAGCAAAAGCTGGCTCCGGGCGCGCCTCTCAGTGGCTACATAGAGAACATGCAACATACATGGCCACCCCCATGCTAGCCCTGGATGCTTGGTTGAGTCAAAACATCAACAAGAAACGCACTCGAAACGTCTCTTCGTGGCCAGACTAGAGGGTCAGTCTGCGTGGGCTCGGATTAATCCTATCGTAATATTTCGATGAAGTCCGGAATCGGATTCACGCAAGAAATGGCAGAAGTAAGTAGTCCACTGTTAGACTATATCGATCTCTTGGCATTACTTCACCTTCTACGTGCGTACACTATGTGTTACGTAGTAACGGTTTTTACTCTCTATCGGATATTGAATCGAACAAGTCGAAGTGGTGCCCTGCCCTACGCGGAGTAACGGCACCTTCAAGCAGGTCCAACATGGGGGTGGCGGATAACTCTGGCTCAGAAAGAGACAGAATGGGGGTCGTAGCAGTCTTCGATTTTGTTTTGGATGGACTTTCGAGTTACGTTTGACATGCAGAAGTACTCGTATTCAACTATACACCGTCCGAGTCCTCACTGCCATAATCACGGAAGTTCGACCCAGCGAACAAGGTCGCCCTCCGTAATACTATACCAGGTACTTCGTATTGGATAGCTATTATCTGTAATGTCCTCCCGAAATAATGCTCGCCATTTGGGTGCCGGGGTGGTTGGAAAACGGTGGTTGAAAAGGCGGCAACAATACATGGTGTGGTCTCCAAGATTGTTTTGATTCCTGTCGTGGTTAATGCGTTTAAGGTTTTTACCGGTAACTTATGTGGTACATTGGGGGTCCACTAACTGTTGTTAAAAAACGTAACTTTGAAGTACAGGCTAGAAATGTGACGTCAAGGCTAGAAATCTGTCTCACCAGCTATTTTGCTTAGCTTAAAATTGCTGTAGTTTCTCATTTCAATCAGCTCAGATTCAACAGTATTCAGCCCTTTTTATAAGTTCTGTCTTTATTAGCGTACGGCGAGAACCTTATCGCTCGTCGGCGTTACGGCAGGATCATTGAATTCCATGCAAATGCACCATACGCGTGGGACTTTCATCTCCCTTTTGTCGTGCTCTCTAAGCTTGATAACCTTCTAACTCGACAAAAATAAATCTGGCTGAACATGCAAACTGCCGTACCCACAACGATAGCTCAGCAACAGACACCAAGGCAGGTCTGCGCGTTTGCTGCAAATAGTCACATTGTGGGATCTTATGAGCATATTCTACTAGACACATATGTTATGGTATTGCCCTGGGAGCCTAACAAGGCGTAATATCTAGGATACGGAAACGATAAAAAAGGGTTTCACTTCCCTTTAAAGGCATGTGAGTATAGGAAAGAGGTGATGATACGTTTGATCCGCGGATTCGCACGCGTTTTAGCGTTCAGTTCTAATCCGTGGCCTGTGTGAGACTAATACAAGACTTTCTCTAATCCAAGTGAGTAACCAACGTGGCACCTGCACAGTAGAGAGACCTGCAAAGGGTGTCCTAAATCTGTAACAGCCCCAAGTCTTATAATACTTGGCGTCGACGGTTCTGGACTGAATCCAACCAACAACGCGTCCCCCCTCCCCAGATGACGACGGGATCGGAAGAGCCTCGGGTAGGGACAGGCACGGCAAACGCCACGGCACCCGGTACCGGCACGCCGAGGATGAGGAGAGCGTTGCGTCCTACCCTTCGAAAGACGTGGTCGGGGACACGCTTGCCCCACGTGACGAAATGATCAACGACGCGCTCCCCCCTCGCGACGGCGGGGAAGGGGTTGCGTCTCCGCTGACCCCCCCCCCCCCCCCCCGGGGACGGGCACTCTCAAGGGGCTGGGGCCCTCAGAGCCGGCCCCCACCGGAACCATGTCGAGGAACCGTCCCTCCAACTGGAGCTCCCCTCCCCCCGGCCCTGTCCCCCGTCTTTCAGGGTGTCTTCACTGAGGCCCACTGGAACAGGATACCGCCCGATGTGTTGCGTTGGCCTCCCGGTCGGGGTAGGCGCTATCCGGAACTGGGCGCTCTCCGACGCCGCCCGTGAGGCCTCTCTGAGGCAAGCGGATGTGGCCCGCGCCAGCAACGAGGCGCTGACCACCGCGAAAGCGGCCAAGGCCAGAGCTGCCGCCACCCGCGCGACAGCAGAGCGGAGGTCCCAAGCAGCAGCCGAGGAGGTCCGTGTTATGCGGGAATGGGAGAAAGAGGATCGTGTTAGGGCGGCAGAGGTGACGGCGGCGGCCCGAACGTCGCAGGAGGCCGACGCGATCATCCTCTACTCAGAGACGGATCTCGCCAAGTCCGGCAATAAACACCGCCGCAACGGGACTACTCGCACCGCTGCGGCTGAGGAGGCGCCTTTTTTTCGGGCGTTCATGCCGCTGTTGCCGTGGGAACCCTGTGTACTGCCCTTGGGCCTTACCCTCCCGCCGGATCTATGCCGTCCCCCCCCTACGGGTTGGGGGCCCGCCTCTTGTTCGGGCACTCCTAGCGCTACAGGAGCCCACACTACGGAGGCTGGGGCCTAATCCGCTGCGACGACCAAGGGGTTCCTGGGCGCCCCGCCCGCCGACGCGGTGTCAGGAGCGGGCTGTGCCCCATTCTGTCGCGACGACCATATCGAAGGATGGTGTCTTCCTGGATGGCAGTGTCCACTGCATGGCGGTGGGTGAGCAGGGGAAGACATTTCGGCACGGACCTGGCGACTAGGTCGTGGGTGGAGCGACGGTAGTGCTGTCTCAGGTGCCGGAACAGCGGCTATCGGAGCACGAGGACAAAAACAAGACGGTCATGCTTCTTTCTTCACGCAGGAGCTTACCAATGTCGTGAACACCTTCTGTGACGCCCTCAGGAGCGCCCATGCGTTCGCATCTGAGCGTGTCCTCTGGCCGACTCCTTCGGAGTACACCGACAGCTTGGCGATTCAAGCCGTCAACACCAACCACTCCCGCGGCGGTGGTGGCGGCAACGGTGATGACCACGGCCGCCGTAGGGGTGGTGGGGGCGATGGCCGCGACCGTCGCGGAGGCGATCTCGGCCGAAACAGCTACGGCGGCTCCGGCCATAGCATCGGGGGTGGTAAGAACGGGTCTCGCACGGGATCGTCGCACCGTGGCAAGGGCGGAGGCCGCAGCCTGTCTTCTGGAGGTAAATCGGGCCGCCAAAACTCGGGAGGAGGGCCGGGATATTGCACCTCCTGCCCACCCTCCGACTCGTTGGAGGGGGGGGAAGCTGGGGCACTCTCCCCTGACGTCAAGGTGATGCAACCACATAAGAAGTCTCTTAAACGAGGAGATTCCGGTCCAGCGGCTTTCTAAATTCTTCTCCAAGTGCTCAGCCGGCAATTTGACCACGGAGACGCGGCGTCTTCTCTCAGTGAATTGCAGAATTTTGGCGTCCCAAACGGTACCCCTTACGCGGCCTACTACCGCAGGTTTCGGATGGTAGTTTCGGGGGTGACGGACAGCGAGCGCACGTTGGTGCCAGGGGGGGGGGCGGTTCTTGAGATGGTTCGTCTTAGCGTAAATGAGCAGTTCCTCCAGCTCATGTCCAGTCTGTACCCTGGAGGGCTGGCAACTCGTCCTCTGCCTTTGGGTCAATTGATGCTATGTGGTTAGCTTTGGGTACCCTTTCGAACAACAAGACACCTACCATCAATGGCGAAATAATATTATCACTACCTGCGGTATCGGGGGATCGTGTTTCCGCCCTGTCGGGTCCCTCACCTGCCGCCCTAGGCCGCGGGCAGGGACGCGCGACACCACAGGTTTCTGCTTGGGCGACGAGTTCGCAACGCAGCCCGGCTGTCATGAAATTTTTACATGATTCCTCCGACTCCTGGGTCTCATCCACGTCGTACTCGCACTGGCCGCTTGCATATTGTAATGAAGTCTGCCTTGTTAGCCGTACCTTTTCGACTGATGACCCTCCCCTGTGGAGCGGCTACTTTCACGACCGCACGCGCAGCAGCCCTTCGTGACAGCCAAGGACACTGCCTAAATTGCCATGAGACGTCTCATTCATTTAAACAGTGCACGCGCCCTTTTACTAAAACCAGCGGATACATCAACTCCGAGTTTGGTCAGCTCGGAGACAACGGCGAGGCGTACCACCGCTGGCAGGAACGCATGCTGCGCTACCACCGGCAACAAAACAGGTGGGCACGGAACAAGCTCTCGCAAGGGCCGGCGCCACCGGTCGGGTCGGCAACAGCGCCAGGGTCAATCACACACCTCCGGTCACAACTCACAAGATGCGCGTTCCGGGTACTCACAGCAGGGGCCTGACAACGGCTACGGTCATAACACCCATAGCTCTGCCATAACTGAACACCAATCAGTCCCGCTCTTGCCCGCTTCAACGAGTATCGCCCCTAACATGCGCCTTGGTCCGTTCCACAATAGTACTCCCAATGCGCGCCAACGTGGCACTTTCCGCGGTGGTATCTGACGCCCCGACGGTGGTACGGCACCCCTCGCGTCCACCGCCAGCATTGCTAGGGGAACAACCATATATTTCACAAGATGTTCGTATCCCACGCTCATCAAGCGCCCAGCGCCGACCAGCCTCGACCGCCACCCCCAGACCCCGCACGTTGACCGTACCGGCAACCTCCCTAGGCTTTCTGACACACACATCTTGCTATCGCGACTAGCTCTTACGCTCTTTCGCTGCCAACCGCCGCCAAAAAACGCCGCGCATCAGAAATTTTGCCTGTAGCATCGACTTTCGTACCACGTGCTGGCCACCGCTCGGGATTAAGCCCAGCTGCGCTCTTACCCCGCGTCACGCCCACGCGTGTTCCAACGTCTGCTGACAATTCTTTTAATGGCACCACTGCCGCACCGGGAGCTCTCGCCTCGAGCGACACCCTCCTTTGCGCAACGCACGCCCCGGGATTAGTCCCACCGCGCCACATTGACTCTTCGCGAGGGCGTTGCCCCCCACCTCGCTCCTACATCCCCGCCCTCCTGGTCCCGACCATACGGCGACAGTTGGTTTGAGGTGCGGGAAGGCCAGCGCCGGAACCTCGAGCCCCTCTTTAGCGCTCGACTCAGCGTTCCCTCGCATGAACGGCGGGCATTCTGGTCTGTTCCCTATCGCCGAGGACTCAGCTAGCTTAGCTACCCCGCCCACACCCTCAAGCGTAGGTACAGGGCAGAAACCCTCTCCGGCGGGAACTCAAGTGCCGCGGAGTGTATGCAGACTCTCCTTTGTCGTTGCGTGCCCTCGAGCACCCTCTTCGGACTTCCACGGCATCAATGGAACAGGCAATCCCGACACTGCCCGTCGAACCCGTGGTGACTCCACACCCTCCAGTCAACGTAACCGGAGTACGTTCCCGCCGTCGCGCGGATAACTCGCTCCTTTCGTCAAGCATAGCTAGCTTCGAGCTCAGTCCCGCTGTTGAACCCCAACCGACGGGCGCAGAGAGAGCCACTTCTGGCGACGTTTTGCCTACGCGCGATAACGCCTCAATGCCGGTGACCGTAAAACGGCCCCCACGGCCCGTATTGGCGACCCAGTGCCCCCAAAGGGCTGTACTGCGTGCTCCAACCATATCCTCCGAGGGCTCGGCCCCCTCCAGTTTTAACCCTACACGCGAGTATTCCACGGGAAACGTCGTGTTGTTTCGGCAACCCCCCTCCATTTTTTCGCAATGGACAGCGTCAGCGTTTGTCGTCGACGACGTTTCGTATGCTTGGGCAGAGCGATTTTATGATGGCCGAAAAGGCGCGCCGTTTCCACGACCACCGTGCACTGGAACTCATACTGAGCACGTCGCAACTCCAATCGCACAAGCTCATCGGACGAAGTGTACGGGGTTTTGAGAACGCCATTTGGGTCGTGAACGCGAAAAAACCGTTCTCGCTGGGACTTTTGTCAATTTTTCGCAAAACCCAGAGATTACACACCACCTTTTGGGTACTGGTAACAAACTTTAAGCTGAAGGCAGCCCTTTTGACCAGGTGTGGGGAATTGGCCTCCGCGCGGATGACCCCGACGCCCATGACCCCCACCTGTGGCGAAGGAAGAACTTGCTCGGGCAGGCTCGTTTTACCGTCCGCGACCAATTACGCCACAGTACGGACGGGTTGGCATACCCCTCCTCTTCTCCTCAATTCTCCACTCCGATATTGTCCGAGGGGATTCACAAGATTAACTCCGCACCGCTGACATGCTTTCGAGTTTCAGCACGTGCTTGCCTGGGTTCTCCTTCGGAGTTTTTTTACCATTTTTCCGACGCGACAGCGGACCACAGCCTCGATGTGCTGGCTGTCGCCTCATGCGCCACCCCCACCCTCGTGGACACGCCCTCGCTCCCCGAGCACGGCCCGGGCCCCGTCGGAGGCACGATTACATTCGACGGCGCCTCTTCTACCACCAAAATTACCGTGCATAGTGGGACCACCGCCTCTACGGGTTTTAGTTGTGTCGCAATTTTAGACACTGGATCTCCTCAGTGTTTTATCCGCCGAGACGTCTTGGAGTAGATGCTTTCGGGTGGCGCGGCCACCATTAATTGCGAGCAGGATTCTGCCCCTCGTTCCTGGGGGGATTCGGCAACTCCGCCCCCCTACGAACTTCGACGAGCGTTCGCTTGAGCGCCCAATTCTTCCGGGCTGGTCAGCCAACGAGCTCTCTCGCTGTGTGGGCATGCGTCGTTCCGCCTTCTCTTTGGGAAAGGGACGCGTTTTCTCCCTCTTCGACCTCAAGTCGTTGTTTCACGAGATAACCGCCCACAAGACACAGTTCCGCTCACAGAATTTCTACACCCCTACGGGGCTTTACGAGTGGCTGATTATGCCTGAGGGCAGTAGCGCATCGCCTGGTTGGTTTGTGAAGGTGATTAACGGGGTTTCCAATGGATTGGAACAGGTTGCGGCATACCTGGACGATGTCGTCGTTTACGATTCACACCCGTCGGCCCACTTCAAAACTATCCGTGCCCTCTCAGAGTGATTGCGCAAGCACAACCTCAACTCTCCCCTTCGAAATCCAGACTCGGCGCGACGGACGCCGATTTCTTGGGCCACGCCATCTCGCCCACAGGCGTGCACCCAAACGCCGAGAAAGTGTCATATTTGACTCTCATGCCCATGCCCCGCGATCTTAAACCTCTGCACTCTCTCCTGGGTGGCCTTTCGTACTACCGAAAGTTTCTGCCAGATATGTTCAAACAGATTCAACCAATCACGGCCCTACTCAAGAAGGGCGTTAATTTTTCGTTCACGGCGAGTATGGAAGCCATCGTGCGTCACGTTTTCATTCTCGCCGTCCCACCGGTTCTGGTCTTCCGCGATTGGGATGCCGTGGTGGACGGCTCCCGCTCGTTCCAGGTGTGCTGCGACGCCAACATCGACGATTTTGGCGCTACGCTAAATCAGGAGCAGCCCGACGGCTGCGTGAGGCCCATCGCCGATGTCAGACGCGCTACCCTTGACTCGGAAAGACATTGAACGCCGTTCAATTTGAAAGCAGTCAGCATTATATGGGCGATCAAGGGCATTCGAGGCTACCTTTGGGGTACATAGTTTCGCATTTTCTCGGATCACAAGGCTCTGGAAATATCGGAAAAGCTGGGGACCACAACGCGCGAGTCGAGAGGTGGCTCGAGTATCTCACCGCGTTCGACTACACACTCGAGTACCGAAAAGGCAGCGCCAACGGTAATGCCGATTTCCTCTCACGGTTACCACAGCCGGCGACGAAGCACGGCCACAGCGGTTCTGGCCGCCTCATCCCTGCCAAAGATGGGGTAATCTACATCGTCAGGGCTTGCGGTCTACTCACCCCCTCCACATCGGTCCCCGGCATTTGCTTGGGTGGGCTGGTGCCCCAGCCCGATAGCGCCGTCTCGGGCGGGCTCCCCATTACCTCCACTGATTTTCGCGATTTTTCCGCACACGGGCCATGTATGAGGATTGACGACCTTTCTGCTCCCACCGGGAGATTTGTCGCCCGTGCTCCTGCTTTCGTCGGTACCGGTGATGACCGCCTCGGCCGCGCGCTAATTTGGCCTGCCGCCGACGCCGCTTTCACTCCGGTTTACGCGGTCCCCTTCGGGACTACTCCGCCAGAATTACCCCCGCGGGCCCCTACGCCCCCATCGGAGACTTCAGTGGCACTGCCGCCTACGGGCCGCATCTTCGCTCGGACGCGCCGAAGAACAGCCGCTGCTGCCGGTGCCGCGCAGCCTGCCGTTGATCATGATTTTGGACCCGGCAGGGCTCCCGGGGCGTCTTCTTCACGGATCGACCCCCGCCGCGCGTTCCGCGCCCTCGGCTTCCTTTGGTTGCCGCCCCGAGCATATCTCGGATCCCAACGCTTGTCCCGACGGTACCCATCCCGTCTGACCACGACCGAGCGGAGCCTTCGGTTGCCCCACCTTTAGGGCTCTCGACCCCTTTGGAGCTTCCCTTCGCCCCTAAGGCCGATTTGGATGCCCTCGGCGCTACTGGGCAGCCGAATTACACTTTGGCAATTCTGCTGCGCGTTATTCGCACGCCGACTGGGAGAGAGAACACCGCGCAGAGCCTACGTGCTACGCCGCAATCCAATACATTCTTCTCGGCCGGCCATTGGCCCTGCCTCCACCGGAGTCTTAGCGCGTTTCCCCTCGTACCAGCGCCCCTCCTTCTCGGAGATCCAGGAGCTCGCTGGCAAAGACCGCCTCCATACTATCGACGAGGACATTGTCCTCTTCGTCCGTAATCCGACCCCGGCTCGCTACTCCCTTCGACCGGCGGGACGCGCGGCTTGCTTTTTGGGGACGAACCGATTCGTATTTACGTGCCGTTAATCATGCGCCCTTGGATCATGCAAGCCTGCCATTCGACTGCCTCCTGCCATCTAGGCATGGCACGCACCCTTCGCATGCTCGAGCGTTTCTATTGGTGGATAGGCTACACAAATGCACCATCTGGTGGTTGCGCCATTGCTCGAAGTGCCAAGCGCGGAAGACACCGCGATTGACGGTACATTGGCCTGTCGTCTCGATTCTCCTCCCTCCGGGACCGGGCATTGCGGTAAGCGTGGACTACTTTTTGGGCCACTGCCGGTCACGCCCCGGGATAACACCTATATTTTGCTCTTCACCGACCGTTTTAGCCGCCGTGCGGACATGTTCGCCGTCACCGCCGCTGAATTTACAGCTGAGGGCACGACCAACATCCTTATCGACCGGTACATTCCCCTTTGACGGTGCCCGCGTAGCATCTTCTCGGACAAAGGTTTCCAGTTCTGTTCCAAGTTTTCGCACGTCGTCTATGAGCTTCTTGATGTTAACAAAATCGCCACCAGTTCCTACCATCCAAGCGGAAACGGTGATGTAGAGCGTGTTAACCACACGATGACCCCAATGCCGGATATGGTCGTCAACGAACGCTAAGACGATTGGGATGCGCAGGGGCCGCACATGGAGTTCGCCTACAACAAGTCGGTCAGCGCCGCCACTGGCCTGGCCCCCAACGAGGTTCACATGGGCAGGCTCCCGCGCCTCCCTCTTAGTATTTTCGACCGCTCCGGGGTCGCTGGCCGTCATAGCCTGGCCCGTGACCAACTCACATATTGCGACCTGGCGTCAGAACGCCAACGGCGCGCCAACGATATTGTTCGCGAGATGCATGTCTTAATGGTTTCCCAGGTGGAGCGGCAACACTCAGCCCTTTCGGACGCTTTTCGCCAGGTCCCCAACTTCGGTGTGGGTAATTGGGTTTGGCTGTATACTACGGCCTCCACTATTCGCCAAGGCGGCAAGGCGGCACGGATGCAAAGGTGCTCAAGACTAAATTCGCGCTCAATTGGACGGGCCCCTACGAAATCCTTGCGGTCGGCCCCTGCCCCTCTAGCGACACACCGGACGGTTCCCCCCTGTGAGATGAACTCCTCTTTTTGGACCTCCCCACAGACATACCCGCCGCAGATGCGCACCGCTGTGTCTCCGTCGAGCGCTGCAAGCCCTGCACCGACCACCACGACCGCGGCAACACGCCTCAGTGTCTTCCGGATGGGTTGACGCACTACGTGCTCAACAGTTTCACGGAAAAATCCTCCCTGTATCACGTGACCCAGGACGACGTGTCGGCACCCCTCCAGCGGCTAGAGGTGGAAAGGATCACCGGCCATCAATCGGTCCGTGGTCGGGGTGGGGTCATCGCGGTGATATACGAGACACGTTGGACTGGGCTCTCCCGTCCGTCGTGGGAACGGGAGATGGACCTCCAGTTCTCACGCTAACAGATCTTGCTCTACTGAGCTGGCACTCCTAACCAACACGGCCAAACCAACCACCTGTACCGTCAGATGCGCATAGATAGGGGCTGCACAACGGGAGCTTACCCATGCTAACTGCGAGCGATCTTTGGCGCCTGGCTACGGCTGCGTGTCGTGCACTGACTGGCTACGCCACTGCAGCACCACGATGCTCACCCCTGGGGCCCGTTTTGGTACAAAGGCGATGACGGTTTGTGGTGGCTGGGGAAAATCAACGCTTGTACAACCACCGATGGGGAATATTCGGAACGTTTTCGAAATGACCCGGGACCGATCAAGCTTCCGCTCTCTCCGGCCCACTCACGACTTCGACAGGAGGGGTTCAAGGTTCCTGGTGCCTTCAACTCCGTCGGGGCAAATCAGTTGCACGCGGGATTCAAGTAACGCAGATGAATCTCGAGGCGTGGACGTGGCTAGTTGACATTCAGGGCACCCCACTGCGCTCGAGCATTTGATGCTGCTTTCCCGGTTTTGGGTTTTGATCCTTCGAGGAATGTTCGTTCTGTCTGTGTTTTTGATTCATTTTTTCATGGGGGGATCTCCCCGGTAATTCTCTGCCCGGTTTCGACGTCGTCCCCGCAGGGTGAAGTATGTTCATTCCGCGCGCGAGTTGGGTTTCGTACGTAGCGCGTTCTGATACGCTACTGTGACCGCTCGGGGTTCGCGAGGTTTTTTACTCTTCCGCCTTCGACCCCGCCCAGCGTTTTCGCATTTGTTTTTTTTACTGGATAGTTCCCGTTTCCCTTTTTGCGCCCCCTTTGGTCACACCCCCCTCGTTAATCTGCGGGAAATGATAGCTCTCGCGCCTGCCGATCCCGCCATTCGCTGGGGGTTTCTGTAGCCCGTTTCCCGTCTTCCGTTCTCCGTTTGTGTTTTTTTGCTTTAGCATTTTCCTGAGACTTCGTAGTCTCGTAGGGTAGAGGTGTGGGAGTAGGTTTTGAAGAGCTACATCTTCGAGTCATGTTCTAGACCATGGAACCGGTTCTTCCCCGAACCTTTCATGTTTATTTCTGCATATACAGGTCATCTGGGTGGGCTAGTGTCATGGTATTGCCCTGGGAGCCTAACAAGATGTAAGATATAGGATATGGGAACGATAAAAAATGATTTCACATGCCTATATAATGGAAAATTTACGATTATTAATCGCAAAATCAAACCTGAAATGGTTGGCCATTATAAATTAGGAAAATTTATGACAACACGAAAAAAAAAAAACATAGCCAAAAAAAATAAAATGACAACAATTTACAAAAACAAAAAATGGCACAAAATGCTCATCCAACGATTTCAAGACCAAATAATAAACTTTGTCAAGGATGCACACTGGGACGAACCAAACTGTTATTTTATTTTATCCATAATTCAAAAACTGATAGAAGGCATGTGGGTATAAAATTATAGGAAAAAGGGGATGATACATTTGCTCCGCGGATTCGCCCGCATTTTAGAGTTCAGCCCTAATCCGTGGCCTGTGGAGGACTGA